>SJYQ01007700.1:2851640-2863592 GCA_006410935.1 Redunca redunca
GTGGTTTAAAACCACCTTAAAGTTGTCAGATATCAAACGGTTCATCTGACTCAGTGAGTTACTGGCATTTAAAACCTTCACTGTGAGTTCAAAACTAGTCGTGTACTTAACATTGATGTCTTTTTAAAATTTTACTCTGAATTGAACACCACAGAAGCAACTAATCTCGATATTTAATAGTTAATTTATTTCTATCCATTACACCAAGAATACGAGTTAAATTTGTCTTGTGAAGGCTGTATATCCATTAAAATTTTTATAAAGTGCAAATGTCTAATAGTGGCTGATGATGACAAGCACATTATTGCACTGCTGGTCAGAGAAATCACAAAACAGGATTTCATATGCGGGTTCTGTGTGAGCTGCTTAGAGATTCAGATATCTCTGCTTGATGAGTCTGCGCAGCAGAATTTTCTCAGTCCAAAACTACAGAGCGCTAATGTGTGAAAAGGTATTTGGGAGGCTCCAGCTTTCATGAGAAAGAGTTCAAAAGAACTCACTTGTTGATCTCAGCAATTGTCAGTACTGGTGACTCAACCAATACTAGCGATAAACATGGGCCTCCCTGATGGCTCGGTGGTAAAGAATTTGACTACCAATGCAGGAGACACAGGTTCAATCCCTAGGTCAGGAAGATCCCTTAGAGTAGGAAATGGCACCCCACTCCAGTATTCTTGCCAGGAAAATTCCGTGGACTGAGGAGCCTGATGGGTTACACTCTATGGGGTCAAAAAGAGTCTGACATGAGTAAGCGACTGAGCCCAACATAGCTATAATAATTCAATATTTCCTTACTAACATGCCAGGCATTATGCAGCTTAAAAACATTATCTCATTCAATTCTTTGTACAGTCCTACAGATAGATTCTATTACTGTTACCATTTTATAGATAAGGAAAATAAGGCTTAAAAATTAAGTAGCATTCCAGTGGTCACACATCTGATAAACTGTGGTTTCAGATTACAATTACACTTTGTTTCCTCTAAAATAAATTGACTGTGCTTGCTGTACTTCTCAGAACACCATATTAAAATATAATCTATTTATCTATTTTATTAATTACCAGACAGACTTTTATAGCAAGTATCTTCAAACACTGCAATTGACTTAATCATAAAAGATTTAAGGCTATTTTTATATTGGAGTAAAACTCAGTAATAAAATATTATATAGAAAAAAGCTTGGATTTAAACATTATAAAGTTGAATGAACAGAATACCTGAATATGCATAGTAGAATGTTTAAGTAGAATGTGTACATACATCAAACTACCCTATTTTTTTTTTAGTCTACCCTGAATTTGAAACATATATGCACATGGATGGACATTTATAATTTCTTCGACACTTATTGTACCTTTAATATGTTAAAATCATATTCTGTGATTTTTTTGATACATTTGAGGCTTAAATATTATATAATAAAAATTTAGACCACTTAAGAATATTAGAGCATCCTAGAGAGGATAGGTTTTGTATACACTACAGAAACCACATGTGTAGCAATTATCTTTATATCTATATTTATATTTATAGATCATGCAAATTATCCGAACTGAACGAATCTTTCAAAAATCATATATTGAAATGTTACTGCCCAAGGTGATGGTGTTAGAAAGTGGAGCTGTTGGGGGTTAATGAGGTAATGAGGATGGAGGCTTCATGAATGGAATTGTAAAAGACACCCCAGAGAGCTCCCTCACCCTTTCCCTATATGAGGATAGGATAAGAAAAAGGCAGCATGTAACCAGAAAGAGGGCATTCACCAGAAATTGACCACACTGGTATCCGGAGTTTGTACTTTCAGCCTCCAGAAGTATGAGAAACAAATTTCTGCTCTTTATAAATCATCCAGACAATGGTCCTTTGCACCCAGAACTGCCAAAGTTGATGTCTATGTATACACAGATATACTACTTCCACAGTAACCTATTAGTGAGTTTCAGTTCAACCCCCATGCGACCCCATGGAATATACATTCCTTGGGACTTTCCAGGCCAGAATACTGGACTGGGTAGCCTTTCCTTTTTCCAGGTGATCTTCCCAACCCAGGGATCAAACCTAGGTCTCCCACATTGCAGGCAGATTCTTTACCAACTGAACCACAAGGGAAGCCCAAGACATGCACTAGTGATGCATTATTTACAGTTAAATCACATAATTTGACTTGGTTCAACCATACTCTGTCTTTTCCTTCTGAGAATTTTGAGTTGATCTTGACATGAATGGGAAGCATTTGAAGATGAGCCAGTACCTAGAAGAATACAGACATGAATTTTTTTCTCACAGAGTTTTTATGTCCTTTTGAAAAGTGTATTTCATAAAATGCATCTATATTATTTGAAGGCTTTCCTATTCTCTATCATTACACTACTTTCTTTTCTTTTCTGGAAGCCATATTTTCTGCTATTTAAACCCCAAATATTCCACTGACACAACATATTATAAAACACAATTTTACAGTTCTCAATTAAATATTCCTCAAATTCCTTTAATTAACATTTATTAAACACTCATATAGGCAAAACTACCAAATAGAAATCCATTAATTAAATCCATTAATTGAGCTTAAATCCATTCATTGAGAGTAAGACCTGAGATGAAAGCAGCTTATACCAACAAACGTGTTAATTAGGTTAACAGGCAATTACTAAGCCCCTATATTGTGCCACTTGTATATTTAACCTATACTTTTGTGATAAAACAATTTATTTATAGAACAGATAATTTGCATTAAGGGATGTTCTGGAGATCAATGATTATGAAGTTAGTTTATGCAGGTATAAATTTAGTAAGCTTTCAGTTAAAAATACATTATGTCAACAGGTATTCATTAATTATCTATTGTATAACCCAGAATTTTAAATGTAGCTTATGAGAAAAGCAGACTGCAACTCATTTATTAAAGTATGCATTTAGTGTTTTATGGAAAAGAACATTTCTTCCATATTTCTATATAATGCACACCACACCAAAGTATAGACACCGTATATCGATTACTTTTTATATCTATAATTATATGCATTTTGACATTGTTGTTTTGCACGATCAGAGTTAGAGGGAAGTGAGGTCTGCTTGCAGCATTGAGACAGATCTCAAAGTGGGAGCAAATAAAAAGCAGCAAGCAGAGTTAAACCTCATTCTGAGGTTATCACAGTGCTTCCCTGTCCCTGAAGTCCTGAAATCCACCCTTCTAGGGGGAAGGGAATGCGAGGCAGCCCCCAGGCACCACTTTTCCATTCAAGGATTTGCTCTGAGGAAGATGGGAAGCTGACAAGGTGAGCAATAACCTTAAATTGAGAGACTGACACACTTAGCAGAGTGTTAGAAGTTGCCTAGGGTTGATGAGAGGGTACAAATTAGAACTCAAGGCCAACCTATGAGGAGGGTGCAGGATTACACATCAAAATGGAAGGTGGGACACTGAACCGGATATAGGCCAGCACTCATAGTTATTAAAATCGACTTTAGACCAAGGTAGTCTCACTTCAGTTTATCCACTACTGCTAAATTGACTCTCACAGCAGACATTTTTGGAGAAAAGTAAATCAGAGTTTTAAACTGTCATGCAATATTTCACACATAATTTCTGGATCTTATGCAAAAATAATCAGGCACGCAACAAGAAAATAACTAAAAGCAAACCAAAAGGGAGGCAAAAAACAGAAACAGAAATATCATAGTAAAACTGCCAAAAACAAAGACAAAGCGGAAAATTTAAAAGGCAGCCAGAAAATAATTTAAAGGAAGCCAGAAAAAAGGTATATTGGCTTCAAAGAAAGACTCCCCAAAGAAACAATAGCAGCCAGCAGACAATGGACTGACATCTTTGAAAAGCCGGCCTAGAATTCAATGATCCGTGAAAATATCATTCATAAATGAAGACAAAGTAAATTTTCAGAAAGACACAATTGGGAGAACGCAGCTGTGTATGATTGTGATTAAAAGAAATGATGCTGCTGCTAAGTCGCTTCAGTGGTGTCCGACTTTGTGTGACCCCATAGACGGCAGCCCACCAGGCTCCACCGTCCCTGGGATTCTCCAGGCAAGAACACAGGAATGGGTTGCCATTTCCTTCTCCAATGCATGAAAGTGAAAAGTGAAAGTGAAATCGCTCAGTCCTGTCCGACTCTTCCTAACCCCATGGACTGCAGCCTACCAGGCTCCTCTGTCCATGGGATTTTCCAGGCAAGAGTACTGGAGTGGGGTGCCATTGCCTTCTCCAAAAGAAATGCTACAGGAGTATCTTCTTGTATTGAAAACACTCAGATAAAGAACCATGGAGATAAAGGAAAAATGTCATAAGTAAATATGAAGGTAGATCAAATGAAATTTAGCTAAAGAAGTATTTATGTTTGTGTAGCTTTATATATGCTATGTATGCATATAATACATTAAATACATATACATATGTGTATCAAGAGAGATAAAAAAGATTAAGGTGTACGTATACAATAAAACAAAAGGTATAGGGAAATAATTGGATACAAATTATTCCACCAATTCTGAAATTCTTACATTTCTATGGTGTGGAAACATTCTAATTTCATTTTACGTTTAATGAGTCAAGGGTAACTACAATTTTAGATGAACAATAAATTAAAATAAAACAATAACTCAAATTATTAACATCTATTTTTATTATAAGCCATTAAAATTGCATACTTGCAATTTTATTATCTGGATTTCTTTTTCATCCTCTACCTTTTACAGTGTTCATCTTTTTCCCACATTGCTTATTCCAGAATATTCTTATTCTAGAATTATCTGACATTGATGTAAAAGTTGACATTTTTTTAGACTTCTACAATGATATGTTTCACAAGAAACCCCAAATTTCAATGGCGTACAAAAATAAGCTTTTATTTTTCTTATTTATAGGTAAATAGTGGATTAAGGTGTACCTCACAAGTCTCTTATTCTGCAATTTACAGCAACGTGGGTTACATGCTTTTCAAGGTACATGGTAGAAAGGTAAAAGCTGAAAGTATAAAATTAGAGCTACAAAAGCACATTGTAAGTAGAGGCGCCTGTCACATCTCCTAACATCTTATTATTTGCCACACTAAGCATATGGCCATACCCTCTTCAATGTGGTTCTACTTTAAGATCTGCATTGTCTTCAGGAGACACTTTAAAGTCCCAGGCAAAGGATGCAAATATATAATATTATTTTAAAAAGGGAGTGGTTGATTCAATTTGCTGTACAGCAGAAACTAACATAACATTGTAAAGAACTCTACTCCAATAAAAATTAATGAAAAAAGAAAGGAACGAAGAGACAATAATACAGTCTATCATACAGTTCAAACTCACATGTATGTACGCTTGATTCCTTGTTACTTTCTTGAGGAATCATACCCAGGATTCCACAGTCTAAGTACTATAATTCAATATATTCAAGTAGTTAGCATTTTATCCTCTGTTAAAGCCACATACCATTTTATCACAGCTGTTTTCTTGTTTTCCTTGCCCATTNTTAAAGCCACATATCATTTTATCACAGCTGTTTTCTTGTTTTCCTTGCCCATTAATATATGCTTGTTCAGGATAAGCTCTCAACATATGTATGTGTATATGTGCATAATTTATATATAAGTTTGTATAAGTTGCATACATTCAAAAACTGAGTTGAATGTATGACTCACAATAAGTACTAATTTAATATTTGCTGAAGGAATGAATGGAAAAATCCTGGGTTTCTACCTCATTATGGACATCTGTAGAAACTTGCACTCTAATGTAACATTTTCTTTTTCTTAACTTACAGAAATGCCTATACTATGAGACACATTTGCTATCCTAAATTTAGGGGAAAACACTGAAAGTCTGAGCAGACAATCCAAACATATAAAATAAAAAACATAATATCAAAAATTAGAAAGATAGATGTTTTCTTATAATGAATTATCTCATTATACTTTTCATAGCTTATAGGGATATTTGGAGAAAATTATAGTATAGTATTATGAATATATGGACTTCCCAGGTGGTGCAGTGGTAAAGACTCGCCTGCCAATGCAGGAGACACAAGAAAAGTGGGTTCAATCCCTGCCTTGGAAAGATTCCCTGGAGCAAGAAATACCCCACTGCAGTATTCTTGCCTGGAAAATTCCATGGGGAGAGGAGCCTGGTAGGCTACTGTCCTTGGGGCCGTAAAGAGTCAGACATGACTGAGAAACTGAACACACACACACAGAGAAAGTAAATAGTTAAGAATCAAATAGTTAATATTTTAAAGTGTGTCTTTAAATACTTTGTCATAATGACGGAATGAAGTTCACAAAAGAAGACTGGAGAAGGAAATGGCAACCCACTCCAGTATTGTCGCTTGGGAAATCCCATGAGCAGAGAGTGGTGAGCTACAGTCCACGGGATTGCAAAGAGTCAGAAACAACTGAACAACTAAGCACACATGCACACCCTCACACACGCAAATGTCATGTATGTATAGTTTCCCTAATCACAAATAAAAGCCTAAAAGCTCTCATTAGGAGACTAACAATATAAAGTAATAAAATTAGCATGTCTGCGGTTAGAAAAAGAAAATTTTGAAATATTTTGCAATCTGCTGGAATTGCTTTAGCATATCTATGCACCCAGAATTTTTTAGTTGATTAAAAGTAGTGAAATTCTTAGGAAATGAAACTTTATTTGCCACAATAATCTAATCCTGTACATTGCACTTTTTATGTAAAATATTTTCTTTATTTTTTTAGCTTATTTTCTTCTGTTGTCATTGCCATTTGACCCAGAGAGTACCTAAATACACTAAATACATGTGTACATACAATTGATTATTTCTCTCAAAGATCTATATGCTTTAAGAAGTGAAGTCTGTGTCAACTTTCAATAATTTATTTCTTTATATTTGAGTAACTTTCAAATTTAATAATTGTTTTGAAAACATGGTGAATATAAACAAATAGGGATCATATTTCCTATAGGTATGTATAGACCCTTCAGTTTATATTTATATACTTCTGAGATTGGTGATTAACATCTAACTCTTATGCTATTAGGCTCTCCTTTACACTCATAGTCTCATTAGAGCAGGGAATAGTTATGTTTGGTGCATCCTTAATGCCTAGCACTGAGAAAGGGGCATAGCAGGGACCCAATAAATATTTCAAAAAGAATTAAATCTGGCTGCTTTTCTAACATGAATTTTAAAAATTCCTGAAACTACATATTGGGCATTCTCATGTGTCAAATGAATTTTATAATTCATAGAATTAACAACATAAAACTATTACACATATCTTCCTTACCTATTTTCATTTTATAAAAAAATGAATATATTTTTGAAATTTTACCACATGCATTTTTTGTTGCAGCTGCCAATGGTGTGACAGATCACTTTTGAGTTTGGTGGTAGTGAGGTCACTGAATGACCAATCAGCATAGTCCTGAACTTGACATCATAATTATAGAAATCAGATCTGAATAAGAGCAAACAGATATTTTTAACACATATAACTAGCAAAAGCTGAGCTTTCATGATTCATAAATAGCTCTTCAAATTGATTAGAACAGTAAAAACTGTCTAACACAAAATGAGAAAGGAGTGTGAAAAATAAATTTATATACATGGAAACTTGAAATTTTAATAAACACATAATATTTTTTCATCAGTAATCAGCAAAATGTCAACTAAATGAGATATCATTCCATATCAGATACACAAAAACTTCAAGTCAGTCAAAAGAATATCTTTGTGAGCTGTAGCAATGTCAACTCATATATTGATTGAAGCATAAATGTATAAAATTTTGGTAACCATCAGCAATATTTAGTAAAGATGAATTTCTGCATATTTTTGATATAGAAAATCCATATATATGTATATAAAGATGGATTTATGATATACAAATTGTCCATGTATCAAATTCTGCAATAATTAAAACGTGGAACTTAAAATTCATCACCTACAGAATTGAAGAGTGTGTTGAACTTTTTATACAAAGGTGACATAAAACCATTCAAAGGAATAAACAAAAGCTCTTTATATGAACATGGATACATAAAACATGATAAAGAGAGAAAGGAAAGTGGTCAATGAACACACTTTTTATATCAAGTTGAAACATTTTTTGTGGATAAGCTCACATAAATGAGCTATATTAAAACACTCATGAAAACCATACATCAAACACTGAGAATCATTCTTGAGTTCTGTGTTCCATGAGAGGTGAAAGGCATTGGGAAGAATAGGAGAAGCCTACTGTCTCTACAATTGTTCAACAATCAGTTGAATCAACAGTAGGACATATGTTGAAACCTTCAATTCAATAAAGTTATGTTGGGTAGTCAGTATTACATACATTTGTCAGATAATTTGAATAATAATCATTTCTTGATTTGGAACCAGTCTGTTGTTCCAGGTCCAGTTCTGTTGCTTCTTGACTGGCATACAGATTTCTCAGGAGAAATAGAGGGAATAGAGGAATAAAATAGAATGGGAAAGACTAGAGATCTCTTCAAGAAAATTAGAGATACCAAGGAACATTTTATGCAAAGGTGGGCACAATAAAGGAAAGACATGGTATGGACCTAACAGAAACAGAAGATATTAAGAAAAGATAGCAGGAATACACAGAACTATACAAAAAAAGATATCATGACCCAGATAACCATGATGGTGTGATCACTCACCTAGAGCCTGACATCTTGAAGTAAGAAGTCAAGCGGGCCTCAAGAAGCATCACTATGAACAAAGCTAGTGGAGATGATGGAATTTCAGTTGAGCTATTTCAAATCCTAAAAGATGATGCTGTGAAAGTGCTGCACTCAATATGCCAGCAAGTTTGTAAAACTCAGCAGGGGTCACAGGATAGGAAAAGGTGAACTTTTATTTTAATCCCAAAGAAGGGCAAAGCCAAAGAATGTTCAGACTACCACGCAATTGCACACATCTCACACGCTAGCAAAGTACTGCTCAAAATTCTCCAAGCCAGGCTTCAACAGTACATGAACTGTGAACTTCCAGATGTTCAAGCTGGTTTTAGAAAAGGCAGAGAAACCTGAGATAAAATTGCCAACATCTGTTGGATCATCGAAAAAGAAAGAGAGTTCCAGCAAAACATCTACTTCTGCATAAAAGTCAATAAAGACTATGCAAACACCTTTGACTGTGTGGATCACAACAAACTGTGAGAAAACATCCACACATGACTACTGGAAAAACCATAGCTTTGACTATATGGACCTTTGTCAGCAAAGTGATATCTCTGAATATAACCATGTAATACTATCACACCCACAATCACCACCATCACCAGCAACAAACAACAACAAAGGTTTCAATAATTTCAAGATAAAAGCTACAGGAAATTTTAAAATGCAGCCCCAGGATCCATAAGTGGGGCTCGAGGGGTCGAATGAGGTCAACAACACGAAAACCACTTGGCCTCAACAGTATGAAATGAAAAACAGTAACAAAGCATAGAATGGAGGAGATGGTAAAAATCCAACGCTGGTGCTACATAGTGCGGGCTACAAGCACAGAAGTTCCTAGTGAGCCTCAACAGCTAACTGAAGATTTTATCTTCATTTCATCCTTCTTGCCACCAGCTCAATAGTTCCTAGTTCCCTTGAAAAAAGTTCTTTTCTGCCTGTGCTTTCTAGTTCTAATTTCTGTCTCTCTTTTGTCTCTTTCTTTCCCAAGACTTCAATAGTGTCTATCCTCTATCAACTGAACTTTAAGAGGAACTTATAATTCATGTACAAGACTTACCATCCTCTCTCCAACTACAATATTTCATTACCTTTATGTGGCAGAGTAAAAACGTTCATAATCTATAAATCCTTATATTTTCATCTTGTATAGCATTATAAATTGTATTTATTCATGTCTATAATTCAATAATTAGCAGATTTTCACATTTGCAACTGAGAATTTGGAAATGTTATATTAGTTTTGTTTGTGTTTGAGCAGCATTAGGGTGGCGGCTGGGAGGAGCAACATCACGTCCAAGGAGCAGTGGCTGCGCTGGCACAGGAGGACCTAGAGGGCTATTCCACGTTCCAGGTCAGGAAGGATGGCAGTGAGAAGATATCCGTTGTCCAAGGTAAGGAGCAGCGGCTGCGCTTTGCTGGAGCAGCAGTGAAGAGATACCCCACGCCCAAGGTAAGAGAAGCCCAAGTAAGATGGTAGGTGTTGCAAGAGGGCATCAAAGTGCAGACACACTGAAACCATAATCACAGTAAATTAGTCAGTCTAATCACACTAGGACCACAGCCTTGTCTAACTCAATGAAACTAAGCCATGCCCGTGGGGCCACACAAGACGGGTGGGTCACAGTGGAGAGGTCTGACAGAATGTGGTCCACTGGAGAAGAGAATGGCAAACCACTTCAGTATTCTTGCCTTGAGAATCCCATGAACAGGATGAAAAGGCAAAATGATAGGATACTGAAAGAGGAACTCAACAGGTCAGTAGGTGCCAAATATGCTACTGGAGATCAGTGGAGAAATAACCCAGAAAGAATGAAGGTATGGAACCAAAGCAAAAACAATACCCAGTTGTGGATGTGACTGGTGATAGAAGCAAGGTCTGATGCTGTAAAGAGCAATATTGCATAGGAATCTGGAATGTCCAGTCCATGAATCAAGGCAAATTGAAAGTGGTCAAACAAGAGATGGCAAGAGTGAACGTCAACATTCGAGGAATCAACAAACTAAAATGGACTGGAATGGGTGAATTTAACTCAGATGACCATTATATGTACTACTGCGCACAGGAATCCCTTAGAAGAAATGGAGTAGCTATCATGGTCAACAGAAGAGTCCAAAATGCAGTACTTGGATGCAATCTCAAAAACGACAGAATGATCTCTGTTCATCTCCAAGGCAAACCATTCAATATCACAGTTATCC
This sequence comes from Redunca redunca, assembly GCA_006410935.1. Taxonomy (NCBI): domain Eukaryota; kingdom Metazoa; phylum Chordata; class Mammalia; order Artiodactyla; family Bovidae; genus Redunca; species Redunca redunca. The sequence goes on from SJYQ01007700.1 coordinate 2,862,519, forward strand.
AAGTCTATGTCCCAACCAGTAATGCTGAAGGAGCTGAAGTTGAATGGTTCTATGAAGACCTACAAGACCTTTAAGACCTAACACCCAAAAAAGATGTCCTTTTCATTATAGGGGATTGAAATGCAAAAGTAGGAAGTCAAGAAACACCTGGAGTAACAGGCAAATTTTGCCTTGGAATACGGAATGAAGCAGGGCAAAGACTAATAGAGTTTTGCCAAGAAAATGCACTGGTCATAGTAAAGACCCTCTTCCAACACAAGAGAAGACCCTATACATGGACATCACCAGATGGTCAACACTGAAATCAGATTGATTATATTCTTTGCAGCCAAAGATGGAGAGCTCTACACAATCAAACAAAAATAAGACCAGGAGCTGACTGTGGCTCAGATCATGAACTCCTTATTGCCAAATTCAGACTTAAATTGAAGAAAGTAGGAAAAACCACTAGACCATTCAGTTATGATCTAAATCAAATCCTTTATGATTATAGAGTGGAAATGAGAAATAGATTTAAGGGACTAGATCTGATAGATAGAGTGCCTGATGAACTATGGACGGAGTTTCATGACATTGTACAGGAGACAGGAATCAAGACCATCCCCATGGAAAAGAAATGAAAAAAAGCAAAATGGCTGTCTGAGAAGGCCTTACAAATAGCTGTGAAGAAAAGTGAAAAGCAAAGGAGAAAAGGAAAGATAAGCATCTGAATGCAGAGTTCCAAAGAATAGCAAGAAGAGATAAGAAAGCCTTCTTCAGTGATTAATGCAAAGAAATAGAGGAAAACAACAGAATGGGAAAGACTAGAGATCTCTTCAAGAAAATTAGAGATACCGAGGGAACATTTCATGCAAAGATGGGCTCGATAAAGGGCAGAAATGGTATGGACCTAACAGAAGCAGAAGATATTAAGAAGAGGTGGCAAGAATACACAGAAGACTATACAAAAAAGGATCTTCATGACCAAAATAATAACGATGGTGTGATCACTCACCTAGAGCCAGACATCCTGGAATGTGAAGTCAAGTGGGCCTTAGAAAGCATCACTACAAACAAAGCTAGTGGAGGTGATGG
>SJYQ01007700.1:2880919-2891837 GCA_006410935.1 Redunca redunca
CTTTCTTCACAGTCCAACTCTCACATCCATACATGACCACTGGAAAAACCATAGCCTTGGCTAGACAGACCTTTGTTGGCAAAGTAACATCTCTACTTTTCAATATGCTATCTAGGCTGGTCATAACTTTTCTTCTAAGGAGTAAGCGTCTTTTAATTTCATGGCTGCAATCACCATCTGCAGTGATTTTGGAGCCCCCAAAAATAAAATCTGACACTGTTTCCCCATCTATTCCCCATGAAGTGATGGGATCAGATGCCATGATCTTCGTTTTCTGAATGTTGAGCTTTAAGCCAACTATTTCACTCTCCCCTTTCACTTTCATCAAGAGGCTTTTTAGTTCCTCTTCACTTTCTGCCATAAGGGTGGTGTCATCTGCATATGTATATGTGGGTGATTCTTCTGTTAATCTCACCTTTAAAACTAATATGGATTTTGTATATGGAGCATATCAGCATTTTTACCTCACTTTCCTAAAAAAGGAATCTATTTTTTTTTTTTTTTTTGTTCTCACATACCTAGACAGGTAAAACAGCATTATTGGCAGAGACACAGATAACAAAAATTTTAACAAGTGACAGTATGCAATGGAGAGAATTCTTGGAGTTTTTGTTTGTTTGTTTTATTTGCTAGGACTTTACTAAAAATTATGTTCCAGCTTCCTTCTACCTAGGTGGTAATACATGAAGTGCTTACAGCATTGGAATGTCTGCAGATGTAACATGGATTATCCAAGGTCAAGTGAGTAAAAAGCAAGTATGTCTTTTCCTTCCTGTTCTTTTTCATCAGCCAGTTTCCTGTAGTGGGAGATGGTACCTAAGAACTTAGCAAAATCTTCAGATAAGAAAACTTTTAGCCTCCTGGATTATTACTCTGAGCAGTAATCTTCTGGCTCCTCCCAGTACAGACCTGCACAGGACTGCAACACAAACAAGAAATAAAATTTTCTTGGCGAACACACTGAGATTCTTAGAATGTGCTTACTTTAGTGTCTAGAATAACTTAACCGATCAATTACACAGTGCTTTGTTATGACTTTGTAATTATTCAAAGGATAATATTGAATGCTTTATGACTTTTTAAAAATTAAAATCTAATGAAACCAGAAAAGTTAAATTTTTATAGAAAAAATTACATGTATGTATGGGAAGAGCTGATATTGGATATAAAGCAGAAAATGAGACTAGACTTAATAGTTGAAAATTGTAGAAAAGGGAAACCTCTTTTAGATTTTCCCTATAAAATGAATAAAAATGATTTAATCACATTACATAAGAAGAGAAAGACATAAAGCCAAAGAGAAAGAAACTGAGTCCATTACAGAAAACTGAATAAATATTTCATACAAAACACAAGAGAGCTTAAAGTCAAATTTACAAGGTACAATAAGGAGAGCTCCTGGGTTACTGGACACTTTAAGATGCTGGATAGGCAGGCAGTGTGTTTGCAGAGGACACGGAACTCTTGCCCTCTCCCCAGTACCTCCCCTTACACATTCCTTCCATTAGGCTGTTCTTGAGTTGAAGACTTTGTAATAAACCATGAAGTTGGTCAGAGAACCAGGGCTGCAACCATAAGTGCCAGGAGCAAGGATGATTGCTAAGCAAAATACTTTTTCAATCAAGGCTCACAGCTGTACTACTATGATTTCCAGGGTAGGTTGCATCCTATGGGCAACTATTCTAACAGTTGGACAGTAGTTGACTTGGACTTCATGGGGAAGACAAAAATAAGCTTTATGGGGAAGACCTCTGCGTGCTTGCCTGGGGTGCATCACCACATTATTGGGCATTTTCTTAATTATAGATAAACAGGAAAAGTCCATTCCACTTGAGCCATATATTTCCAAGGATCCCATGCCAAGAATGCAAACATGCACGACAAGGAGATGACAGATCAATTTGATCTCAAAGCTTCTTTTTCTTACAGGATCTTCAAAAAAGACAGAGATCTAATGCTCCTGCCTCACTGCACTTCTTCCAAAAGGGACATGACTCCAGAAGTGCCTCTGAGGTTCCCTTAAGCATCCTGGAACATACCAAGAAGGAATGAGCCATGCTGAATTAGACTCCATGGTTTATAATTGCTCAAGCCCTGCTAACACTGTTGAACCCTTGATTCCAAAACTTGTTTCCAAGTCTTTCTTTCTTTCTTTTATTTTTTTTCTTTTTTGACTGAGAATTCATGGATGTTATCTTCCTCTTGAAAAATTCAAACCATGGCGATAGCAAGGTGGGGGAAATGAAAGCAATATTCGATGTGGGTAGCACAGAATTCAGTCAAGGTTTAAATCGGTGGAATTTAGAAAGCATCCTTGAAATTGGTAGCTGAGCATTCCCAGTTAATGACTAGAGCTGGACATATTCTTCAGACCCAAAGCAAAGCTGGGATTCTACTCTTACTTTCCAAATCCAGTGAAAAGCTAGAGAGCTCCGTATCTAATCTTCGTCTACCTCAGTGCATGCCTGATCTATACGCGTCTCACTCATGAGCCCATATTTGGGATAAGATTCCTATAACTGCACACGAGAGAGTGGGCCGGTCCTGGGCAGAACATTTTATCATTCACATGAAGGAAATGTATGTTTACCTCTCTCTTGATGTGCTCTCACTTGCCTACTGACAGAGATGTGCTTGATGTGTTTATATTGGATCTACTCTGAAGATTAATTTGGTTTTGGTTGTGTGCCTTTCTGGATGGGCTTCCCTGATAGCTCAGGTTGGATTCCTGGGTCAGGAAGATCTGCTGAAGGGACAGGCTACCCTCTCCAGTATTCTTGGGCTTCCCTTGTGGCTCAGCTGGTAAAGAATCTGCCTGCAGTGTGGGAGACCTGGGTTTGATTCCTGGGTTGGGAAAATTCCCTGGAGAAGAAAGCCTACCCACTCCAGTATTCTGGCCTGGGGAATTCCAAGAACTATATATATAGTCCATGGGGTCACAAAGAGTAGGACAGGACTGAGTGACTTTCACTTTCACTTTCACTTGCCCTACTGGTAGAGATGTGCTCGATGTGTTTATATTGGATCTACTCTGAAGATTAATTTGGTTTTGGTTGTGTGAACTACTTTCTGGCTTTTTTTGTCTCCCAAAGAACTGAGAAGTTAAGAGAAAAAAAAAGAGAATAAAAAGGATAGGGTCAGAAGTGATATTTCAACCCATAAAGACAGAAACATTTATTTTAATCTTACAAAAAATAAATGTATCATTAATAAAAGGATTAACAGAAAAAATTAACAGTTAATCTTTTATTTAACAAAAAAGATGAAAAATATGTTGATTTAATTTAAAAAAGAATGTTTATTTAAACAAACATATTATGAAATCAAGTAAATGGTTGTTTGATAAAATGCTTTTAGATATTAAAATAATTTTAAATAGTTAAAAAATTTAAGTAGCAAAATCATCAATATAAAATTGCAAATTCACTGTCAGCAAAATGATAAAAGTANTTAATAAGCAGAAGCTAAAAATAAGGAACATAACAACTAGGTATTTGGAAATAGCAAAATTATTTGTAATCATTTCTGAACAGAGAAATATTAAGAAAACTAGTATGCAAATACAAAAGCACTCATACAATTTATATATTTTTCCATCAAATTGGCAAAATGTTAAAACAGTTTAATGACAACACAAAATATGTTTATATATGCAGAAAACAGTCACTCTTCATAGAATAAAAAGTGAAAATATATAAACCATTATGAAAAGCTATATCAAATTTCTTAGATTAAAATGATTACATTAATTGAGGAATCAGTGCCACTCACTGTTAAGAAAATTATGAGAAATATATAGAGTTGAGACAGTAGTTTCATTAAAATAAAATTCTAAGTTTCAGATAAATTTGCTTAAGTATTCTATAGTTGGAGATTAGGTAAATACTACATCTGCAGCCATATAATAATATACCTTGCAGTAACTAGAAATTATTATTTAATACAGTGAATAATATGTGAGTAATCCTTTGATTAATATTAAATTAGAAGGGTAGTGAAATACTACATATAGATATCAATATGTGGAATATCATTTGTTTATATAGTAGTTCAATAATGCAAGTTAATAATAGTAGATATATATCACTAGACACAGGTATAGAGAAATAAAGTATGATCATAGAGTTATGAGAGAGTAATTGATATGATCTTTTTGGTTATACATATCCCAATCAATGAGGAAAGCATTGCAATCCTCTCCAGTATTCTTGCCTGGAGAATCCCATGTACAGAGAAGCCTTGAGAGCTAAAGTCTATCGGGTCACAAAGAGTTGGACACAACTCGAGTGATTTGGCATGCACACACACATCCCAATCATTATTATGCTTAAAGTAAAAATGAAGTCGCTTGGTCATGTCCGACTCTTTGCCACCCTATGGACTGTAGCCTACCAGGCTTCTCTGTCCATGGGATTTTCCTTCTCCAGGGGGTCTTCCCGACCCCAGGACCGAACCCAGGTCTCCCTCATTGCCAGCAGACGCTTTACCCTCTGAGCCACCAGGGAAGCCCTTATTATGCTTAAAATTAGTGCTACTATTTTAATATTCAATTTTAGGATGATTTTCTAAGGAAAATAAGCATACAATGAAAAAAGTATGCTTCTCATATGGCTTTATATATAACATCAATTTCAAAAGTAAAACATGGATTAATTAAATCATCATGGTAAGAGAGATGCTACATTATAGTCCAACTTTAAAATACATAGCAAATTGAAAAACATTCAGTCTGTTTTACAAATATTTTAATTAAAGCAAATGCTCATTATATAAAGTCATGTGCAAAATTAGGATCAAAAATTATGAATAATTGCCCATACATTGTTGTCATTGTTCAGTCACAAAGTCATATTTGAATCTTTTTGACCTCATGAACTGCAGAATACCAGGCTTCCCTGTCCTTCAGTATCTCCTGGAGTTTGCTCAAACTCATCTCCATTGAGTTGATGATGCCATCCAACCATCTCATCCTTTATCGCCTCTTTGGCTTCCTGCCCTCTATCTTTCCCTGAATCAGTCTTTTCCAATGAATTGGCTCTTCCAGTAGGTGAACAAAGTATTGGAGCTTCAGCTTCAGCACCAGTCCTTCCAATGAATATTCAAGGTTGATTTCCTTTAGGATTGACTGGTTTGAGCTCCTCACTGTCCAAGAGACTCTAAATAGTCTTCAGCACCATAATTCAAAAGTATCAATTTTTCCAGCACTCAGCCTTCTTTATGGTACAGCTCTCACATCTACACCTGACTACTGGAAAAAGCATAGCTTTGACTATAGGGACTTTTATGGCAAAGTGATGTCTCTGCTGTCCAAGACACTGTCTAGTTTTGTCACAGCTTTTCTTCCAAGGAGCAAGTGTCTTTTAATTTCGTGGCTTCAGACACCTTTTGCAGTGATTATTTTGTCCATGAAAATAAAATCTGTCACCGTTTCCACTGTTTCCCTTTCTATTTGCCATGAAGTGATGGGACTGTATGCCATGATCTTCATTTCTTTGAATGTTGAGCTTTAAGCCAGTTTTTTCACTCTCCTCTTTCACCTTCATCAAGAGGCTCTTTAGTTCCTCTTAATTTTCTTCCATAAAAGTGGTATCATCTGCCTGTCTGAGATGGTTGATATTTCTCCAGGCAATATTGATTTCAGCTTATAAGTCATCCAGCCCAGCATTTCACATGATGTACTCTGCGTAGAGGGACTTCCCACATGGTTGAGATGGTAAAGAATCTGCCAGCAGTGCAGGAGACCCTGGTTTGATCCCTTGCATGGGAAGATCCCCTGGAGAAGGGAATGGCTATCCACTCCAGAAGTCTTTCCTAGAGAATCCCTTGCAGAGAGCTACCTGGCAGGCTACAGTCCATGGGGTCGCAAAGAATCAGACACGCCTGAAGCAAATGTGCACAAAAGGATGCACTCTGCATAGAAGTTAAATAAGCAAGAGTGACAATATACAGCCTTGACATACTCTTTTCCCATTTTTGAACCAGTCCATTGTTTCATATCTGGTTCTAACACTGGCTTCTTGTCCTTGTCAGGTTTCTCAGGAGACGGGTAAGGTGGTCTGCTATTCGCATTTCTTTAAGAATTTTCTACAGTTTGTTGTGATCCACACAGTCAAAGGCTTTAGTTTAGTCAATGAAGCAGGAGTAGATTTTTTTGTTTGGAATTATCTTGCTTTATCTCTGGCCTAATTGATGTTGGCAATTTAATCTCTTTTCTCTGCCCTTTCTAAATCCAGCTTGTATATCAGGAAGATCTCGGTTCACATATTGTTGAAGACTAGCTTGAAGGATTTTAAGAACCACCTGTATGGCATGTGAAATGAATGCAATTGTGAGGTAGTTTGAACTTTGTTTCTTTGATAGTTTTTTGGCATTTCCTTTCTTTGAGATTGGAATGAAAAGTGACATTTTCTAATATTGTATACATTGTTGAGTTTTCCAAATTTGTTGGCATCTTGAGTGCAGCACTTTAAAGGCATTATCTTTTAGGATTTGAAATAACTCAGTTTTATTTCAATAATATTTAGCTGCTTTGTTCATAGTAATGTTTTCTAAGGCCTACTGACTTCACAATCCAGGATGTCTGGCTCTAAATGAGTGACCACACTATTGTTGTTATCTGGTTCATTAAGACCCTTTTTTTGTGTGGTTCTGGGTATTCTTGTCACCTTTTCTTAACCACTTCTGCTTCTGTTAGGTTCTTGTGCTTTCTACTGTGCCCATCTTTGCATAAAATGTTGCTTTTGTATCTAATTTTCTTGAAGAGGTCTCTAGTCTCTCCCATTCTATGTTTCCTCTACTTATTTGTGTTATTTACTTAAGAAGGCTTTCTAATCTCTGTTACTCTTTAGAACTCCACATTCTGTTGGGTATATCTTTCTTTTTCTTCTTTGCCTTCCTCTTTTCTTCTTTTCTCAGCTCTTTGTAATGCCTCCTCACACAATCATTATGCCTTCTTGCACATTTTTTTTTCTTGGGGATGATTTTGTTCACTGGCTCTTGTACAATGTTATAAATCTCCATCCACAGTTCTTCAGGAACTCTATCAGATCTAATCCTTAGAATCCATTTGTGCCTTCCACTGTATAGTCATAAGGGATTTGATTTATGTCACACCTGAATGGTCCAGGGGTTTTCCCTACTTTGTTCAATTTAACTCTGTATTTTGCAATAAAGAGCTCATGATCTGAGCCACAGTCATCTCCCAGTCTTGTTTTTGCTGACTGTATAGAGCTTCTTCATCTTTGGTTGCAAAGGATATAATCAATCTGATTTCTATATTGATCATCTGGTAATGTCCATGTGTAGAATCATTCTCTTGCCTTGTTGGAAGAGGGTTTATGCTATGACCAATGTGCATTTTTGGCAATCTTTGTTACTTTTGGCCTGCTTCCTTTTTTACTCCAAGGCCAAATTTGCCTCTTACTCCGGGTATCTCTTGACTTCCTACTTTTGCATTCTAGACTCCAATGATGAAAAGGACACCTTTTGGGGATGTTAGTTCTAAGAGGCCTTGTAAGTCTTCATAGAACAGTTCAATTTCAGCTTTTTCAGCATTACTGGTCGGGGCATAGACTTGGATTACTGTGATGTTGAATGGTTTGCCTTGGAAACCAATTGACATCATTCTGTCACTTTTGAGACTGTACCCAGGTACTGCACTTCAGACTCTTTTATTGACTATGAGGGCTGGCTACTCCATTTCTCCTAAGTGATTCTTGTCAATTGTAGTAGATATGATGGTCATCTGAATTAAATTTGCCCATTGTCGATACATAGAGTATATAAAGTAATTGGGAAGAAATAGTTTAAAATAGAACAGTTTCATTTTATTAGTGAAATTTAGGGTCTTTTAAAATATAGTATATATGTTCAAATTAATTAGACTCAATTGACCTTAACTTCATAGCTAGAAATTATTAAATTATTTTTCTCTACAGGTTAACAAATTTTGTTTTTGACACTGATGAAGATAAAAGATGACAGTTTAAGTTTATTTTTCAATACCATTATTAACTTACTCAAAAGTAGAGAGCTTTGAAAGCAAATCAATTTAAATGACATATTTGAAGGTTAAGGGATACATATATTGGACGATCTTATTTCTTCATTTTTAGCTCTTCTGGATCTTCCCTGCTGTACGTGGGCTTTCTCCAGTTGCTGTAAGTGGCTGCTCCTAGTTGCAATGTGCAGGCTCCTAATTGTGTTGGCTTCTCTTGTGGAGCACAAGCTCTAGGTGCATGGCCTTCAGGTGTTGCAATATACAGGCTCAATAGTTGCAACAGATTGAACAATTCTTGATCTGTCAATAAGTTAATACTTTTAATGTGTTCAAGCATTATTTGTTCATCATTAATTAACATGCTGGTTTATGGATATAGACTGCTATTAAATTTATAATGTTCCAATATGTTTCACTATGCTCCCCACATGCTAAACAAAGCTTTGTCATCTATAAATTTGTTAAAACTCTTAGAAGTTGAGTATAATTACTGTACAACTTTATCAGACCAAGTTTCAAAAATGAGAAACCACTTGAATAGATATTTCTCCAAAGAATACATAAAAATGACCAACAGATAGATGAAAAGATGCTCCACATCACGAATCATCAGTTCAGTTCAGTTCAGTCGCTCAGTTGTGTCTGACTCTGTGACCCCATGAACCGCAACATGCCAGGCCTCCCTGTCCATCACTAACTCCTGGAGTTCACTCCGACTCACGTCCATCGAGTCCGTGATGCCATCCAGCCATCTCATCCTCTGTCATCCTTTTCTCCTCCTGCCTTCAATCTTTCCCAGAATCAGAGTCTTTTCCAATGAATCAGCTCTTTGCATCAGGTGGCCAAATTATTGGAGTTTCAGCTTCAGGATCAGTCCTTATAATGAACACCCAGTAATGATCTCCTTTAGGATGGACTGGTTGGATCTCCTTGAAGTCCAAGGGACTCGCAAGAGTCTCCTCCAACACCATAGTTCGAAAGCATTAATTCTTCTGCGCTCATCTTTCTTTATAGTCCAACTCTCACATCTGTACATGACCACTGGAAAAACCATAACCTTGACTAGATCGACCTTTGTTGACAAAGTAATATCTCTGATTTTTAATATGCTGTCTATGTTGGTTATATTTTCCTTCTAAGGAGTAAGTGTCTTTTAATTTCATGGTTGCAATCACCATCTGTAGTGATTTTGGAGCCCAGAAAAATCATCAGGGAAGTGCAAATAAAAAACACAAGGTATCTCCTCACATCTGTTAAAAGGGCTCTCATCAAGAAAACAAAAAGACAAGAAGTGTTGGTGAAGATATGGATTAATTGAAACTATTGTGCCCTGCTGGTGGAAATGTCAACTGGGATAAGAACATTGGAAAATATTATGAAGGCTCCTTGGATATTAAAAATAGAGGTACTCTATTATGCTAAGTGAAATAAGACAGTCACAGAAAGATAGATACTGCTTAAGATGCATACTGCTTCCACTTACATGAGATAGCCAAATTAGTCAAATCCCAAAGAAGAATGTGAGTACCAAAAGTGTGAAAAATGAAAATGAAAGTCTTTCAGTCATGTCCAACTCTTTGCAACCTCATGGACTATACAGTTCCTGGAATTCTCCAGACCAAAATACTGGAGTGGTTACCCTTTCCCTTTTCCAGGGGATCGTCTCAACCCAGGGATCAAACCAGATCTCCTGCATTGCATGTGGATTCTTTACCACCTGGGCCACAAGGGAAGCCCTAACAAGAGTGTGGGGAGGGGGAAATGTGGAGTTGTTACAAAATGGGTATATGTTTTATTCATGCAAGATGAGTAAATTCTAGAGATCAGCTGTACAGCACTGTGCTTATAGGTAGCAATACTATAATGCAGTGAATACTTGAGATTTGTTAACAAGGTAGACTTCATGTATATGTTTTTTACCACAATAAAAAGGAAAAAAGAGGGAGAGGAGGAGGGAAGTCATTTAAGAAGTTGTATTAAAACATCCTCTATAAAGAAAATCTCTTCTGGATTGTTAGTCCAATATTATTATCAAAAAAAAAAAAAAAAATCTTGTCCTCATCCCTAATTCAGTTAATTATGGTTCATGTGCATTTATTCCATTTGGATTCTTCAAAATAACCTTCACATCCTTATTCTTACTACAATTATTATTTTTTTTCCTCAGTTGTTGGGAGGCTATCCTGATAACTGCTACATTAAAATTGTGGGGATTGTGGGGCTTGGTTTGGTTGATTTTTCTGATAACTGTTGCTTGAACCTAAAAGCATTTTTCATTATTTTTTCTTTACCATTCAACTGATATTTTTCATATAGCTTCACTGAACTGGAGATGAAATCTAGTGTTCCTTTTGCTTTGAAAACGCAAATGTTTTATCTCTTTTCTGGTTGATGACCTAGTTAAATTGTTAGTTTTTTACAGAAGCATATAAATAATTTGTCAAAATAGGTTTTTCATTCCAAATAGATTAATTAACATGTCACCCACAAAAGTTTTTTTTTTTAATTTGTGTTTTGGCNAGGGACTCTCAAGAGTCTTCTCCAACACCACAGCTCAAAAGCATCAATTCTTCCGTGCTCAGCTTTCTTCCAACTCTCACATCCATACATGACCACTGGAAAAACCATATTGTTATAACTGTTGGGATGTATTTAATCTTTACATAATAAACTCAAATTACCTTAGAGGAAATCCTAATTTTTTCTATGTAACAGTATTACCCACTAAAATGAAATAAAAATATTTTTTTATCTACTTAACTTTACATTGAAGTTAGGGGTTCATAATTAATTTCAAAGTTGGGTTTTTAAAATTATTTTTCCATTTTAATAATATGCAAATAGCACATTGATGGGTACACATATTACAAAATACAACACAACAACTGTTTGATTTTGCATTTGCAAGATTGGGCCACA
>SJYQ01007700.1:2898039-2931612 GCA_006410935.1 Redunca redunca
ATAACGTAAGAAATTAAAAAAAAAAGATACTTTAACATCCTTATTACTCTGTACTATTATTCCTTCTTATAAAACAGTCTCATTTTTGGTTTTTATGCATTTATTTTTATTTATTCATTGTTTTGGTCTTTGCATGTCTTATGTTTTATTATATGTTGAAAACAAAGCTGCTATATCATTGAGAGTAAATTTTGTTGCTTTCCCTTAGAGAAATGTTGAAATATTTTTGCATGTATATGAGATAATTGTAGAGGAGTCTAATTTTTTCAAGGATTACTTTTAAGCATTATTAGGAGAGATCTAAAATAAGTTTCTCTACAGATAAATTTAGTACTAGAGATAAGATAAGACTCTTCTGGAATCTTATCTTAATCTCTCTGGTTTCAACAAAACCAGAGAGATTATTTCTCAGCCCTGTTTAGTATTCAGCAAATTGCTGAATGTCATTCTTATTTACCTTACTCTTCTCTAATACTCTAGTTCTCACATTCTAGCCACATGAACCTTAACAAAGTAATATATTATCCTCTAACAAACAGCAAGACTGCTGTTCTATTTGTGTTTTTTTTTTTTTCTGCATTGTTCATAGTCTGGGAACTGTTTTCATGCAGAAATCTGAAGCAATCTAGAGGTAAACTTGCTTGTCTGTCAGGAATTACAGTCTTGCGGTACCCATATCCCAATACCTGTAAACAGTAATTTTATTTATTTCTTTCAATCATGTAGTAATTTACAAAGGGGCATGAAACCAGTACATGTTATTTTAAAATCCAGAAGTAGAATTCCTGAATTATCTATTTTCTTTATTATTTTTTTTATAATTTTAATACCAATGAGACAACCACATAAAACAAATGACTAGTTTATAAATGCTGCTGCTGCAGCTAAGTCACTTCAGTCGTGTCTGACTCTGTGCGACCCCATAGACGGCAGCCCACCAGACTCTGCCATCCCTGGGATTCTCCAAGCAAGAACACTGGAGTGGGTTGCCATTTTCTTCTCCAATGCATGAAAGTGAAAAGTGAAAGTGAAGTCGCTCATTGTGTCCGACTCTTTGCGACTCCATGGACTGCAGCCTACCAGGCTCCTCCGTCTGTGGGATTTTCCAGGCAAGAGTACTGGAGTGGCTGGCCATTGCCTTCTCCAAGTTTATTAATAATGCATCATAAAATTTAAAAATCCATCCAAGTCAGAAGATAGGACCTTTGCAAACAAGCCAGATGCCTTCAGATGCCCCTTCCCAATCACAGTTCTTTTCTCTCTCCAACAGTAATCATGATTCTGGTTTTTTGCTTTGTGTTTCCTTAATTTATAGGCTTCCCTGGTGGCTCAGACAGTAAAGAGTCTACCTGCGATGAGGAGATCTGGGTTCATTTCCTGAATCCAGAAGATCTCCTGAAGAAGGGAATGGCAAACCACTCCAGTATTCTTGCTGGTGAATTCCATGGGTAAAAGAGCCTGGCAGGCTACAGTTCATGGTTTTGCAAAGAGTTGGACAGGACTGAGAGACTAATAATTTCGCATTTTAAATTAACATTTTAGATCAGACTCCTGTTACCATAATTCATTAAATGGATTACAAAATTTAGAAGAAAGTGGGAACATTAACTTAAACCCTTCCCCAAATGAGCAATCACTATGAAATATATTAAAATATCAGTAGTGAGGCTAAATAACAACTAATGCTGAAAACTAGCAAGTATTTTCTTTCTGTAGTTTTCTTTTTCACTTGCTTTATTAACCCAATCTACTTAAATATAATTCTGCAAGTATTTCCAAGAAGAAGAAATAATCCCAATGAAATATATGTGATAAACTAAGGCATGTCTCTGCAGCGACCCTCCCATACCCTCCAAACTATGTTTTGTAAGCTACAAAATTAATCTCTCTCGAGCATCCACATTCACAAAGGTTGCCAATCACCTCCAATCAAATGAGGATGCATGCATTGCTGCCCACCACTAGCCTCACTTTGCTTACCATTCTCTCATTTATACTTATGTCCAGTTTCTCCTGACTCTCAGCCTTTATGCACTGTCCTCTCACTGCTGGCTTGTATTTAAGTGAGCTTTTCCTTGGCATTCAGGACTCAAATTATATGCTGTCTTCTCCAGGATAGTCAGAGGCCCTCTTGACACATAATGTTCTGAATGTGCATCTACTGTGGAGGAAAGTCACCAGTTAACTTTTCTGTACCCGAGCCAGAGATTGAACCCAGGTCTCCAGCACTGCAGACAGATTCTTTACCTTCTGAGCCCCCAGGACATTCTTCTATACCTGGCATTGCAGTGTAAATCCCTGGATGAAAGGATCATATTTCATTTATTACTGTATCCAAATAGCCTGAAATACAATACATTGTTGATAAATCATTCTTCATTCAATACAAAAAGTACTTTTGGATTAACAGTTACTATTAAACAGTGACCCTACTGTTGTCAATATTTTTATCTTCATTTGCTTAGCTCACTCTTTTTCTAAACTTTTTATTTTATATTGGAGTATAGCCAATTAACGATGTTGTAATAGTTTCAGATCCACAGCGAAGGAACTTAGCCATACATATGCATGTATCCATTCTCCCCTGAACTCCCCTCCTACGCAGTTAGCTCGCTCATTTTACTTCAAGACCCCTCTGCCCTCCTACTCCTCCCACATAAAGTAAGTAGTGTGCTTACGATGCAAAATCCTATTCAATTCNCCCTCCTACCCAGTTAGCTCGCTCATTTTACTTCAAGACCCCTCTGCCCTCCTACTCCTCCCACATAAAGTAAGTAGTGTGCTTACGATGCAAAATCCTATTCAATTCCCACCCGTAACTCTCTCCCAACTCAGTTTTCTCTGAGTTTGTGCTTCAAAGCACAACTGTAATATATGGTGTTTATACCAAATTCTAAGAATTATTGCTAAAAATGCATTCCTCTAATGACTGAGGATTTATATTGGCACCACACATTCAAATTTCAACAGGCATTTGCCATTCTATAGAAAATACAAAGTGACATTCAACTATACTCTGAGTTCAGATAATACACTTGTCCTGGGTGGTAGATAGAATAAAAAATAAAAATAATGTGTATTCATCTGTAAAAGTCATCTTTTCTATATAAATGATAATATAGCCATCACAACACTTTGTAGGTAAAAATCCAATGTAACAATTTTATGTGTCTTGAGTATGAAAATAGGGAACTATTATTTCCTGGACAAAATCCAGACTGAGCAAAACAAATAACACTTTTTCACACAGTGATTCACCAGAATGTAACCTTTCAAAAAATTTTCCACTAAGAAAATACCCTACAGAGTATTACAAAATAGCATGTCCCAAGTATACAGCCAGAAGTAAAACTTATAGTGGGAAAGAGATTCATGCATTCTAATGAGCACATTATTAACACTGGCTTGGATTTCTTTCTGTGTCATTTCACTCAATCATCAGAGGACATCCTTGTAGCTCACTGAACAACTTAAGGAGAGATTAACATTTTCACCTTTTTGAATGAATTATCTGTACAACATGAATCATACACTAAGGAAGGAGATTGATGGAAACCAAAGCAAAGATGTTTAAAATAATTCAAAAATCTAAGGACAAATCAATCTTATTTGTTCTCATTGGCTTAATGTATCATGCTGCTGTGTGCTGTGCTCAGCTCAGTCGCTCAGTCATTTCTGACTCTTGGTGACCTTACAGACTGGCCAGCCAGGCTCCTCTGTCCATGGGATTTTCCAGGCAAGAATACTGGAGAGGGTTGCCATTTCCTCCTCCAGGGTATCTTCTCAATGCAATGATAAAACCCATGTCATTGGCAGGCAGATTCTTTACCACCCTGCCACCTGGGAAGCCCCAATGCCCTATGCATTTTATCCTAAAGAAAATAACACATATTGTTCTAAAATGAGCTTCTCAGTGTTGACCCCAAATAACATGGTTTTGCACCTCTCAAGTTCTTGGATGTTAGGCTTTTCAACATCTCCCAGAATCTTCTGATATGGTGGGACAGAGGTTTCCAGTTGGGCTAAACTATTAGGATACATTTCTATTTTTACCATTTCACTATTCTAGATTATATTTTGTGTGATATAAAATTACACCATTGATTGGTTCATTATTACATGCATATGATTTATAAAAAATAAAAATATACAAAGTAAATATGACTATTGCTATAAACGTATATATGTCTGCAAAATATTAGAATATCT
Source organism: Redunca redunca (assembly GCA_006410935.1). Lineage (NCBI taxonomy): Eukaryota > Metazoa > Chordata > Mammalia > Artiodactyla > Bovidae > Redunca > Redunca redunca. Next base: position 2,902,249 of record SJYQ01007700.1, read on the forward strand.
CTGCTGAAGAAGATACCATTATGAATTTTCAACTAAACTTTATAATTTGTAAACTCTCTCTTACATGGTAAAAATCTACGTAGCTAATTCTTCCAAGTCTAAGCAAGAAACTCAAAGAGCACTGAGTCATAATTGCCTATAGTAAGATGTTCTGTTTATCTGGTCTGCCCTAGCTTGATATCAAAATATTAAGGTAATATTTATATTGACTTGAATATGATTATTCATTCAACAAATCTTTATAAATAACCCACTTTGGATAAAGAATAATGTAATGCACTGAACATAAAACAGTAGATAAGATAGTCCTTACCCACCTGGGGCTTAATAATAATTCACTTGGTGAATGCTTAGGCTTGTAGATTTCTGAATAAAACAGAGGTTTAGGTGAGGGTACTTCATACTTTGTAATCTAAAGATAAATATTGTTGTTGTTCATTCACTAAGTTGTGTCTGATTTTCTGCAACTCCATGGACTGCAGCACACCAGGCTTCCTGTCATTCAGTATTTCCTGGAGTTTGCTCAAACTTGCGTCCACTGAGTCAATGATACCATCCATCCATCTCATCCTCTGTCACCCCTTCTCCTCCTGCTTCCAATCTTTCCCAGCATCAGGGTCTTTTCCAATGTGTCAGCTCTTTGTATCAGGTGGCCAAAGTATTGGAGTTTCAGCTTCAGCATTAGTCCTTCCAATGAATATTCAAGGTTGATTTGCTTTAGGTTTGACTGGTTTGGTCTCCTTGCAGTCCAAGGGACTCTCAAGAGTCTTCTCCAACATCACAATTCGAAATAATCTAACTAAGAAATACTATTATAAAATATAATGGTTAGGCCAAGGCATAAGTTCTACCACTGGCCAGGAAACTGAGATCCAGAAGCTGTGCAACATGGCCAAAATATGAAAAAATATATATATATTTACTGAGTATTCAGCAGATTTATGAGTAGATTTCAATACCATTTGTACCCAGTGACATTATACAAGTACATAAAAAAAAAAGCCAATGTTTAGCTAGATCCCAGAACTGAAAAGGACCTGATTTTTAATTTCAGTTTTTAACCTTTTATTTTATATCGGACTATAAGTGATAAATAATGTTAGTTTCAAGTGTACAGCAAAGTGACTCAGTTATATGTATACATGTATCTGTTCTTTTTCAAATTATTTTCCCATGTAAGTTGAATAATTTTGAACAGAGACCCTTGTGCTATAGAGTAGATCTTTGTTGGTTTTCCACTTTAAATATAGCAGTGTACACATGTTGTGAATTCAGTTTTATAGTGAATGTGTGATGTCAGTGAGAAAGTAAAATTTGTGGTCATAAGTCGCTTAGCATTATGCATCCATCATTATTTCAGCATGACTTAACCTGAAATAAGTAATGTAAAAATGATATTATATTTTAAAATAAATTTATATTATCATTTCTGCAGGTTAAGATTCATTTTTGTAGCATGTGAATATAATGGTAAAATTTTTCAGTATCAGATCTCAATGGCTGATTTTGATAGAGGACTATGACAGGATCATTTTTATATTTGACATCAATCCTTCTGACTGCTCTGTTGAAGGGATGGAACAAGGACAAGAGTCTAAGTAGCGACATCTGTTAAGAAGTCAATCCAAATGAGTGATGATCAGTGCTTGGTTCTTGTTAACTGTACCGGCTATATTAGAAATAAGGATAAATTAGAAACACATTGTACAAATAGAGTGAACAAAGACTACCTTTGTATCTTGCAAATTTTCCTCTGTCAATATTTCCTAAAGTAAGGTCCCCATATCTATAGGCTCAATGCACTGCTAGTGAATATATTTTTGCTCAGTTTTCTATTCCTGAGTTATACCACTGGTTTCCCCAGGTGGTGCCAGTGGTAAAGAATCTGCCTACCAAGGCAGAATACATAAAAGACATGGGTTCAATCCCTGGGTTGAGAAGGTCCCCTGGAGAAGGAAATGGCAACCCACTCCAGTATTCTTGCCTGGGAAATCCCATAGTCCGAGCATCCTGATGGGCCACAGTCCATGAGGTCACAAAGAATTGGATATGACTGAGCACACATGCACACAAATTGATACTGTGAAGAAAAGGGTAGACATCCAACCACCCCAGGGTCTGCTTTTTATTATTAACAACGTGGGCTATTTTTGTGTATACAGTCCTAGAGAATACTACAATATTTACTTTAGTTGCTTACTATGCTGTCTCTTATTAGTATAAATACTGCCAGGCATGACTTACACAGCAATGAATATCTTAGTGCACTTGAGTGTCTGAGACCTGTCTTCACATTTTAAATGTATCCAAATTTCATGCAGATTTCTCTAGCCAAGCTTTTGTTTAGTTTTGTTTTCTTTAATTTATTTTTAATCAGCAAAACTTAAGCACTGTGTTGAGTGGGTGGGGTGAAATTGGAGAATGGATTCTATTTTCAGAAGCTTGAATGCTTACCCTTACAAGCCATTTTGTATGTGAGACTGAATGTGAAATAGAACTTATTGACATTGTATGTTTCAATCCCTACTGAAGATTAAGATAGCTAACAGATTGAGTCTTTTAAATAGGGAGTTTTGAATCCAATGAAATCGTTTATCTATCTCTCAAAGTTCAATACTCTGTTCAATAGATAAACTTCCAAAAGATGTGTCTAATAACAGCAAAGAAAAAGCTGATAGTGTATTCATGTTTCCACGTAAAATTTGGTCTTACCAAGGCACTTGATTTCTTCATTTACTTTGCAACCAGCAGTGTTCTACATGCCTTGGTGCATATTAATGCAATTTATTTGCTCCTGTGAGTAGCATGTTTTCTTAAATAAATCACTTTGCTATTGTAGCGTTATTTTCTTATTGAAATATTTAATTGGCTGGACATATTGCTTCAATAATGATCACACTGTCATTTCTTTAAGAAGGAATGGGAAGGCTTGAAAATAATTTGATTTACCAATAATTATGCTACAAACACATTTCCCAACTAGAGCAGTAATTAAATCCCTGCTAACCAATAAGATGGTTTTGCAGAATGAATGAATCACTTTCCTAAATAGTTTAATTGGTTCATTAAAAATATGCTGAATGAGGAAAAGAGTAAGGGTTATCCTAAATATCATAAGGGATTTCTTTGCATTGATTCATCTTTCCAACCCAAGGATTGGATCCGCACCTCCAGGGTCTCCTGCACTGGGAACAAGATTCATTACTACTGAGCCATCACCAGACCAGGGCTCAAACCCGGGTCTCCTGCATTGGGAGTGTGGTCTTAGCCACTGAACCACCCGGGAAGTCCAATGTTCTTTTCATTTTACACTTCTTCTTTTTCTATGTAGATAAGTCACTTAAAAAATAATAACCCATAATTTGATTTACTTTTCTAACTTATAGAAATTTCTTGAAATTAATGTATTTTTGAAAATAGCAATTTCTATCAAAATTTAGTCTCTTACAAAAATATATATCCTCATATTTTATTAATAAAACACCTGTGGAAGATTTAATATAAGCCAAGGTCTCTGTGAACAAGAACAGCCACGTTGCCAATTTCCAGATCTGGGCATAAACATTTTTAATGACTGCTACAGACTCTTTCCCCCAGAAATAATAAGCATAATTTTTAAATAAGAATATATGATGTTTATATAAATTACTTATTTAAAAAATCTGATGTAAATTATGTCTCATTAAACCATTAGGTAGTTGTAATTCCAAGAATGTGAGGAAAATGCTAATGTTCAGTCATTAGTAAAATAAGAAAGGAAAAATTACCACATAAGAAACATATGGGATCAAAATCTTTCCAACAGAAATAAAATATAAACATAACACAAGATGTCAATAACTGCAGCTTTTTAAAAATAATCTAATTCAAAATTACAAGATAGAAAATTGTGCTCTTTCTTCAAAACACAGGTTTTACTCAGTATTAATGTTTGTAGGAGGTGGCATTCAGATGAAGCATTAAATTGAAGTTCCATCTGCCTGAATTTAGAAGTTATTAACAATGTTAAAATGCCTTAGTACTCTGGTTTAGAAAAAAAGGGTGTATACACCTGTGTCCTGTCTGACATTGCTTTTTTGCTGAAATGAAATTATGGATGAATTGTCGCTAATAGAAATGTTCACTGCAAAAAATAGAATGCTGCTGAGTGCACCAAGGCATTCACCACTGCCTATCAGAAATGTAAAATATCACTCTAGAAAATGCCATTTTAATGTAGCATAAAGTAATGCAATTTAATCTTTAAGCAGGTGTGACACTAATAGGAAGTGAGTATAGTTACCCCTCAATCTCATTCAGTCAGCAATCTATATAATATTTACTTTATTATGAATTTGTTATTTTATTACATCAACTGACTCATTCATTTATAAGGCTTGACTTTTCATTTCCCTATAAACTGTACATTATATTTGCAATTAAGACAAAAAGTATTCGATGAATAAGGCTTTCTCATACATTAAACTGTTGAAATGGCAAATAAGAATATTCTCTACCAGATGGTCAAAAGTAAAGCTTTGGCTGAAAGTAAAGCTTTCTCTGAGTTAGATTAAGGATGTAATTCCTGATAGGGAGCTATATAGTTAACTAGCTGTCCAATACTATATTTTACTACACAAACTTTATGATTGGTAACATATTTTATTTAAAATTGAGACTATTTCCATGTGTTTCAGTACATCTTTTATCATACCAAGATGCTAAAATGTATTTATAACTGAAATTTTTGTCACATAGCTAATATAAAATTTTGGTTTAAATTTTACAGATGTCAACTCTATCATGGAGAAATCACAGTTACACATCATATTTTCTTTACCAATATTTGCTGTTTTGAAAATACAAATGAACTTTATGTATCTATGTTACTGACAAATGATTTCCTGAGTTTTTAAAATGAAAATTCTGATGCAAGTTTATGGNACTTCAGCAATACGTGAACCGTGAACTTCCAGATGTACAAGCTGGTTTTAGAAAAGGCAGAGAAACCAGAGCACAAATTGCCAACATCCGCTGGATCATGGAAAAAGCACGAGAGTTCCAGAAAAAAAAACATATATTTCTGCTTTATTGACTATGCCAAAGCCTTTGACTGTGTGGAAAATTCTGAGAGAGATGGGAATACCAGACCACCTAACCTGCCTCTTGAGAAATCTGTATGCAGGTCAGGAAGCAACAGTTAGAACTGGACATGGAACAACAGACTGGTTCCAAATAGGAAAAGGAGTACGTCAAGGCTGTATATTGTCACCCTGCTTATTTAACTTATATGCAGAGTACATCATGAACAACACTGGGCTGGAAGAAGCACAAGCTGGAATCCAGATTGCCGGGAGAAATATCAATAACTTCAGATATGCAGATGACACCACCCTTATGGCAGAAAGTGAAGAGGAACTAAAGAGCCTCTTGATGAAAGTGAAAGAGGAGAGTGAAAACATTGGCTTAAAGCTCAACATTCAGAAAACGAAGATCATGGCATCTGGTCCCATTACTTCATGGGAAATAGATGGGGAAACAGTGCAAACTGTCAGACTTTATTTTGGGGGGCTCCAAAATCACTGCAGATGGTGACTGCAGCCATGAAATTAAAAGACGCTTACTCCTTGGAAGAAAAGTAATGACCAACCTAGATAGCATATTGAAAAGCAGAGACATTACTTTGCCGACTAAGGTCTGTCTAAGTCAAGATTATGGTTTTTCCAGTGGTCATGTATGGATGTGAGAGTAGGACTGTGAAGAAAGCTGAGCGCCGAAGAATTGACGCTTTTGAACTGTGGTGTTGGAGAAGACTCTTGAGAGTCCCTTGGACTGCAAGGAGATCCAGCCAGTCCATTCTAAAGGAGATCAGTCCTGGGTGTTCATTGGAAGGACTGATGTTGAAGCTGAAACTCCAATATTTTGGCCACCTCATGCGAAGAGTTGACTCACTGGAAAAGACTCTGATGTTGGGAGGGGTCAGGGGCAGTAGGAAAAGGGGAAGACAGAGGATAAGATGGCTGGATGGCATCACCGACTCGATGGATGTGAGTCTGAGTGAACTCTGGGAGTTGGTGATGAACAGGGAGGCCTGGCATGCTGCGATTCATGGGGTCGCAGAGTCAGACACGACTGAGCAACTGAACTTGACTGAACTGATGAGCAAACAAACACTGTTTTTGCCATAAACTACATTTTCAAGGGTGTTCTTAGAGCAATTGGTTTTGGAAGACAAAGATAATGACTGTCTTTGGAGCAAATAGCAGGTGTGTGTTTACTGTCCAGTGTAGTAAAGGTAGGTCACTCCCTGGGACAAAGTATAGGCATGCTTACTACCCATTACAAAGGATTCAAAGAAGCAAACAAAGCAAAATAGAACTAGTAGATTCAGAGAATAGACTGACCATTGCAAGATGGAAGAGGGGTTGCGGGTGGCCAAAATCAGTGTAGGGGATGGGTCAAGAGGTACAAACTTCCAGTTATAAAATAAGCCATGGGGATGTAGCATACAGCATGCGGACTATAGTCCATGACATCGAACTGCAAATGTGAAAGTTGCTAAGAAAGTAAATCTTAAACATCCCACATACATACACAAAAAACGTTTTGTAGTTCTGCATGAATGCATATGGGTTTCCCAGGTGGCACTTGTGGTCAGTAATCTGCCAGTGCAGGAGATGCAAGAGAGGCAGGTTCAATCCCTGGGTCCAGAAGGTCCCCTGGAGGAGGGCACAGTAACCCACTCCTCTATTTGTTCTTGCCTATAGAATCCCATAGACAGAGGAGCCTGGCAGGCTACAGTTCATAGGGTTGCAAAGAGTTGGACATGACTGAAGTGACTAAGCATACAAACGTGGTGACACACGGTAGCTAGAATTATTGTGATGACCAGTTTGAAATGTATACAAATGTCAAATCGTTATGTTATACATCTGAAACTAATATAATGTCATCAATTATATTTCCAAAGAATATTTTTAAAATTTTAAAAATGTCAGACTGCCCAAAACACTGAATACTAACCAGTGTGTGTGCAGACATTTACATAGGCCTATCTGCATCTCTACCATGGGACTCAGGGCTGGGGACAGGGGGCAAGGGAAACAGGGCAATGTGCCAAGGTTCCTGATGCTTGCCGTGCCACTAGTGATAAAGGTCTTTGCCTCTGTCCTTAACATCCTGTGACACATGTCAGCATCCATGAAACTGCTAAACTGCTAGCTTGAAGATCGGAAAGATCCCAGATCCATAATGTTAACTTTGTCAATGAGGATGGGATGTTGACAGAGGCAGAGCTTCCAGGAAGAGGTGTTGGACAGCACTGAGGAGTGGGTTCAGGGATATAAGACACTTTCAGAGATCTGTTAGTGGATGCTCTCAGCTCGATGAAAGGTGCATAGCTGGGGATGCAGAGAAATTTGGATTATCGACTGTTATACTTGCTAATGAATAAGAGTTAAATTCATATGGAGGAACTGAGCAGTGAGAGGTGTGATTTAAATGTGCTGCTCAGATGGTGTCTTTGGTTTTAGGTTCTGGGTAGACAGAAGAAATGTCGAAATTATGACTTTGGGTTAACATGTTTAGTGATCCAAACCAAAAAGCAAAATATCTGTGGCTGCTGACCCCAGGAATCTCCAAAATGAAAATAAACACTGAAAGTTATTGCTATTGTTCAGTCACTAAGTCGTGTCCGACTCTTTGTGATCCCATGACTGCAGCACGCCAGGCTCCACTGTCCGCCACCATCTCCCAGAGTTGGCTCAAATTCATGTCCATTGACTCAGTGATGCTATCCAACCATCTCATCCTCTGCTGCCTTCTCCTTTTGTCCTTAATCTTTCCCATTATCAGGGTCTTTTCCAAAGAGTCAGCTCTTCCCATCAGGTGGTCACAGTATTGGAGCTTTGGCTTCAGCATCAATTAGTATGCAATAAAGAGCTTTGAGTCAATCAAAGACTTTATAAGTCCATTTGGTTAAGGTGTAAGTGCTATATGAAAGTGAAAGTGAAGTTTCTCAGTTGTGTCCGACTCTGTGCGACCCCATGGACGGTAACCTACCAGGCTCCACAGTCCTTGGGATTTTCCAGGCAAGAATACTGGAGTGAGCTGCCATTTCCTTCTCCAGGGGATCTTCCCAACCCAGGGATCAAACCGAGGGTCTCCTGATTTGCAGACATCCGCTTTACCGTCTGAGCCACTAGGGTATATAAGTGGTATATAGGCCAATAAAACTGACAGGAAGTGTGCCAAGCCTATTAGTATGAAGCCCCTCTCTACTTCTTCATTCCCTGATCTTTCCATCTTCCCTAACCAGAGCTCAGTTGCTTTAAAGAGAAAGATAATTGAAGTGTAAATGAGCTCTCCTTGTTCCTGGAAGAGACAGAAGGCCATCCAGATATGCTGGTGAAGAGGAGGGACGGAAAGTATTATATCTTTGCTGGGTACACGTACCAAAGTCACCACACAAGCAGGTTTAAGAGGGAAGAAGACATGTAAACTCAACAGAGGGAAATTAACTTAAGGGGACGGTGGAGAAGGGAAGCTAAAGTGACTTTGTGGGTGGGCACCTAGAGCAAACTCAATAGACTGCTATTCTAATGTTCTTTACTGAATATACCAGTAGCAGTGATGTGTTTTGTGTTTGCACATCCTTGGGACATAGGGATTAGAGAAGATTCTCGAATTCAGGGTTTGCCACTCTGAGAAGTATCACAATTGCTCCCCACCACCACCTTCAACCTGTTCCCTCCCCAAGGATCAAAGGGGAACAATGTAGTAACCCAGGAAAAAAGAGAAATGAATCACAGTTTCATTTAACTTCCTAATGGCTGCTGAGTACTGAGAGCCCGTCCCCTGTGCAACAGTGCCACCTATTGGACACAGCCACCAACTCCAACACTAGTGGTGTGGTGGTTTTAGTTGCTTAGGTGTCTGACTCCTAAGACCCCATGGATAGTAGCCTGCCAGGCTCCCCTGTCTATGGGATTTTCCAGGCAAGAATACCGGAGTGGATTGTCATTTCCTTCTCCAGGGGGAGCTTCCCAACCCAGGGACTGAACCCCAGTCTTTTGTGCTACAGGTGGTCTCTTGTATTGCAGGCAGATTCTTTACCGACTGAGCTATCAGGGAAACTGTCTTTTGGAGGGAAAAAATTGCCTCAGTGGGTATTTACATGAAAAAGTGGCAGCTATCTTGGAGAACATTTGCTTCCCTGGTGGCTCAGACAGTAAAGAATCTGCCTGCAATCCAGGTTCAATCCCTGGGTCTGGGTTTGATTCCTGGGTCTGGAAGATCCCCTGGAGAAGGGAATGGCAACCCACTCCAGTATTCTTTCCTGGAGGATTCCATGGACAAGGAGCCTGGCTTGGACACGATTGAGTGGACTAACACTTTACCTCCACTGCAGTACTTGAGTGAGAATCACTGGTTCAGAAAAGCTCTTGATTTACAGAGGTTCCCTTAAATGCTGGGGACTGGTTCACTGGTGGTTTAGCTTAGCTGAAACCCAAGGTTATCTATGAGACTGCTGCACAATTCAATGTAAACACCAGGTAGTGTGTGTGTGTGAAGTCGCTCAGTCGTGTCTGACTCTTTGCGACCCTGTGGACTGTAGCCTACCAGGCTCCTCCGTCCATGGGATTCTCCAGGCAAGAATACTGGAGTGGGTTGCCATTTCCTTCTCCAGGGGATCTTCCCAACCCAGGGACTGAACCCAGGTGTTCTGCATTGCAGGCAGACGCTTTAACCTCTGAGCCACCAGGGAAGCCCTGGTAGGCAGAGCCAAAAATTGAGTTCAGTGCTCAGTCAACAGAACTTAAGATCATTCTCCAAGCGCTGGTTGACATGAAGTTTGGCAAAATTTGTCACAGTTTCACTTACCCTTGGGTTTCACTGTTGCTCTCTATGAGTCTGTGATTTGGAAAACTACAGACTGGCCAGTTAAACATTCCCCTCTTAAGAGCTGCAAACTGGAAACAAACTGTTGCTATTGACTGAACGGTCTGTGTCATTCACGTAGATTCTTTTTAGAAATACGACTGGGATCGAGATGTTCTCGAAGCCTGCTCACCTACTCAGATTGCCACTCCTGATGACTAACTGGATCCATCTTCCTGGAGGACTGAGTAACAGATCCATCGTAGCAAGGGCTATGATGCCAATGCGGAGGCCCCCACTGCACACGAGATGTGTGACTCCTGAGAAGTGCCTGGCCATGGAGGCTGACTCATCACATAAAGAGCAATCCTAGCCCACTGTGGCAGTCTTTGCCCTCCTCTCTGGACTTCCAGTAGTGACTTTTCAATGTTAATTCTTTTTCAGGTTGCAGTGCTAGTTTTTTCTTTTTCTTTTTTTAATACAATCATCTGACTCCAGCAGTGACCTCCTGTCCTTGGAAACTTACCTGGGTTATGATTTTGACTCTTCGGTTCATTTGCAGACTATGTTTTGTCTTTTCTCATAAAAGCCCCTGAACAAAGGGTTATTAGTAAAGAGTAATACGGAATACAAAAGTCTATAATTGAACATTATAAAAACCTAAACAATTAACTAAAAATGATTTCTGACTCTATTGGCTTCCTCATTTCCTTTTCCCCACATCTCAAAAAGTCTGAGTGAATACATGCATGCCCCCAGGTAAGGATGGTCTCCTCTCAGTTAAATGGTGAATGTGTTATTGACTTTTTCTCATTCTATCTCACTCTCCCCCAACTTTGGTACTCCAGGAGGGGCTTTGGTAAGCACCCTAGATTTTCTGTGGGGAATTAAAGAGATTACATATTTGGGAAAGAGTGAAGCAGAACTAGAAAAACCAACTGTCTCTGAGGCCCAAGGTTTAAATCATCTGGATAATCAGTTTGGATTACAGTAGCCTTGAATATTACAGTAGTCCACAACTGAACATTGGCAAGTAAAGTTAATTTCTGTTGTCACAGAGAACATTAGCAGATAAAACAGACAGAGAAGTCTTATCTAACCTATATAAAGATCTAAAAATCAATAAGAAAAATTTTGATAAATAGTGGAAGAAATAGCAAAAGCTCCAATGAGAATCTTTCAAAAGGTGTCCAGATGGCCAATACATCTATGGAAAGGCATTACAACCAATCTAGTAGTATTTCTTTTAAAAATGGAGAAGAAGAAAGAGTTAATATAAGCTTCTTATTCAGTTACTCAGTTGTGTTAACTCTTTGTGACCCCATGGACTGCAGCATGCCAAGCTTCCCTGTCTTTCACCATCTCCTGAAAATGAATATCAGCTTGGCAAAGGTGAATTGTTAATAGAAGTGAAAATTCAAATATCCACTTTAGAAGAATATTCAAAATTACCTACTAAATTTCAACATATGCATATCCAAAATTTCACCTTATAGGTATTCCCCAAAAAATATACATACACACATATACATACATATGAATATCCATAGCATAATATTCACAGCTGTCAAAACTGGAATAACATTTTCATCAAATGTAGAATAAACATGGTATATGCATGAAATAAAATTATATGCAACAATGAAAATGAACTCATTATTACTACTCACAACTATAAGCCTCATATGAATGACTCACACACATAAAAAGAAGTAAAAGAAAGTGGGCACTAGGCAATGCCTATGTTGTGATGTCACTTGTTCATGATTCAAAAAGTGGAAAACTAATGCACGATTTTGAACGTCAGCACATTGATTATCTTTGGGGTGGAGGGAGAAGTAATTTGGGAGAACAAATGTTGGTTTCTGAGATCCCATTACTAGTCTAATATTTGACATGGTTTACAGTTATAATGGGGTGTTCACTCTGTGAGTACTGAGTTACTAGCTGTGATTTCTGCTTTTATTTCTTGTAAGTTATACAGAAATAAAATTTTAAAAAATATTAAAAGCAAAGTTATCAAATTTTCAGGAAGTGGCCAAACATGAACTCTATTAAGGGCTGACAATAGAAGTCTTAATGCACATTCCAGGATTTGAGTTTTCCTAGAAATTGGACATTTTTAGAACAATGTGGGAAAGTTAAAATGTATGAAGAACTATGCTGTATGTCAATGTACAAGGGATACACTTGATGTCATGGCTTGGAAAGAACCTGTCTTTGCCAAACTTATTGTCAGAGAAGATCCACTGTGAAGGATATAAAATCCTGCATGGCCGATAAGAAACTGAGAAGACTCTGTTGATCTTTGGAAGCTTCTTTCATGATTTTGCAAAATCAAATCCAGTACTAAATAGGTGAACCATATTTATTGATACTGACTCTAATATTAACATTAATTGAGTTTTTACTATGTAAAAATAATTAAGGCAGAATAAATTACAAATTCAAAGTGTCTATATTATGAAGCAGCTATTAGTAATGTCTCCATTTTATAGATGAATAAATTGAGGCACAATGAGAGCAAAATGCCACATATTGGTTAATTATGGGGAAGAAAGAAAGAGAAATCATATCTAGTACAGCTAGATTTTTTTGGCAATACTTATTTTGAAAAATTGTATTACATTATGGCTTAATGAAACACAGCATGTCAAATGACCAAAAAAATAAATAAATAAAATAAAAATCTAATTTAATCAACAATACAGGCTTTTTTATTCTCACTAATTTCATAGCATTTAGTTTGAAAGACATAATTTTAGGTGGAAATTATAATATTCTTAATTTGAACATCATATTAACACCAAAGTACCAAATGTTATATTAAAACTCTATTAAACTAATATTCATATAGTAATACAATTTATTTGTAAATCATCAAAAAATAGAGTTATTACTGGCACATTCCTGAAGGCAAAAGTAATCCCACAGTTATAGTCAACAAATAGCAACTTAGCAAAAAAAAAAAAAAACCAAAAAACTGATATTGTTTGCCCTTTTAAAGTATTTTCGGAATCATTGTCTTATTGATATGATTATTTGAGGGAGATAGATTGCTTTATTCTTTCTCTTTCGCTAGTGTTGATTCCTGTAATTAATTCTGTAGCTCATCCTCAATAATAATAAATCATTTTTCCTGTGGGTTGGGAATGATTTAATAAACAGTTTTGAGGGGAAGGGAGAATGAGATTGGACTCACTGCTTTCATATCTTTCTTTCTTTATATGTAGTATAAAAATTAAATACTCTTAAATATGTAAAGAGAGGAGTAAATCACCTCTGAGAAGAACTGCACACATGATAAGGGCCAATTTCAATTCTTCTTAATAGCAGATTTTTTCTAAGTACAGCTTGCTTTTGTAATAGATGCTGATTACACACTTTGGGTCAGCACCTCTATGGGCTACTTGGATTTGGGTGCACCTAGGATTCAAGACATGACTTCATTGGTGGCTCAGATGGTAAAGAATCCACCTGCAATGTGGGATACCTGGGTTCGACCCCTAGAAGATCCTCTGAAAGAGGGCATGGCAACCCATTCCAGTATTCTTGCCTGCCTGGAGAATCCTCATGGACAGAGGAGCCAGGAGGGCTACAATACATGGAGCCACAGAGTCAGACACTGCTGCTGTCGCTGCTGTGGCTAAGTCGCTTCAGTCGTGTCCGACTCTGTGAGACCTCATAGACAGCAGCCCACCAGGCTCCCCCGTCCCTGGGATTCTCCAGGCAAGAACACTGAGAGGGTTGCCATTTCCTTCTCCAGTGCATGAAAGTGAAAATTCAAAGTAAAGTCGCTCAGTCATGTCCAACTCTGTGCAACCCATGGACTGCAGCCTACCAGGCTCCTCCATCCAGGGGGATTTTCCAGACAAGAGTACTGGAGTGGGTTGTCATTGCCTTCTCTACTGAGTGACTAAGTGTGCACACATGAGCACACACACACACACACACACACACAGGATTCAGGACAGAATAACCTAAGAATTGAGAGAGGCTTTAACATAGAGGGCTTCAATACCAGTCTTTGAACCATTGTCACATAATAATTGTGGGTAAGTTATTTATGTATTAAAAACACTGAATGTAATAACACAGTCCATTTCTTTTTCTTTTCCACTTATAAAAAATCGGAGAAGTGACTGAGCATAAAAAATCCATAAGCAGAAAACTCAATAAAATAAAGTTGGGAGGCCAGATGAGGGAGCTCTCATGCCCTGAAACAATAATAGAACTGGACAGGAAAAACAAAGATGGCTCTTCTTTTCTGGCAACAATTCAGCCAACAAAAGTCATGTTTGTTTACTATAGTCCTCTCAACTTTCTGTACCCTCTGTCAAAGCATTCTCTTTCCCTTGCCTTCAAAGACTTGCAAGTAGCTTGCCGTGGTGGCAGACCCCAAATTGCAATTCTCTGCAGATCCTGAATAAACCTATCTTTGCTGGAGAAATAATGGGCAATATACTTGTTTTAGGTCCACAGACTATAATTATCACTATTGTGGTTTATTACAATAATGTAGTAATTTCCCCAGTAACCTTATTATATCACAGGACTAATCAGATGAAGTGTATCACTTGCTATTACAAAGCAACCAGGCTTTATTCTTATATCAAAGAAAATTTATGTTTTTTAATTTTTTTTCCATTACCTAATCTGATAGAATTAAGAAAAACAAAATCTTTGTTATTGTCTTGCTGCTTCTCTTGGGTGATTGGAATGTTTAATTTAGCAGCATCCTTTCTTCCAAGTAGGCTATCATTTACCAGACTTTGTCATTCAGTGGAGAGTGACTCACTGAAGAACTAAGACTTTCAGACTGCTTTCAAACTATTTCCTCTAAAGACAAACATGGCTGAAAATAAGATGTCTTTGATTCCAATAGAAGAGCCAAACTTGGGTGCTTTCAATGCCCTTGAAATGACTACTTGAGTGTTTAAAGACCACCCACCTAGAAGTATAACATGCAAAGAGTAAGAAGAAGACTAATTGTGCACTTAAAGCACCATGTGGTGGCTAATATATTTCCTTAAGGGAGCACAGAGAGCTGCAATTGAAAATTATTTCTGACTTACAAGAGTGAAAATAACTTGCCTAAAACTCAAGCATAGTTTGCAGTAAAAATGTGTTTGATAGAAATACAGCAGGAAGAGGAAACAACTCTGTTCTTTTGCCCCCTCAAGCAAAACAAACAACAAAAAAATTCAATTTGCTTTTATGCTAATTGAGGAAAGACATCAGCAATCAAGCAGTGCTGTTTTTATTTTGTATTTGTATCTGCAAGAAAAAAAAACATAAATAATACAGCTTCATTCTATCTCAACATATTTTGCATCATGTTTACAAAATGACTGATGAAACCAGATGTCATTATGCCATAATATCCTCTAATAGTTCACATTATATAAATACATATGTGTATATGTTTCTGTGTTTTTTTTTTTCAAGTAAAATAACTCTGCTTCCTACAAAAACAAGGTGCAATTTCAGTATAGAAACAAGTGGTGTACATACTTTATGTGCAATTTTCCATGTTGTATTTGCAGGCAGTAATGTGATAATACATGCTCACCCATTTATTTTTCTTTTATCATCTTGCCTAAAACACTAAAGAAGTTAATATATATTTGTTTTAATATCCAAGGTGCTTAAACAGCTTCAAGTTATTGATGATTTTTAATTTGTTTTCAAGGAAAAATTGAATTATATGAAACAATATGATTAAAGTTTGGATTGAACACTGTCTACATGTTTCACTTATCACTTACTAACTGTAGAATTCTGAGTAGAAACAAAAATGAAATTTCATAGATGACAGTTAGCATAAAATTGCAGGTCTGTATGAAGAAAGTCCTTGGAGAAGGGAAAGGCAAACCACTTCGGTATTCTTGCCTTGAGAACCCCATGAACAGTATGAAAAGCAAAAAGATAGGACACCGAAAGATGAACTCCCCATGTCGGTAGGTGCCCAATATGCTACTGGAGAAGAATGGAGAAATAACTCCAGAAAGAAAGAAGAGATATAGCCAAAGAAAAAACAACACCCAGTTGTGGATGTGACTCTTGATGGAAGCAAAGTCTGATGCCATAAAGAGCAATATTGCATAGGAACCTGGAATGTTAGATCCATGAATCAGGGCAAATTGGAAGTGGTCAAACACAAGATGGCAAGAGTGAATGTCAACATTTTAGGAATCAGTGAACTAAAATGGACTGGAATGGGTGAATTTAACTCAGATGACTATTATATCTACTACTGTGGCCAAGAATCTCTTAGAAGGAATGGAGTAGCCTTCATAGACAACAAGAGAGTCTGAAATGTAGTACTTGGATACAATCTCAAAAACAACAGAATGATCTCTGTTCATTTCCAAGGTAAAACATTCAATGTCACAGTAATCCAAGTCTATGCCCCAACAAGTAATGTTGAAGAAGCTGAAGTTGAACAGTTCTATGAAGATTTACAAGACCTTGTAAAAGTAACACCCCCAAAAGATGTCATTTTCATTATAGGGGACTGGAGTGCAAAAGTAAGAAGTCAAGAAATACCTGGAGTAACAGGCAAACTTGGCCTTGGAGTACAGAATGAAGCAGGGCAAAGGCTAATAGAGTTTTGCCAAGAGAATGCACTGGTCATAGCATACACCTTCTTCCAACAACACAAGAAAAGACTACATATGGACATCACCAGAAGGTCAACACCAAAATCAGATTGATTATATCCTTTGCAGCCAAAAATGGACAAGCTCAATACAGTCAGCAAAAACAAGACCGGGAGCTAACTATGGCTCAGATCTTGAACCCTTTATTGACAAATTCAGACTTAAATTGAAGAAAGCAGGGAAAACCACTAGACCATTCAGGTACAGCCTAAATCAAATCCCTTATGATATACAGTGAAAATGACAAATAGATTTAAGAGATTAGATTTGATAGACAGAGTGCCTGAAGAAATATGGAAGAAGGTTTATGACATTGTACAGGAGGCAGTGATCAAGACAATCCCCAAGAAAAACAAATGCAAAAAAAATAAATAAATAAATGGCTGTCTGAAGAGGCTTTACGAATAGCTGTGAAAAGAAGAGAAGCAAAAGGCAAAGGATAAAAGGAAAGATATATCCATCTGAATGCAGAGTTCCAAAGAATAGCAAGGAGAGATAATAAAGCCTGTCTCTGCAATCAGTGAAAAAAATAGAGGAAAATAATAGAATGTGAAAGACTAGATCTCACTTCAAGAAAATTAGAGATAGCAATGGAACATTTCATGCCAAGATGAGAACCATAAAGGACAGAAATGGTATGGACCTCAGAGAAGCAGAAGGTATCAAGAAGAGGTGTCAAGAATACACAGAAGAACAATACAAAAAAGATCTTCACAACCCAAATAATCACAATGGTGTGATTACTTACCTAGAGCCAGACATCCTGAGTTCGAAGACAAGTGGGTTGTAGAAAGCATCTCTAGGAACAAAGCTAGAGGACATGATGGAATTCCAGTTGAGCTATTTCAAATCCTAAAAGATGATGTAAAAAGGTTGCATGCCAGAAAATTTGGAAAACTTAGCAGTGGCCATAGGACTGAAAAAGGTCAGTTTTAATTCCAATCCCAAAGAAGGGCATTGCCAAAGAATGTTCAAACTACCAAAATTGCACTCATTTTGAATGCTAGCAAAGTAATGCTCAAAATCCTTCAAGTTAACCTTCAACAGTTTGTGAACTGAGAACTTTCATCAAGCTGGATTTAGAAAAGGCACAAGAAACCAGAGGTCAAATTACCAACATCTGTTGGATCATAGAGAAAGCAAGGGAATTCCAGAAAACATCTACTTTTGCTTTATTGACTATACCAAAGCCTTTGACTGTGTGAATAACAAACTGAAAAATTCTTTTTTTTTTAATTTTTATTTTAACGTTTACTATGTACCCCAATGTTCATTGCAGCACTGTTTATAATAGCCAGAACATGGAAACAACCTAGATGTCCATCAGCAGATGAATGGATAAGAAAGCTGTGGTACATATACACAATGGAGTATTACTCAGCCATTAAAAAGCATACATTTGAATCAATTCTAAGGAGATGGATGGAACTGGAGCCGATTATACAGAGTGAAGTAAGCCAGAAAGAAAAACACCAATACAGTATACTAATGCATATATATATGGAATTTAGAAAGATGGTGATGATGACCCTGTATGTGAAAAATTCTTAAAGAGATGGGAATACCAGACCATCTCACCTGCTTCCTGAGACATAGTATGCAGGTCAAGAAGCAACAGTTAGAACTGGACATGGAACAATAGGCTGGTTCCAAATCAGGAAAGGAACATGTGAAGGCTGTATATTGTCACTCTGCTTATTTATCTTATATGCAGAGCACATCATGAGAAATGCAGAGCACATCATGAGAAATGCTGAGCTGGATGAAGCACAAGCTAGAATCAAGATTCCCAGGAAAAAAATCAATAACTCCATATATACAGATGACACCACCCTTATGGCAGAAATATAAGAAGAACTAAAGAGCCTCTTGATCAAAGTCAAAGAGGAGGGTGAAAAAGTTGGCTCAAAACTCAACTTTCAAAAAACTAAGATCATGGCATCTGGTCCGATCACTTCATGGCAAATAGATGGGGAAAGAGTGGAAACAGTGACAGACTTTATTTTGGGGGGCTCCAAAATCACTGCATCTGGTGACTGCAGCCATGAAATTAAAAGACACTTACTCCTTGGAAGAAAATCTATGACCAACTTAGACAGCATATTAAAAAGCAGAGACATTACTTTGCCAACAAAGGTCCATCTAGTCAAAGCTATAGTTTTTCCAGTAGTCATATATGGATGTGAGAGTTGGAGTATAAAGAAAGCTGAATGCCAAGGAATTGATGCTTTTGAACTGTGGGGCTGGAGAAAACTCTTGAGAGTCCCTTGGACTGCAAGGAGATCCAATCAGTCCATCCTAAAGGAAATCAGTCCTGAACATTCATTGGATGGACTGATGCTGAAGCTGAAACTTCGGTACTTTGGCCGCTGATTTGAAGAGCTGTCACATTTGAAAAGACCCTGATGTTGGGAATGATTGATGGTGGGATGAGAAGGGGACAACAGAGGTTGAGATGTTTGGATGGCATCACCGACTCAATGGACATGAGTTTGAGTAAACTCTTGGAATTGGCAATGGACAGAGAGGCCTGGTGTGCTGCAGTCCATGGGGTCACAAAGAGTCAGACATGACTGAGTGACTGAACTGAACTGAATGAAGAAAATCTAGATGATTCTCAATGACTATTTAGACCTTGAGTTAGTATGTACTGATTCAGAATATTTTGAACAACTTTACTTAAGTGTACTTTTTTTACGTACTATAGCTTTGAGTGCATTTCTTTTCAGTTCATCTCAGACTAAGGTTTGTCAATTTTATTAAGTCTCAGTGAACTCTAACATTGTCTGTTATACAAGTTTGAAATTTTTGTTTGTTTACTTTTAAATGATTGAGAGTAAACAGTGTAGAGAACATAGCTGGAAAAAAAAAAACTGTAATAAACATTTTCTACTCTAGCAATGATCCCTTTTCCATAGTATTTTTTCACATGTACTTTTAAAAATCATGACCATTTAACCACAGTAGGAACGTAGGAACGTCGCTCAGTCCTGTCCAACTCTTCCTAACCCCATGGACTGCAGCCTACCAGGCTCCTCTGTCCATGGGGTTTTCCAGGCAATAGTACTGGAGTGGATTGCCATTCCCTTCTCCAGTGGATCTTCCCGACCCAGGGATCGAACCCAGGTCTCCCGCACTGTAGACAGACGCTTTACCATCTGATCCACCAGGGAAGTCCATTAACCACGGTACATATGAGCAAAATATGACATGGGTAATATTACCATTCACACTTTTTTATCCAGCATTGACAAAGATGTGTAATGCATCTAATGCAACTCTAGGAATTTCTTAAAGTGTCTTTATAAGATAAAATTCAGATATACTGCTGCTTTCCTTCTCTCAGACATCTGAGATATATACAAGGATACAAATGAAGAACTGGGAGTCTTTAATTAACAAAATGGCAAAATAAAACTTTTGAAATATGATGCATTAACAGGCAGTTTCTTTTAATTATTTTCTCACAAGGTTCTTTGAAATAGAGTTTCTCTCTTGGATTGATCTGGGCAAAGATAACCATTTAATGGCATAAAAATGTTTAATTTATTTTCATATTTATTTTTGATCTTATGCTGATATTTCAATAAAGATATTTCAATAAAGATCTTCCTTAGATCCTCATAAATTTATCCTTTTTCCCCTGTCTTTATTGATACACCTCTTACAATAAGCTTTTACAATATAATTTAATCCTCAAAAAGTGTTGCTGTTGATGTTCAGTTGGTAAATCGTGTCTGAATTTTTACAACCCCATGAACTGGAGCACGCCAGGCTTCCCTGTCCTTCACTTTCTCCCAAAGTTTATTCAAACACATGTCAATTGAGTCTGTGATGCCATCCAACTATCTCATCCTCTATTATCCATTTCTTCTCTTGCCCTCAATCTTTCCCAGCATCAGGGTCTTTTCCAATGTGTCATCTCTTCCAATCAGGTCGCCAAAGTATCGGAGCTTCAGCTTCAGCATCAGTTCTTTCAATGAGTATCCACAGTTGATTTCCCTTAGAATTGACTGGTTTGATCTCCTTGCAGTCCAAGAGACTCACAAGAGTCTTCTCAGCACCACTTTTTGAAAGCATCAGTTCTTCAGGGTTCAGCCTTCTTTATGGTCCAACTCTCACATCTGTACATGATTACTGGAAAAACCATAGCTTTGACTATATGGACATTTCTTGGCTAAGTGATGTATCTACTTTTAAATACACTGTCTAGGACTGTCATAGCTGTTATTCCAAGGAGCAAGCATCTTTGCATTTTGCGGCTGCAGTCCCCTTCCACAGTGATTTTGAGGCCCAAAGAAATAAAATCTGTCACTGTTTCCAATTTTTCCTCATCTATTTGCCATGAAGTGATGGGGCCAGATGTCATGACCTTACTTTACTGAATGTTGAGTTTGAAACCAGCTTTTTACTCTCCTCTTTCACACTCATCAGGGGTCTCTTTAGTTCCTCTTCTTTTTCTGCCAGAGTGGTATCATCTGCATATTTGAGGTTGTATATAATTCTCCTGGCACTCTTGATTCCAGCTTGTACTTCATCCGGCCCAGTATTTTTTATGATATATTCTGCATACAAGTTAAATAAGTAGCGTGAAAATATACAGTTTTGACATACTCCTTTCTCAATTTGGAACCAGTCTGTTGTTCCATGTCCAGTTCTAAGTGTTGCTTCTTCACCTGCATACAGATTTCTCAGAAGACAGGTATGGTGGTCTGGCACTATCTCTTTAAGTCTTTTCCACAGTTTATTGTGATCCATAGAGTCAAAGGCTTTAGTGTAGTCAATGAAGAAGAAGGAGATGTTTTTCTGGAATTCCCTTGCTTTTTTGGTGATCCAAAAGATGTTGGCAATTTGATTTCTGATTCCTCTGCCTTTTTAAATCCACCTTGAACATCTGGAAGTTCCCAGTTCATGTACTGTTGAAGCCTATTTTGAAGGATTTTGAGCATGACCTTGCTAGCATGTGAAATGAACACAAATGTATGGTAGTCTGAACATTCTGTGGAATTGCCTTTCTTTGAGATTGGAATGAAAACTGGCTTTTTCCAGTCCTGTGGCCACTGCTGAGTTTTCCAAATTTGCCCATATATTGAGTGCAATGCTTTAACAACATCATCTTTTAGGATTTGCAGTAACTCAGCTAGAATTCCATCACCTCCACTAGCTTTATTCATAGTAATACTTTGTAAGGCACACTTCACACTCCAGGATGTCTGGCTTTAGGTGAGTGACCACACCATCCAATGTGGTTATCCAGATCATTACTGTGTGGATCACAATAAACTGTGGAAAATTCTGAAAGAGATGGGAATACCAGACCACCTGACCTGCCTCTTGAGAAACCTGTATGCAGGTCAGGAAGCAACAGTTAGAACTGGACGTGGAAAACAGACTGGTTCCGAATAGGAAAAGGAGTACATCAAGGCTGTATATTGTCACCCTGCTTATTTAACTTATACGCAGAGTACATCATGAGCAACACTGGGCTGGAAGAAGCACAAGCTGGAATCAACATTGTTGGGAGAAATATCAATAACTTCAGATATGCAGATGACACCACCCTTATGGCAGAAAGTGAAGAGGAACTAAAAAGCCTCTTGATGAAAGTAAAAGAGGAGAGTGAAGAAGTTGGCTTAAAGCTCAACATTCAGAAAATGAAGATCATGGCATCTGGTCCCATCACTTCACGGGAAATAGATGGGGAAACAGTGTCAGACTTTATTTTGGGGGGCTCCAAATCACTGCAGATGGTGACTGCAGCCATGAAATTAAAAGACGCTTACTCCTTGGAAGGAAAGTTATGACCAACCTAGACAGCATATTAAAAAGCAGAGACATTACTTTGACAACAAAGGTCCGTCTAGTCAAGGCTATGGTTTTTCCAGTGGTTATGTATGGATATGAAAGTAAGACTGTGAAGAAAGCTGAGTGGTGAAGAACTGATGTTTTTAAACTGTGGTGTTGGAGAAGACTCTTGAGAGTCCCTTGGACTGCAAGAAGATCCAACCAGTCCATTCTAAAGGAGATCAGCCCTGGGTATTTGGGTGGAATGATGCTAAAGCTGAAACTCCAGTACTTTGGCCATCTCATGTGAAGAGTTGACTCATTGGAAAAGACTCTGATGCTGGGAGGGATTGGGAGCAGGAGGAAAAGTGGATGACAGAGGATGAGATGGTTGGATGGCATCACCGACTCGATAGACCTGAGTTTGAATGAACTCTGGGAGA
Organism: Redunca redunca; assembly: GCA_006410935.1. NCBI lineage: Eukaryota > Metazoa > Chordata > Mammalia > Artiodactyla > Bovidae > Redunca > Redunca redunca. The sequence continues at coordinate 2,924,996 of SJYQ01007700.1, forward strand.
TGGTGATGGACAGGGAGGCTTGGCTTGCTGCAATTCATGGGGTCACAAACAGTCGGACATGACTGAGCGACTGAACTGAACTGAAGACCTTTTTGTGTGTAGTTCTTCTGTATATCCTTGCCATATCTTAATTTATTCTGCTTCTGTTAAGTTCTTGCCATTTCTGTTCTTTAGTGTACCCATCTTTACATGCAATATTCTCTTGTTGTCTCCAATTTTCTTCAAGAGATCTCTAGTCTTCCCCAGCCTATAAGTGGTAGCCATTCAATTTATGATATTTTTACTTCAACTCTAGAAATTGTGATATTTCCAAATCTTAGGCTGATAGTGCAATCATTGTCTCAGTCTCAGAATATGATTATTAATCCTGCTTCTGCTAGATACCAACCCCTTTATGAACCTTAACCATTTCTGCATTGGGAACAAGGAACCAAGCAACCTTGGTCAAGATTCTTGTGTTCCATCTCTAGTGTTTATTCACCAGGTGGAGGCATCTGGTTTGCTTACCACTACCTGGTAGTTCTGCTAGACTGAGGAGCTCTATGATAATCTCTCTCTGTGTGACTAAGCAAGCAGTCATATTGAGGGAGTACAAAGAAGATCATCATGGTTTCATATGTAGGCCACTTCCTGCAATCCGATTTTACATAGTCAATATAACATTTTGAACAGATTTCATTGTTTATTTCTCTTTTAGTTCTAAAAATTAGTCATAATGTAACATTCCATTCAATCCCTATTACGTGCCATTACTAAAAGTAATTCAAAATATATAATAAATGGTGCTGGTGTAGTAACATCACATTTATACCTAATGATAGTTCACTGCTATGCTGATAATGCTAGAAATTTTAAGGTTAATTATTCCTATTTTTCTACCTTATTCATTAATTTGTGATTTGTCTCATTCTAAAAAACTTGAAGTAAAACTGTTGCATAATAAATATAATGGAGTATATCCTCCAAAAATTGTGAATTACTATGTTGTACAACTGAAATTTGTATAATATTGCAAATCAAATATACTTTAATAAAGTTAAACAAATGTATGCACATGGTAAAAAATACACTATTTAAAAATAATGACAATTAAAAAATAAATTAAAAAAGACACTTCCCTGGTGATACATTGGTTGAGACTTCACTTTCCAAAGCAGTGGGTGTGGGTTCAATCCCCAGTCAGGGAGCTAAGATATAACATGCCTCATGGTAAATATATATATATATATATATATATATATATATATATTTAAACAACAGAAGCAGTATAGTAACCAATTCAATAAAGACTTTTAAAATGGTCCACATCACGCACACACTCATACACACACACATATATATACATATATATATGAAAGTGAAAAGAAAGTGCTAGTTGCTCAGTTGTGTCTGACTCTTTGGGACCCCATGGACTTCAGCCCTCCAAGGGTCCTCTGTCCATGGAATTCTCCAAGCAAGGATACTGGAGTGGATAGCCATTCCCTTCTGCAGGGGATCTTCCCAGCACAGATATCAAACTCATGTCTCCTGCACTATAGGCAGATTCTATACTGTCTGAGCCACCATATATAAATTAATTAAAAAACATACATGTTGAGGTTTGACAGAAAATAACAAAATTCTGAAAAGCAATTATCCTTCAATTAAAAAAGTAAACACCTTATTAAAAACATATGTTCATATATATAGACATATACAAATAAGCACAAAACACACAAAAATATCTTGGTATATTATTATTTTGTTAGATAATCTGAAACAATGATGTAAAATGATATTTATGAATTGGTGTTATTTTATTTCCAAATTGTTACGACTTACCATCACCAACTTTTACAAAAAATACATTCTACAGAGAAAGTCTTTTAAAATAGTGTAATAAATTTAACTATAAAACACATTATACAGTAAAATAGGATTGTGAAACAGATCAATCTATCCTCTTTAGTACAGAATTATTGTATTAATTTCTTACTGCTGTTGTAAAAATTACCATAAATGCAGTGGCTTAAAACCACACAAACTGATAGTTTTACAGTGCTAGAGGTCAGAAGTCCAAAATGGGTTTCACTAGGCTCAAGTCAAACTGTAGGCAGCAGTTTTCTTTCTGGTGGTTCTCCAGGATAACCCATTCCTTTGCCTCTTCCACTGACAGAGACCACCTGCAAAGGTTGGTGACTGTCTGCTCCCTCCACCTTCAAAATCAACTATGATCAGTTAAGTCCATCTCACATCATATTTTTCTGACATTAACTTTCTTTTACTTATAAGGAGCAATATGATTACTCAACTAAAGTAGGATAATTTTCCATCAGAAAATCTTTATCACATCTGCATTGTTTTTTAGCCATGTATCAATAGAACACCAAAATCCTAGGTTCTGAGGATTAGGATATGGAGAACTTGGTGGGGGAGCACAGTGCTCTGCCCACTGCAATTACAACATATCACTGGATTTCTTCCAGGAGCTTATATATCTTTCTTTACAGAGGCCAGAAAAGCCAAATACATGTTTGCCTGACCTTTACATGTAGGAACCAGAGTGTGACCCAGTTCTAATCAGTACAGAACACATAAAAACTGGCTTTAGGAAAGATTGCTACTGCTAAGTCACTTCAGTCATGTCCGACTCTATGTGACCCCATAGATGGCAGGCCAACAGGCTCCCCCATCCCTGGGATTCCCCAGGCAAGAACCCTGGAGTGGGTTGCCATTTCCTTCTCCAATGCATGAAAGTGAAAAGTGAATGTGAAGTCGCTTAGTCTTATCTGACTCTTAGCAACCCCATGGATGGCAGCCCACCAGGCTCCTCCATCCATTGGATTTTCCAGGCAAGAGTACTGGAGTGGGGTGCCATTGCCTTCTCCACAAATCACTAGAATTTCTTTTTTCTACACACTTAAGATTTGTTTTATTTTGATGGTTTGATTAATATATTTCCTCTTTTATTTTAGTCACCGGCAACATATTTACTTACCTGAAAACTTATGATGAATGTATATCATTCAAATGACAACACATCTTAATGAATAAAATGAAGTTAAATACACTTCTATATGCAAAGGCATTGACAAATTTAGTTACTGAGTGATTTTAGATCCAATACCAAGTTACTTAATATGCACCCCACTAAGAGTAAATGGCTGATGTTCAGTTCAGTTCAGTCTCTCAGTCATGTCCCACTCTTTGCGACCCCATGAATAGCAGCACGCCAGGCCTCCCTATCCACCATCAACTGCCAGCACCCACCCAAATCCATGTCCATTGAGTCAGTGATGCCATCCAACCATCTCATCCTCTGTCATCCCCTTCTCCTCCTGCCCTCAATCTTTCCCAGTGTCAGAGTCTTTTCCAATGAGTCAGCTCTTCGCATGAGGTGGCCAAAGTATTGCAGTTTTAGCTTCAGCATCAGCCCTACCAGTGAACACCCATGACTGATCTCCTTTAGGATGGACTGGTTGCATCTCCTTGCAGTCCAAGGGACTCTCAAGAGTCTTCTCCAACACCACAGTTCAAAAGCATCAATTCTTCAGCACTCAGCCTTCTTTATAGTCCAGCTCTCATATCCATAGATGATCACTGGAAAAGCCATAGCCTTGACTAGATGGACTTTTGTTGACAAAGTAATGTCTCTGCTTTTTAATATGCTGTCTAGGTTGGTCATAACTTTCCTTCCAAGGAGTGAGTGTCTTTTACTTTCATGGCTGCAATAATCTTCTGCAGTGATTTTGGTGCCCCATTAATAAAATATGGCATAAATGATACTCTGTATCTTCTGAGTCTAGGCCACAGAAGCCCAAGTAGCTTCTGACTCAGTGTCCTAGACTGCTCCCCCTCAGGGATGTTTTCAGTTCATTCTCTCTTGGAATACAGTCATCCTGTTACAGACCAAACCTCTTGACTAGGCCACAGGATATGTGTCAGTGGAATATAAACACAGATGAGCTAAACCCAGGAAACTGACAGATGAGTGAGAGAAGCCAAGACAAACATGGATTCCCTAGCTCCAACACTTCCTGCCCTACCTGTTTCTCTCTTCCCATTTGAAGTCCCAGATATTATGGAATCCAGGTCAGCCCACCCCCTTCTGTCTATTTTGAATCCCTGTCTGAGTTTGTGAACACACTAAAATGATTCTGTTGTATGCCAACAAGTTTTGGGGACATTTAGCATGCACTGATAAATAACTAAAAAGATATATATTTTGAGAAAATATTAGAGACATTTTTAAAATTTATTTATTAATTGGATAATTACTTTACAAAACTATGTTGGTTTCTGCCAAGCACCAACATAAATCAGCTATAGGCATACATATATCCCATCCCTCTTGAACCTTCCTCCTACCTCCCACCTCACTGCACCCTTCTAGGGTGTCACAGAGTGCTGGCTGTCTATTTTATATATGGTAATGTGTATGTTTCAGTGCTACTCTCTTCCATTCTTCCCACCCTCTCCTTTCCCCATTGTGTCCACAAGTCTTCTGTTATGTCTCCATCTCCATTGCTGTCCTGCAAATAGGTTCATCAGTACCATCTTTCTAGATTCCATATGAAGTGAAGTGAAGTCGCTCAGTCATGTCTAACTCTTTGTGACCCCGTGGACTGTAGCCCACCAGGCTCTTCCATTCATGGGGTTCTCCAGGCAAGAATACTGGAGTGGGTTGCCATTTCCTTCTCCAGGGGATCTTCCCAACCCAGGGATCAAACCCAGTTCTCTCACATTGCAGGCAGATGCTTTAATGTCTGAGCCACCAGGTAATATATATGCATTAATATATGATATTTGGTTTTCTCTTTCTGAGACATCTTTACAAGAGTGAGGTTTTAAATAATGGCCTTTGAAATTTTGGGATAATTTTTTTTAAATTTAAAAATGTAAAGTGATGAACAAAATAAATATAATTGTCTTAATCTCTCCTTTATTGCTCAGTACATTTGTGCTTTCAGTGAGCAATTTAAATGTTTTAAATAAGCATGGTGTTTTTATGCATTTCTGTATTCCTATTATCTCACATATTAATATGCACATAATGGTTCCTTAAAAAATAGCTATTTGGTAGCTTTAGTTGAAGATACTTACATATGAACTGGTGGTGATACTTTACCAATAGGGATGTATGCCAGTCAAGTAATTAACTGGACATGCAGTCATGAGTGCTAAGTTGCTTCAGTCCTGTCTGACTCTTTGCAAACCTATGGACAGTAGAAACTGATACTCCTATATCCATGGGATTCTCCAGGCAAGAATACTGGAATGGGTTGCCATGCCCTCCTCCAGGGGATCTTTCCGACCCGGGGATCGAACCATCATCTCCTGCCTTGCAGCCAGATTCTTTGCCACCAGGGAAGCCCTTAACTGGACATAGTCTTACTTTAAATAAAATAATAATATATGTTTTAGGGCTTCCCTGGTGAAATATATGTTTTTAAAAAACAAATAAGTAAAATAAACACATACAGAATTCTATACCCCAGTGCTAACCTCTAAATATATATGGGGCTTCTCCTAAGTAGAATTCTGAAAATGACTAGAAACACATACATGCATATGTTAGTTCATTCTCCACTAAGCAAAGAGACAGACTATCCCAAGAGCGACTCTGATAATTTGCTCCTTGTTTTACATTAAGCTGTCTGGTTGAAAGAAATCAGAAATGGCCTGGGTTAAATAATAAGATGTGTGGGTCACTAGTTACACTTACAAAAGAATCCACAGTTTGGGAGTGAGTATAGAATATACACTGGAATCCTAAGAATTCTGATGAAGACCTGTGTGTGTGTGTGTGTGTGTGTGTGTGTGTGTGTGTACGTGCATGTGCACACATATGGTCTTCTGCAGACTCTGCTTAAGAGAAGCCTGAAATGTATTTTATCTTCACCCAGACACTGTGGATCTCGTTTGAAATTGTGGCCAGTGACCCAGATATCTCACTATTTAACCCAGGCAGCTTGTGTTGGCCTTCAACAGGACAGCTTAGGATAACAAACAGAGTAAATGAATTCCAGGGTCACACTTAGGATAGGTCAGCTCTCCATCTTCATGGCAGTGAAATGATTACTTACTCAGTCAATGAAGAGTAGCTGATTAAGACCAAGCATCAGGGAGAGTTTTCAGATGCTTTTAGTTGGAGAAATGAAAATCTATATTGGGACCCCTGGGACATGAAGAAAGAACAAAATTGCTTTGAGCCACTGTGGTGGTTGATAAATGGCACACTAAGAAAAAACATTATAGTCTCTTTACCCACCTGCCCAAGTCCAGCTAAACTCAAAGGAAATATGTACCTCTCTGGTATGCAGTTAAGTACATAATTTATTTCTTCTCACCAGTACAAAGAGTACCGTGTTCATAATTCATTGCACACATTCAAAGGAATAAAATAATCTGACTTAACAATGTTGGCTATAGATAACTTTTCAAAGAAGTTACATGTCAAACAAGACTGTAACTTATGAGAAAATGTTAATAAACTTAATTTTTAAAAGGCAAGTTACATATAAAATAAATATCCTTCAGATTACAAATAGAGGAATACTTTATCTTTTCAGACTTTTCAGAGGCATAAAAATCAAAGAAATTTGTGTGCAGAAAAGTACACAAGATTATACTCAACC
>SJYQ01007700.1:2932120-2951507 GCA_006410935.1 Redunca redunca
AAGGAGATCAATCCTGGGATTTCTTTGGAGAGAATGATGCTGAAGCTGAAACTCCAGTACTTTGACCACCTCATGTGAAGAGTTGACTCATTGGAAAAGACTCTGATGCTGGGAGAGATTGGGGGCAGGAGGAGAAGGGGAAAACAGAGGATGAGATGGTTGGATGGCATCACTGACTCGATGGACGTGAGTCTGAGTGCACTCCGGGAGTTGGTGATGGACAGAGAGGCCTTGTGTGCTGCGATTCATGGGGTTGCAAAGAGTCAGACATGACTAAGCAACTGAACTGAACTGAACTGAACTGAAGATAGGTGAGAGGACTTAATTACTTTCTAAGATGGGTTTACTCATGTTTACCTTCAAAGAACTTAAAAATGGTACAAAGTAAATAACATAATGTACAATTCAAGTGTAAGACTATGGCTCTTTCTCAAAGTTTACTAATCTTGATATCCTCCATGAAGAGAGACATCTCCTAGATACAGGAACACAGACTTGCACTTCCTTATATATTTTATTCACGAGTACCTTACAGCCATTAAGTGCCTATTCTACCAGGCACAGCATTTGTTCTGCTGCTCACTGTCCTTTGAAATACGCCATCTGCTTACTGTCTTTTGAAATATCACAGATAAAGAGAGTTGAAGCCATACATCTGGAGCCTAGAGAGAAGCGTAGGTCATCAAAGTGAAATTTATAAGCTTGAGAAGTTTATTTTTGTAGATATTTGGGAGTAGGCAAAAATAACATAAAGAATAAAACACATACACAGTGATAGAAAATATAAGAAGAAATCTTTTGAATCTCAGCCTTTGTTGGACAATAGAAGGAAGTTCAAAGAGACAGCCTCAAGGTACAAAGAGNAAAAAAAAAAAAAAAAAAAACCCAAGGTGGAAATGGTGTTTCAGGAAGTATAATGAACTAAATAGCCAAAAAAGATGATGAAAACTATCCCTTTACATTTCACTAGCAGTACTCTTGCCTGGGAAATCCCATGGATGGAGGAGCCTGGTAGGCTGCAGTCCATGGGGTCGCTGAAAGTCAGACACGACTGAACGACTTCACTTTCACTTTTCACTTTCACGCATTGGAGAAGGAAATGGCAATCCACTCCAGTGTTCTTGCCTGGAGAATCCCAGGGACGGGGGAACCTGGTGGACTGCCGTCTCTGGGGTCGCACAGAGTTGGACACGAATGAAGTGACTTAGCAGCAGCGGCAGCAGCAATATTTAGTAGCTGTCATCTTAGGAAGCAAATGTCTTAATGATAGTCTGACAAGTCCTCATTTATATCTTAGTACAGTAACAAAACAAGACTTTAGGATGCTAACTTCCAAGAATTCCAATTAAAGATGAAGTGGTGGAGTTGTATATAATTTTTTTTTATTATGGCCATAGAAAAATAGACACTAGTAAGATATCATTGAGTTAAACAAAAAAAAGTGAAGATTCTGTGAGCATTCTTCAGAGATCCTTTTATAAAATATCAGGATTTCTAAATTTAGGAGCATTCTCACTCAGCAGTTTCAACAAAATCCCTGGGTCAAGAGGGGATTATACATAAGAGATCAGTGGGTGTAGCTGTAGTGTAATGGAGTGAATGCCAAACAGATACATTGAATAAAATTCTAAGGAAATTGTATCAGCAAAACAATGACACATGGAACCTAAAGAGGCAGAAGAGTGGACAATGTAACAATATAATGTAACTTTTAAAATCTCAAAATCCTACACTTAGGAATCAGGCTGAGAAGGTGTATACATGTTCTCATTTTTATGAAGAAGGGAGAATGACTCAGAGGAATCATCTAGAGGCTAGAGTGTGAGGCCAAAAGTCATGAAATATAATTAGCTGGCCTAGACACCTAATCAAAGAACTTCCACCATTTGCCCCCAGCTCTGTTTCAGAACTGTTAGAAACTAGAGATTCCTGCATGCCTCCTGTTTTCTTTCTTTTTGAAGAATAGTGTTTATAACAGATATCTTTTGTCTTTTCCAAGCTTATGTGTTATTTGTGGGGACAGGAGAGGGGCTAACTATTTTTACTTATTGCCCTGAAGTTCTAGAGGATTGTACTTGAGAGTTATACTTAAGATATGATAACTTAAGGAGCCTGATCAGACCTGGACTTGATTTAGATAATGAGACTCTAGATATCGTGACCATGTTGCAGTGGGATGAGACATGAAACTTCTGGGCACCTTGAGAATGGCTGACTATATTTTATGTATGGGAAGAATGAAGGATTTGGGCCAGATGGGGGATAATAATAGCCAGCCATCAAAAGTGCCTTCAATAAGAAACAAACAAACAAAAACCAAACAAACAATCAGAAAATGAGCAGAAGATTTAAATAGACATTTCTCCAAAGAAGACATACAGATGACCAATAGGAACATGATAAGATGCTCAACATTGCTTTTTACTAGAGAAATGCAAATTGAACCTATAATGAGGTGCCAACTCACATCGGTCAGAATGGCCATCATCAAGTAGTCCACAAATAACAAATGTTAAACAGGTTTTGGAAAAAAAGGAAACTTCCTACACTGCTGGTGGGAATATAAATTGGTTCAGACACTGTGGAGAACAATATGAATGATCCTTTTTTTTTTTTTTAATTTTATTTTAACTTTAGTTTACTTTACAATACTGTATTGGTTTTGCCAAACATTGACATGAATTCACCACGAGTGTACATGTGTTCCCAAACATGAATCCCCTCCCACCTCCCACCCCATACCATCTCTCTGGGTCCTCTCCATGCACCAGCCCCAAGCATCCTGCATCGGACATCTACTGGCGATTCGTTTCTTACATGATAGTATACATGTTTCAATGCCATTCTCCCATCTCATCCTGCCCTCTCCCTCTCTCTCTCCCCCAGAGTCCAAAAGTTCACTCTATAGATTTGAGTCTCTTTTGTTGTCTCGCATACAGGGTCATCATCCCCATCTTTCTAAATTCCATATATATGCGTTAGTATACTGTATTGGTGTTTTTCTTTCTGGCTTACTTCACTCTGTATAATCAGCTCCAGTTCCATCCATCTCCTTAGAACTGATTCAAATGTATTCTTTTTAATGGCTGAGTAATACCCCATTGTGTATATGTACCACCGCTTTCTTTTCCATTCATCTGCTGATGGACATCTAGGTTGTTTCCATGTTCTGGCTATTATAAACAGTGCTGCAATGAACATTGGGGTACATGTGTCTCTTTCTATTCTGGTTTCCTCGGTGTGTATGCCCAGCAGTGGGATTGCTGGGTCATAAGGCAATTCTATTTGCAATTTTTTAAGGAATCTCCACACTGTTCTCCATAGTGGCTGTACTAGTTTGCATTCCCACCAACAATGTAAAAGGGTTCCCTTTTCTCCACACCCTCTCCAGCATTTATTGCTTGCAGACTTCTGGATCGCAGCCATTCTGACTGGTGTGAAGTGGTACCTCATTGTGGTTTTGATTTGCATTTCTCTGATAATGAGTGATGTTGAGCATCTTTTCATGTGTTTGTTAGCCATCCGTATGTCTTCTTTGGAGAAATGTCTATTTAGGTCTTTGGCCCATTTTTTGATTGGGTCATTTATTTTTCTGGAATTGAGCTGCATAAGTTGCTTGTATATTTTTGAGATTAGTTGTTTGTCAGTTGCTTCATTTGCTATTATTTTCTCCCAATCAGAAGGCTGTCTTTTCACTTTGCTTATATTTTCCTTTGTTGTGCAGAAGCTTTTAATTTTGATTAGATCCCATTTGTTTATTTTTGCTTTAATTTCCAGAATTCTGGGGGGTGGATCATAGAGGATCCTGCTGTGATTTATGTCAGAGAGTGTTTTGCCTATGTTCTCCTCTAGGAGTTTTATAGTTTCTGGTCTTACATTTAGATCTTTAATCCATTTTGAGTTTATTTTAGTGTGTGGTGTTAGAAAGTGATCTAGTTTCATTCTTTTACAAGTTGTTGACCAATTTTCCCAGCACCACTTGTTAAAGAGATTGTCTTTACTCCATTGTATATTTTTGCCTCCTTTATCAAAGATAAGGTGTCCATAGGTGTATGGATTTATCTCTGGGCTTTCTATTTTGTTCCATTGATCTATATTTCTGTCTTTGTGCCAGTACCATACTGTCTTGAAGGGAAAAACAACAAATAACTCACAAGGGGATTCCCATAAGGATAACAGCTGACCTTTCAATAGAAACTCTTCAGGCCAGGAGGGAATGACAAGACAAACTTAAAGTGATGAAAGAAAATAATCTACAGCCCAGATTACTGTACCCAGCAAGGATCTCATTCAAATATGAATGATCCTTAATGAAAAACTAAAAAATAGAGTTGCCATGTGTTCCAGCAAAACTACTCCTGGGTATACATCCATAGAAAATTCAAATTCGAAAAGATATGTATACCTTTATGTTCCTTACAGCACTATTTGCAATAGCCAAGACATGAAAGCCATTTAATTACCCATAGACAGCAGAACTAATAAAGAAATCAGGTTGTTGTTGTTGCTCAGTCGCTAAGTCATGTCTGACTCTTCGTAACCCAGTGAACAGCAGCACACCAGGCTTTCCCATCCTCCACTATCTCAGAGTTTGCTCAAACCCATAGCCATTGAGTCCGTGATGCCAACCATCTCATCCTTTGTTGCCCTCTTCTCCTCCAACCCTCAGTCTTTGCCAGAATCAGGGTCTTTTCCAATGAGTGGTTCTTCACATCAGGTGGCCAAAGTATTGGAGCTTCAGCTTTAGCATCAGTCTTTCCAGTGAATATTCAGGGTTGATTTCCTTTAGAATTGACCGGTTTGATTTCCTTGCAGTCTGAGAGACTCCCAAGCATTTTCTCCAGCACCACAGTTTGAAGGCATCAGTTCTTTGGCGCTCAGCCTTCTTCATGGTCCTGCTCTTGAGAGAATCAACTCCTAGGCAGGTTGATAAGAAATCCAGGGTTCCCAAGGAGGGCAGAGGGGTCTGGAATTCTCAAGGAGGAGGGAAGGACATTTCCCCGCCCCCCCTGTATTCCTTAGTCTTAGTCACATAAAATATTTTTTTCTTTAAACCAGGAACTGATGATTACACAAGAAAACAACTCAGCTTATACTCTGTATTTAGGATTATAGTCAGACACGACTGCTGCAACTGAACTGAACTCAACAACAATGTATACTGCTTGAGGACAATTTCTCCTTCTTGGAAACCTTCTGACTAATCCTGTTATTTTAAAATGTATACTTTGGGAGTGGGTATGGTAAGATATTTCTATTGTTACTTCTAATTCTGTTATCTTAATATGTAAATTGTGGGAATAGGTCTAGTAGGATCTTTACAACCTTTAGACATTCTTTGGATTTATTGTAATAACCAATTAAAAAAGTATGTAGCTCCCTTGCTAAGACTAGCGAGTGGGGCACTCTCCGCCCCCCTTCTGATGTCTATGTCAGAAGCTTCCTCTACCACTTTTCATACTTCAATAAAACTCTGCAACACAAAAGCTCTTGAGTGATCAAGGCTGGTCCATGGTCCCGAAGCTAAATCTTCTTTGGAGATCATTGATCTGACACTGTTCACCATAAGATATCACTCTCTTATCCATACCTGACTACTGGAAAAGCCACGTGTGTGTGAAGTCACTCAGTCATGTCCGATTCTTCGAGACACCGTGGACTGTAGCCCGCCAGGCTCCCTTGTCCATGGGATTCTCCAGGTAAGAATACTGGAGTGGGTTGCCATTTTCTTCTCCAGGGGATCTTCCCAACCCAGGGATCGAATCCGAGTCCCCTGCATTGCAGGCAGACGCTTTATCCTCTGAGCCACCAGGGAAGCCATAGCTTTGGCTATACAGATCTTTGTGGGAAAGTGATGTATCTGCTTTTTAATATGCTGTCTAGGTTGGTCCATAGCTTTTCCTCCAAGGAGCTAGAATCTTTTAATTTTTTTTGCTGTAGTCACTATCTGCAATGAATGCTGGGCCCCAAGAAAATAAAATCTGTAACTATTTCCACTTTTTCCCCATTTATTTTCCATGAATGATTCCATAATCTTAGTTCTTTGAATGCTGAGTTTTCAGCCAGTGTTTTCATTCTCTTTTTTCATACTCATCAAGAGGCTCTCTGGTTTCTCTGAACTTCCTGCCCTTAGGTTAGAGTGATTTGCATTGTCTCCATATCTAAGATTGTTGATATTTCTCCCAGTAATCTTGAAGAGGTGGTCTGGTATTCCCACCTCTTTTCCACAGTTTGTTGTGATCCACATAGTCAAAAGCTTTAGTAGTTAATGAAGCAGAAACAGATTTTTTTTTAATTCCCTTGTTTTTTCTATCATCCAACAGATGTTGGTAATTTAATCTCTGGTTCCTCTGCCTTTTCTAAATCCAGCTTGTACATCTGGAACTTCTCAGTTCACGTACTATTGAAGCTTACCTTGAAGGATTTTGAGCATTCATAAGGTAGCACGTGAAAGAAACACAACTATATAGCAGCTTGAATATTCTCTGACATTGCCCTTCTTTCGGATTGGAATGAAAATGGACCTTTTCCAGTCCCGTGGCCACTGCTGAGTTTTCCAAATTTGCAGGCATACTGAGTGCAGCACTTTAACAGCATCATCTTTTAGGATTTGAAATAGTTCAGCGGGAGTTCCATCACCTCCACTATCTTTGTCCATAGTAATGCTTCTTAAGGCCCACTTAACTTCCCATTCCAGGATGTCTGGCTCTAGTTGAGTGACTACACCATTGTAATTATCTCAGTCATTAAGACGTTTTTGTATAGTTCTTGCCACCGCCTCTTAATTTTTTCTGCTTCTGCTAGGTCCCTGCTGTTTCTGTCCTTTGTTATGACCATTTTTGCATGAAATATTCGCTTAGTATTCCAGTTTTCTTGAAGGGATCTCTAGTCTTTCCCTTTCAAATCTTTTCCTATATAAGCAATGTAATTCTACTTAGTCATAAAAAGGAATTAAATGATGCCCTTTGCAGCAACATGAATGGACTGAAACATTAGCATACTAAGTAAAGTAAGTTAGAAATAGGAAGACAAATACCATATGATATTACTTATATATGGAATCTAAAATATGTAGCTAATGATGTTATTCATGAACAGAAACAGACTCACCAACAAAGAAAACAAACTTATGGTTCCCAAAAGGAAAAGGGGGTGGGGAGGAATAAATTAGCAATTGAGAATTAACAGATTCAAACTTTTACACATAAAATAGACAAACAGTCAGGTCTACTGTATAGCATAGGCAATTAAACTCAATATCCTGTAATAAAATATATGAAAAGTATGAAAAAGAATTTATACATATATATGTACCTATACTTAGATACCTATTCTTAGGTGTGTATATATATATATATATATGTATATATATGTCTGAATCGCTTTGTTGTATCCCAGAATGCAACACAACATTGTAAATCAACTATACTTCAATTAAAAAAACAAAAAAGAGTGGCTTCAGTTTATCCCTGGCTTCCTTTTTCCACACCCTGTCTGATGGTCTGTGTGATTTTGTAGATAAGTCTCAGAGAACCCTAAACCGGAACCCCCATGGAGGCACTCATGATTCCTGATGTTTAAAGTTTATGTGAAATAATAAGTGGTTGTTGTTTAAGCTTCTCTATTTCAGAGAAATTTATAAAACAGTAAGACAGACAACTTTCCATCCCAATTCCACTCTGGTTTCCAAAGTTTGGCTTAACTCTAATGGCCACCTCTTTCTGTAGTCACAGTTATAGAAAAGAGTTTAATGAGAACAATGAAATTCTAGCAATATAAAATTCCACAAAATATGAAATACAACAATACAGAACCTCTTGAAAGAAAAAAAATTCATTTATTGAAGGAAAATAAAGTCTCAGTAAGAAATTAAAAATCCCTCTAATAAAAACTTTTTCCTAAAGTAAAACAAAATCAAACAAAAAATGAAACTCTGCCTTCGTGGTTTCAGATATATTGAAGTTACAAAAAATAAATTAAAAAACTCCTCTCCTCCACTTCTAATTCTGCCTGGGAACTGATAAATTACCTTCATACCCACACAAGCTCATATAAACCAACTCAAATCTCTCATATGACCTCCTGTTTCCATATTTTTGGACTGTTGATAGGATAAAGAAGAATATCACAGATAAGCCTGATAGGTATATCATTTAGAGAGAAGAAACAAATCCCAGAACCACTACCATGGCATTTTAACATCAAAACAACAATGCTCTTAATCAACATCACTTCACAGGGTAGAGCCATACCCCCTAGAATGTTACAAGCGTTATAACCTAGATCCACATTGCTTTTGCATGACTTTCACTCACTCAGGTGTATAAACAATATTGTTCAAGGGAAGGAAACAGGCAAACAAAACAAATACAGCAAAAGGAGCACAAGGATGAGGACTTTTTTCAACTTTATGAGGAGTTAGGCCAATTTATTCATTTATTTTTTTAAACTGACTTGTGCTTTTAAAATTCTTCAGGCAAAAGTCCTTTATGCTAATTAAGGGAAGTGGTTGCTGTAACTGATCCAACATTTCAGCGGATTAATTCAATAGGGTGTTATATCTCATCAAATTGCTGAATGTGAAAAATTACAGAGTCCTGTCCAACTAGGACCCCATGAACTGTAGCCCTCCAGACTCCTTGGTCCATGGAATTCTCCAAGCCAGAATACTGGAGTGGGTAGCCTTTCCCTTCTTCATGAGATCTTCCCAACCCAGGGATTGAACCCATGTCTCCTGCATTGCAGGTGGATTCTTTACCATCTGAGCCACCAGGGGAGTCCAAGAATAGTGGAGTGGGTAGACTATTCCTTCCTTAGCAGATCTTCCTGACCTAGTTTCTAATTCACAGATGACTTTCTGAATAGTCATATAGGGAACAAGATTCATTCCTTATATCTTATAGCTCTAACACAACACGGAGCCTCAGAGTCACAAGCCAAAACAAAATACAATAGTGTAAGAGGATCACTCACTTTTTTTTACCTGTTTTGGTACCAAAGGAAACACTTCATTTATACTCATATGACCCCTTCTAGATCCCATGAAAGGCTGGGGGTATTATTTTCTACTCCATAGATGAACAACTTTTTCTCAGTGATATTGCCTAACTGGGACAGATGAGCACTAATGCAGTGAATTTTGGCTTGATACACTTCTCATAATATAGTGATTAGTGGCATTTATTGTATACTTACATTGTATGAGATGTTATCACAGATATTAAATAAATTCATCTTCAAGACAGCCTTACAATTTAGTAGTATTTTCCCCTATATTATGTGTATGAATAAACTAAGGCATGAGAAATTAACATAAGCAAATCACCTTTCTAATAGCTGGGAGTAGAATCTTGTAGACCATACTGGTTCTAAAGAAAAAGTCTTTCTTGATATCTATTAAATATAATGTAAACTTGGTGTCCATTCTGAGTACCATAGTCTTTGTAGATGTTTAAGGCTGAATTAATACTGTGCTGTTTAAGGACAACTTCTCAAATTTTCAAATTATAGGCTCTACATTTGAAATGATAAACTTTCCCAGCAGTGTTTGTGGTATGCATCAGCCACAATACATTCTTCCAGCTATTCATTTTGATTTGATACATCCCTTGCAGAAGTACAGGTTTTGATGTTATAATTTCAAACATATTATGTGAACTTTGCTCAGTCGTGTCAGACTCTTTGCAATCCCTGGACTATAGCTTGCCAGTCTCCTCTGTCTGTGGAATTTTCCAGGCAAGAATAGTTGAGTGGGTAGCCATTCCTTTCTCCAGGGAATCTTCCCAACCCAGGGACTGAACCTGGTCCCTACATTGCAGGGAGGTTCTTTAACATTTAAGTCACCAGGAAAGACCTTAATAAGGTATATTCAGCGTGTATATTATATGCTGAAGCATATCAATATTTCCAGAGGAAAACATGGATATTTACATTAATTTGGCTACTAAAGTAATTTACTTTTGATTAAATCGCTCATTCTTGTCCAACTCTTTGCAACCCCATGGACTATAGCCCACCAGACTCCTCTGTCCATGCAATTCTCAAGGCAAGACTACTGGCGTGGGTAAGCTGCTCCCTTCTCCGGAGGGGATATTCCTTCCCTAGGGATTGAACACGGGTCTTTTGCTCTGTAGGCAGATTTTTAATGATATATTTCAGGAACATTAAAATGTATTTTGAGCAAAATTAAAGCTTCTTAAAATTTGGGGGATGCAGCAAAAACTGCCTAGAGGAAAATTTATGCCACTAAATGCTTACAGTTAAGAAGAATAAAGGTCCATAATCAGTAAACTAAGCTTCCCAACTCAGCAACTGTTGACAAAGCATAATTTAAACTAAAAGCAGGAAAAAAAAAAGTAGAAATAAAGCTAAAACAAAAATCAACGGAATTGAAGACACAGCCACAAAGAGAAAACCATTGAAACCAAAGACTGGTTTTCAAAGCTTCAAAAGATCAAAATTCACTTTTTATTTGACATAAAGATGTTGTTTCTCAAAATTAATCTATAAAGTCAAAGTAATACTAGCATCATTAAAAAAAAAAAAAACTAAAAAGTGTTCCTATTCATACAAAAAGGCCATGGATCATCACTACCTCTCTGAAAAACCAGGTGAGAACATGTTGCTGGGCACAGTGACACTGGAACAATAAGGCTTTAGAGCAAGGATGGAAACAGTGACTACAGGAACGTAATGGAAATTTCAGAAAAAAAACTATGCATCTAGAAATATTTCCTGAGGATGTACACATGTGTGCATAGTGATTTCCCTCTAATTTTTGCCTCCTGATTGTGAATCCATGAGAGATTTTAAATGTCAGGAACATTCATTCATATTGTTCCTTTGCTTGGCCTAATACTAAGATTTATTTTTCTTCTCCATCATAGTTTTTCTTTTATACTTTCTCTAATCATTTGCCTTGTGGGTTTATATTTTGAGAAGGGGCAGGCCAAAGAATATTGGATTTGCCTTAGAAATACATTGTTCTAGCATGCTCAGTCACTCAGTGTGTGACTCCTGCATGACCCTGTGGCCTGAGGCCCAACTGGCTCCTCAGTCCACAGAATTTTCCAGGCAAGAAAACTGGAGTTGGTTGTCATTTCCTACTCCAGGGGATCTTTCTGACCCAGGAAGGTCTTTTTGATCCTTGGTCAGGAAGATCCCCTGCAGTGGCAGGCATATTCTTTACTGCTGAGCCACCTGGGAAGCCCTTCCTTAGGACAGAGTTGCCTTAAAAGACAATGGGGAAAGAACAGAATTTTCAAAAAGCTGTCTGAGTCAATGTATTCATATTTTGAAAAAAGTCCTTTCCTTCAAATGAAATCAGTTGATTTGCACGTAAAAATTAGATGTTCAGGAAATATATAATCTAAAGTTAATATACGTGTGTGTGTTAGTTGCTCAGTCATATCCGACTCTTTGTGACCCATGGACTGTAGTCCACCAGTCTCCTCTGTCTGTAGGATTCTTCAGGCAAGAATACTGGAGTGGATGGGCAATCCCTTCTCCAGGGGATCTTCCTAATCCAGGGATCAAATCTAGTTCAACACACTGCAGGCAGATTCTTTACCATCTGAACCACCAAGGAAGCCCATAGGAGAATATATTTCTGCCTTTGGGCTTTGGGGTAAGTAAAGCTTTCTTACATATGCACAAAAATCTTACTATTATTGAAATGAGATAAATTGACTGCATTATATATAAAAACTTTGCTGCCATCAAATCTCTACTAAGAAAATATAATAGGAAAGCACAGAGTGAGGAAATATATTAGTAACACATTTGCATCACCCCAGGATCAAGTCTGAAAACTGAAACTACAATTATTTTTGAAGAGGCAATTTAATGTAGAGAATTTGGTTTAAAAAACAAAAAGTTACAGAGGCCTAATCAAATAGGATGAGAGGATATGGAGGCATGACAGTTGAAACTCAAGGAAGCATTGACCACCTTCCCTATAACTTGGGCCATAATGGATGAGGAAAGGGCTTAAATACTCTAGAAACATAAAAGGGACTTTAGGACCCAGAACTCTCTGAAGGAGTAGCTTTGTCAATTTCTGCAATGAAAGAAAGGGTCCAGCAAAGTCGAGGCCCAGTAGAGGGAGGTGCCAAGAGGATCAACAACAACAACAACAAAATGGTAAGCAAAAGAGACAGAGTCTCTGTCCTTTCAAAGAATTTATCATCTACTCAAAAAGACAGATATGATGCATGAAAATGTCTTAAAAAAACTTCTTTATAAATACTGTACCCTGTATTTATGAGTTGGTAGGAACTTTTTTTGGATGCACCCGATTGGATGAGTTGTCTGCAACTGGAAATAATTATATCTGGAGTCCAGGAGAAAGAATTTCACTGGAGTCCCTCCTATGGACTTCTGTTAGCGGCAGCTATGGGAGTGCATTTGCACACTCAGAAGGTAGGAGAGAATGAGAGCCAGCCCTGATCAGTGAGTGTAAGTAAGATAAGCCAAACAAGAGCAACCACAAAGACAAAAGGAGACTCAGAAAGAAATCCAGAAAGGATGTGGGCCAGTAACATAGGGTAGTGATTGAGATGAGGCTAAAAAAGACCAGGGAACTGACAATTTGCGAATTAAATGTTCTGTACAAACAAGACTGGTAGACAGAAACTGAGAGTATAAAAGTCAGATATCAAATACAGTTACCAATTGTAACTAATCCCATAAGGACATGGTTTTGTGTTTGAAATCCGTCCACCTCTTTACATTTGTGGGCTGTTTATTTATTTTTTTTTAACACATCCACATGGTTGTTCAAAATGGGATTATCAAAAGTTTAAGTCTCAGTTTAAGAGCTAATTTGTTCTACATTTATAGTTGTTTATTGTCAAGAAGCATTTAACAGGAGGCTTCCTGTGTGCTCTTTTGGACCTGTCAGGAATCCTCTGTTCCTTTAATTCCTGAATATTCAGGAATTAAGAGGAGAGGGAAGCCTCTCCTGGGGCTGAGGAATCCAGGCGTTTCCTTCTTTGGTTTTCAATGCGGTGATAAGTACCCTCTTCCTTCTTATGAACCATAAAGTAAAAGTGATTGTTTACAACTCTCTCTCTTTAATATGGATCGCCTATGTTTTGTAAGTCTGGAATTTTAATCTTTATCTTTGCTGAGAATAACTACAGTATATAGGCCACACTGTGTTGATTAAAACACCTTTGCTCCATCAGAGCTTTGGTCCCCGTGTCTTTCTTTCTCTTTCTTTCTCTCTCTCTCTTTCTCTCTCTCTCTCAGGCTATTTCTTTGGAGCACAGAGGTCCTCTGGGTTCACTTTCTTGCCCAGGCTTCTAAGACCCTCTCAAGAAGGTGCTCTGTGCCTTCACCTCATTGAGAGGGCACTTGAGGCCTTTGTCAACAGAGCAATTCCCATGTCAGGGACTTTATTGATTTTCTGTGTAAACCGAGGAATATCAGCCTCTTTCTCTCTCCTTTACTTTCTTATCATCAACTCTGGACCACCAGGTTCCAGTCCATTAAAGGACCTCAACAGTTTATTATCCCAGGCTCTCTCCTGCCCTTCCCAAATGTAATCAACTTAATGAAGCTGAGGACTTACCTTCTTGACTCACATGTTCAAAACCTTGACACCATGCTTATAGTTGTATAAAAACCCTCTGTTACTCTTTTTTTAAGTCCCTATTGTAACAAATCAAAGCATTTACATAGTTCAGAGAATGTATCACCAAGTAAATAATAACTGATTTCTTCAAAATGCAATGTATAGAATAAATAGAAATGGATATTAAGAATTATAAAACTGGTTAAAAGTCTATCTGCATGTGAATTAAAGATCATCTTTTAGGTCGATTTTGGAAAAAAAAAAAAAACTATGGTAGAGCCCACCANAAAAAAAAAAAAAACAACTATGGTAGAGCCCACCACGTTCCTCTGTCCATGGAATTCTCCAGCCCAGAATACTGGAGTGGGTAGCCATTCCCTTCTCTAGGAGATCTTCCCAACCCAGGGATCCAACTTAGATCTGAAGCATTGCAGGCAGATTCCAACTGAGACACTAGGGAAGCCTTAAGTTGATCAGTTGTGCCCAACTCTTTGCAGCTCCATGACCTGTAGCCCACCAGGCTCCTCTGTCCATGGAAATGTCCAGGCAAGAATACTGGAGTGGGTAGCCAATTCTTTCTTCAGGTATAAGTATATATGAACATTTTATCCTTTTCATTTCCCTCATAAACTGTCATTTACTCATATAAACCACAGAGATATTGATCTGTTGGCTTTTATCCTATAAAAAAACCCTCAGATTTCTGAAACTGATCTTAAAAATATACTGAAAATCAATTCAAACCTGAAAAACTCTCATCAAGCACATGCATTTTGGAAATGTTAGGTTGTCTAAAAGATACGTTTAGCATCCTTGTGTTATGTCTAAATAAGTCACAATGACCTTTTTGTTCTTTGTTTTGTTTTTTAAATACTCTTCAGATGGAATTCTGTATCACTGTAGTAGTCATTTTTGGCTACGGCATTCAAACGGACGAAAGGGAAGCAAATGGCGAAAGGCCACCTCTTAAACTAGCAAATAAAATAGTCTGTAGGCTGCCTAATGATTTTCAAGTATTTTGGCACATCTCTACATTAAAAAATGGTTGCAGTTTCAAGAGTTCTCTGCAGATAGAATCATTTGTCAAACAGTAACAAAACTTTTTTTTTATCAGTGTTTATTAGAAAAGTTATGAAGCTGAACCACGAAAGTCACTTGACTAATCAATTGGTTAACAATATCTAGGGAGAGTGAATGACTTCATCTCTCATTACAATTGTAAGCATATGTGTATGCTGGAGAATGCATTTTAAGCACCATTAATACCGATAAAGGATGGCACTGCAGCCATTATTCATGAGTGGTGGTTTCATTGATGCAGTCCCTCTGAACAACCTCTTCAGCTCTGACTGCTCATGTGTCTCACAGAAATAGCTCAGCATGTCCATCCATCATTTGAGTGATGGGTGGTAAAGTCTCCACTTATTTTTCTCCTAGTGTATTTCCATGGGCTGTGCATTTTAAGCTCATTAATGGAAAAGATGTTGTATGGTTCACTCCAGTTCTTTCCATGGGCTACTGCTCACATCACAGGAAGTCATAAAAGGCAGGAGGCAGAATATGGAAAGGGAATGGGACCCCTGGTGAATGGAGGTGATTGCAGTGACAGCCAACAACTTTGCATTATCCTTAATATCCCCAGGAATACACAAAGGGAGGAAGACTAGGATGAATAAACTTTTGGAAACAGAATTCTCTCTCTCCCTCTCTCTCGATTTAGAGTACTGTGCAGCTATGGCGAGTTTTCTGTGGCACAGAAATCATTGCAGGTGGGACATTATTTTCAGCACTCCAGACTAGATCGCTGCAATATGCTCTGTTCGGAGTTCCCTTGGAAGACCTCCCAGAAGCCTCAGATAATGCCTAGTGCAGCTGTTGGAGATCGTTAGCATAAATAGATTTGGCTTAGCTGGAAGCCTAGGGCTTGGAACTAAGATATAAATCTGAGCTCAATTGTTAGCTGAAAAGCTCTGAATTAAAAATAAATAAAATAATGAAAAATTAAAATGTTTAGATTGTACACTTTGCAGACGGAAGACTGAGGGGGCCATAAACTTGATCTTGTTCCTGAAATGAAAAGTAGAATTCTTAAGTAAAGTTGGAAATGGTATGTAATGTTTTCAGTGAGATGGAGCATGCTTCAAAATCCTGAGCTTTCCAGTCATGTTGGTGTGTATTACTAGATTTGAGTAAAATATGTATTAAAATTTGGAAATCATGGTAATTCAAAATCATTCTTATTGGAAAAAGGTAAGTGATATTCTTATTTAAATCATATTAAGACTGATAATGCTAATCTACTTAAAAATGAATCACCAAACAACTTTGTATACTTTAAAATTTTATAGTTTTTAAGCAGTTAAATGAGTTGGTTTTAAAGTAAAAGTATTTTTTAAATTCTTTCAGGTTGAATATAAAATCCTTAAAATCTTTAGTGCCATTGTCATGGCACAAAATCTTTAGTGTCATTTGCATTTCATTAATAAAAACAAATATTTAAATATTATTACCCAGTGCTGAATGTGTCTTATTCAAGTGACTAACAACAGGAATGTAAGAGTGCCTACAAAACAGAGTATAACAATGTAGCTGCTCCTGTTTTTGAAATGGCAGAGATAAGAAATGAAAATGAACTTTGCATTATGAAATTTCTAAGCCTGATTTGAGATGTCTATAATTATTTAAAGTGCAGAACATGAAGGGCCTCAGGGCAGCTGTAACATCTGTACTCAAGGTCTCCTCTTTGCAGCTTAATGTGTTTTTGAATTGCAGTTTTAGCAATGTGTTTCCCTAGATCATGACTATTTTGTGAGCAAGAATTATTAGTTTTTTATCAGTATATAATGGACCATGTGTGTGTGCATGCTAACTTGCTTCAGTCATGTCTGACTCTTTTCGACCCTACGGACTGTAGCCCATCAGCCTCCTCTGTCCGTGGGATTCTGTAGGCAAGAATACTGGAGTGGATTGCCATGCCCTCTTCCAGGGGATCTTCCTGACCCAGGGATCAAAGCCCACTGCATCTCTTATGTCTCCTGAGTTAGCAACAGGTTCTTTACCACTAGCACAACCTGGGAAGTCCATATATAAAGGCTCTCACTCATATATAAAGGTAAGGAAACAAGCCTCAAAATTGAGATTTTATATTTACAAATCTAAGTAGAGAAAACTAAAAAATGTCTTTAGAAATATGAACGGAATTAATTTTATAAGATGGACAAAACTGTGAATAGTATTCCAATCAAACCTATGTGAGTTATAAATTGAGGGACAGTCTAGCAGTTAGAGGAACTAGTTGTTAACTAAAATATTGATGATGTTTATATTGTAATAAATCCCATGATATTATTTCTGACTCAGCATTGTCACCAATATAAAAACAAACCAAAGTGGACCAATATATTCATCATCAGGGATTGTGAAAAATGATATATTTTGCTTGCATTGAAAGCCTTTGGGAAATTTTAATGATGTTTTATTTCAGAAGTTTTTAAGGCCTTCACTTGGTCGTCATCTAAAAGCTCACTGCTATTAGCCAATATATATTGAGTGAAGAGGTACTTCAAGGAGTTATTAATTAATCACTACTTTAATGTTGGCATTTCAATAATTTTTGAAAAAAAGTTTCTATTCTCTTAAATTATAAATCTTTTTATTTCTAGTTCCTCAAATATCAAATAATATTCTAACCAAACTTCCCTGATGGCTCAGATGGTAAAGAGTCTGCCTACAATGTGGGAGACCCGGGTTCAATCCCTAGGTTGGGAAGATCGCCCCGGAGAAGGCGATGGCAACCCACTCCAGTGTTCTTGCCTCGAAAATCCCATGGAAGAAGGAGCCTGGCAGGCTTAGAGTCGCAAAGAGTCTGACACAACTGAATGACTTCACTTTCACTTTTTTTCACTTTCAAGAGATAAAGTTGTTTTTTAATATTAAGATTAAAATATATTAATTTTGTTATGACCAACATGTCTCAGTTACATTTTTCCTTAACATTTCATTAACATATTTCAAAGGTTTTAGTCTTTTTTTAAGGTTGTGGTTAATATACTTCAATTATGCCTCATCTGATTATGTACTGAATTATTCATATTTAATATTGTATATATGGATCTTTTTACATTTTTAATGTTCAGTTCAGTTTAGTCACTCAGTGCGTCTAACTCTTAGCTACCCCATGGACTGCAGCACGCCACTCCCAGAGCCTGCTCAAACTCATGTCCATGAAGCTGGTGATGCCATCCAACCATCTCATCCTCTGTAGTCCCCTTCTCCTCCTGACTTCAATCTTTCCCAACATCAGGGTCTTTTCAAATAAGTCAATTCTTCATATCAGGTGGCCAAAGTATTGGAGTTTCAGCTTCAGCATCAGTCCTTCCAATGAATACTCAGAACTGATTTCCTTTAGGATTGACTGGTTGGATCTCCTTGCAGTCCAAGGGACTCTCAAGAGTCTTCTCCAATACCACAGTTCAAAAACATCAGTTCTTCAGTGCTCAGCTTTCTTTACGATGCTAAGCTATTTAATGTTAAAGACCGATTAATTTTACATTAAACCCATTGAAAGGATTTTGTTTTTCAAGCATTGTTTCTTTTCTCAAAATAATATATTTTGGGTTGAAGAAAAGTCTAAGTTATGAGCATTTAAGAAAGAAAACACATAATGTCATAATAAATTCATTCTGCAGAAATAATTTAAAAAATAACTTATTTGGAATAAATTTTCAGAAGTATTACAGAAGACACAATTTGTTGTTTTTATTGTTATTATTCAATCACTAAGTTGTTTCAGATTCTTTGCAAGTCTGAAACATGGACTACAGCACACCAGGCTCCCCTACCCTTCATTATCTCCTGGAGTTGGCTCCCCTGCCCCTCACTGTCTCCCAGACTTTGCTCCAATTATGTACATTATTTTGAGGTTGATGAATAGAGACAAACATTAAAAACTGAGGACCATGTGTTTTTCTACAAATCTCTAATTATGGAGACTAGTTTGATCATGAATATTAAAAATCATGGTTACCAAGGAAGAGGTATTTTGTACTAGATATGAAACAATTTGTTTCATACAGGATCCTTTTGGAATATATCAACAAAATAATTAATAACTGAATATGAATTCAGTTTCTTACTGGGCAAAACACTTCTGGTTTTGGCTTACATATGGAAATGTTTCATCCCTCTTTAATAAGACCATTTTAAATAAAACAAGAATTTTTATTTATAAAGCCAGGCAAAGTGGGCTTAGCATGAAAACTATTCCCTGGGAAAGCAAGGTTTTTAAATAAAATCAGAATTATGACTCCTCAGATTTTGTGTGGGACATCTTAGATCATGTCTACTCACTAGTGTTAGTAAGTAAGAGAAAATATGGTGACTATCTGTTGACTTACAACATCTGAAGATTTAAATATGTTTTCCAACAAATGTTTAATGAATAAGTCAAGATGAGTTCCTTAGGGGCATATTCTTTTTTTGAAATCAGATTCCAATTTGTAAAAACTGGTATGTGTTCTTTTCCCAAGACAATGGGCTCTGTGCAACAAATCTGCTTTTTTACTGATTTAATTTTACTAATTTAACAACCTGCAGGACTGTGGAATCCCGAGGAAACTTATTTGGTTAGCTTCAACATTTGATGAAGAGAGCAAACCTCATTTAACATCCCACTATGTAGTTATGCAGTAGAAGATGTAGAATTGCTACAAACTGAAATATGACAGAACAAACCATATCTGAGTTTCACTTTTTGTACCAGTCAGAGATAAATTTATGCATTTTTTGGCTATGTATTCCTAATGTACCAAA
>SJYQ01007700.1:2958211-2979320 GCA_006410935.1 Redunca redunca
TATACCAGTAAATATCATTTTACTTTATCTGAAAATAAGAGTTCCAAAACAGAGACACAATACTCACAATGGCCATACAATTCCCAAATAAAGTTCAAAGATTTTTAATAGTCCTTTTTACTTTTAGACTGTATTCCACAAATGATGGCAGGCCAGTTATTATGTACAGGAATCATGGAATCATTTCCTCCCCATGGCTATGTAAGTTCCTAGCTAATGAAGTCTGATCCAGCTGTTTGTTGGGATTCCAGCTGCTGACAGTTTAAAGCTCTTAGTAGTTGTGGCTTTGGGCCCGCAACAGAGAAGGGTCTACTGTACTTTGAGATTAGAGAAAAGACTCAACTCCATCTCCAGAATTTTACAAAACAATCCTATTTCACAATCATGTGATCAGTGATTACAGTTCTAATGACTGAAGACACGCTGTTCAGATGCATGCTTTCTGGCTGAATAAGCTGATTCTTCATGTACTGTTTAATTTCTAGTAACATTGAAACTAATGTATTTTCATGTATTCAGTAATTATTAAAACTTGATAAATACTATCCTGATCATTCCAGCTTTTAAAATTTGGCTCTTTTTTAAGCTATGAAATTATGAATTAGGTCATATATGATATTCTCAGACCAACTTAATGTTATGTATTATCACATCAAGACGAACAGGTCAGGTCTAAAGAAATCTCCTGACTAGCATTATCTTGACCCTAATACAAAACTTTTACTTAACAGTTATCAGAGATACTGAAAAGTGACAGTGAAAGTGCAGTCGCTCAGTTGTGTCCGACTCTTTGCGACCCCGTGGACTGTAGCCCACCAGGGCTCCTCCGTCCATGGGATTTTCCAGGCAAGAGTACTGGAGTGGGTTGCCATTTCCTTCTCCATGGGTTGCCATTCTTATGAGTTCCTAGCTCCTGTGTCTCTGCAAATAATCCTATATGATAGCCAAGAACCACTTCACTAAGTAATAAACATCTTAAACCCAGTTACTGACAGAAACAATTTTAGAAGAATGATGGCTGCCTCCTTTGATCAGAAAGAAAAAGTAATATGGATTTGTATCTATGTCCCCAAGGTATTGACAGTGGCCATTTCCCCCAGACATAGCGGGGTAAAAATATCATATGTTTTATTTCAAAAACAATTCTCTTTCAATTGAAATGTTGATTCCATGGTTAATGATGTGGTAAGATGAAAATAATTTCCAAGTGGAAAAATAGGAAAGTGACTTCCAATTTGAATAGTCTCTATATCCAGAAATATGGTTTGACTCCAACACTAAGACTCCTTTCATATAGTACATATATATATATACATATTATATATATATATGCACACACACATATATATAATATTATATACACCTTTTAAATATACCTATTGTATGAAATGGAGAAGGCAATGGCACCCCACTCCAGTACTCTTGCCTGGAAAATCCCATGGATGGAGGAGCCTGGTAGGCTGCAGTCCATGGGGTTGCTAAGAGTTGGACTGAGAGACTTCACTTTCACTTTTCACTTTCATGCATTGGAGAAGGAAATGGCAACCCACTCCAGTGTTCTGGCCTGGAGAATCCCAGGGACGGGGGAGCCTGGTGGGCTTCTGTCTATGGGGTCCCACAGAGTCAGACACGACTGAAGCAACTTAGCATTGTATGAAAGTGAAAGTGTTAGTCACTTAGTCATATCCAACTCTTCGAAATCCCATGGACTGTAGCCTGCCAGGCTCCTCTATCCATAGAAATATCCAGCAATAATACTGGAGTGGGTAGTCACTCCCTTCTCCAGGGAATATTCGCAACCTAGGAATCAGATCTGGGTTGCCTGCACTGCAGGCAGATTCTTTACTATCTGAGCCAGATTGTATAACTTTTATACATATACATGTACATATATATATATAGTATATAACTATTACATACTTTTATCAACACATAATAATATATTTTAGGTATAATATATTGTTCACTATGTTAGTGCACCTTTTATTATGTTATACTGTATTGCATTTCATAGATACTGTGTTTTTAAAAATTAAAGGTTTGTGACAACTTGACATCGAGTAAGTCTATTGGTGCCATTTTTCTCTTACATTTATTCATTTCATGTTTTTGTGTCACATTTTGGTAGTCTTCACAATATTTCAAACTTTTTCACTTTTATTATTTTTGCTGTGGTGATCTGTGATCACTGATTTTTGATTCTATGATGACTCTGAAAGCTCAGAGATGCTTAGCATTTTCAGCAATAAATTACAGTTTAATTAAAGTATTTACACTGTGTTTTTATAGATAATGCTACCGTACACTTAAAAGACCACAGTGTAGTATAAAAATAACCTCTAAATGCACTGATTCTGCAGTCCATGGGGTTGCAAAGAGTCGGGCATGACTTAGTGACTGAACAATAACTAATAGCGCACTGGGAAATAAAAAAATTGATGGGACTTTTTTACTGAGCTATTTCATTACAGTGATCTGGACCTGAACCCACGTTATTTTTAATGTATGTCTGTATCTATACAATATATTATATATTGATTTTATATATATGAGAAATAAAGTTGCTCAGTTGTGTATGGCTCTTTTTGATCCCGTTGACTGTAGCCTACCAGGTTCCTCCATCGATGGAATTATCCAGTCCAGAGTACTGGAATGGGTTGTTGTTTCTTTTTGCAGGGGATCTTCCCCACCCAAAGATCGAACCCAGGTCTCCTGCATTGCAGGCAGACGCTTTACTCTCTGAACCATGGGGGACACCCCTTGGCTTTGCACACATATATGTGTGTGTGTGTGTGTGTATCATTATTATATAGCTGTGTGAATATATGCATGTATGTTTTATTCCTTTCGGTCTTCCATGATTAGTGAGAGGAAGGGAAATGATCAGTGAGAAAAGGACTTTTTTCTTCAGTTATAGTTCTGTCCATCAGGAAGAGACAGATAACAGATCTATTCCTATTTTTAGCTTCTCCATCTCTCCCCTTCGATCTTTTCACGTCAATGGAGCGAAGCATTATTATGGGAAAAATTACATGCCTCAAGAAGATACATTGAAATTATCACCCCTAACATCTCAAAATGTTACCTTTTTTGAAAACAGGGTCTGCATAGAGGTAATCAAGTTAAAGCATAGTCATTAGGGTGGACCCTTACCCAATATGAATTGATGTCTTTATAGAAGGAAGAAAACACATGGGAAGACAGGAAAAATGCCATGTGACAGCACATGCTCAGGTTGAAGTGTTGTGGCTAACAAGCTGAGGAGTGCCAAAGATTGCCTGGGAGCCAGCAGGTAGGAAGTGACAAAGAAGTAGTCTCCCCTACAGAGAAGGGAAAGTATGCCTGCTGGTATCTTGAATTTGTGCTTCTTGCTTCCAGTACTGTGAAATAATAACTTTCTGCAGCTTTAAGCAATTCAGCTCATGGTACATAGCTATGGCAGCAGTAGGGAGCTAATAAAGCATTGATGGATCTTGTTTAATAAGGTGGGATTAGATATTCTAAAACATTAGAAATGGTTCTTAATCTTCCTCTAGTACTTTTTCCCTCCATATATTTGGCTAAATAGTCAGAAACTGTTTCTTAGAATTGGAGACTGTGAGCCCCTGCAAGGTGAAATTATTTTTTTTCAAATGAGTTTTTAACGGATGCCAAAGCTTTGGGAAGCAGTTTGTATGTGTGTCTATGTGGATCTTTGTCTATTAGTTGGTTTAACGGTGACTTCCTGTTACTAAGTATCATTTACTTTCCCAGATGGAGAATCAATGTACAGATTAATTAACTGCACCCACCAATCCAAAAATGTTTCAAATTCCTAAGTCATTAAATTATCAGGTGGTATCATACAGTGTCAAGTAGTGATGTATATAGTGTGTTATCTATTTTGAGAGTGCTTTTGGTTTATTCTGCTTGCTTGATATATTTCAGTATAGTATAAGATTTTAAAAATAAATCTTTACATTTAATTACCAATCCTTAACTCAATTTTTCATATGTAGGGTTTTTAGGTTTTGTTTCTGTAGTTACATTTTTTTAAGAAGAGGGATACTGTCATGCATTTCTCACTCATAAGCTGTTAGTATCTGTTCAGTTCAGTTCAGTCACTCAGTCGTGTCTGACTGTTTGCAACCCCGTGAATCGCAGCAGGCCAGGCCTCAGTGTCCATCACCAACTCCCGGAGTTCATTCAAACTCATGTCCATCGAGTTGGTGATGCCATCCAGCCATCTCATCTTCTATCGTCCCCTTCTCCTCCTGCCCCCAATCCCTCCCAGCATCAGAGTCTTTTCCAGAGAGTCAACTCTGCATGAGGTGGCCAAAGTACTGGAGTTTCAGCTTTAGCATCATTCCTTCCAAAGAACATTCAGGACTGATTTCCTTCAGAATGGACTGCTTGGATCTCCTTGCAGTCCAAGGGACTCTCAAGAGTCTTCTCCAACACCACAGTTCAAAAGCATCAATTCTTCAGTTCTCAGCTTTCTTCACAGTCCAACTCTCACATCCATACATGACCACTGGAAAAACCATAGTCATGACTAGATGGACCTTAGTCGGCAAAGTAATGTCTCTGCTTTTGAATATGCTATTTAGGTTGGTCATAACTTTCCTTCCAAGGAGTAAGCGTCTTTTAATTTCATGGCTGCAGTCACCATCTGCAGTGATTTTGGAGCTGTTAGTATAGGGTTCAACAATATTAGTAATCCAAAATCTTTTAATAAATGTGTGGATGGATGAATGAATGAATACAGAAAAGATAAGCCTATTACATTTGTGTGCCCAAAGACTCAGTAATCATTATTATCACATGAGAAAATGTAGTGGCGTTTGTCCCTTCTGACACAGAAATTGACCAAAGGATGGGCTTGTATGGATAAACTTCAAGCTTTGTTTGGCTTTTCAAAGCATGAATCAAATTGGCAGAAAATTATTTAATTTCTTATTCCTAACTTCTATAATTATTTTATTAATTTTCCATCATCCACAAATTTTTTTCTTTTGGCTCAATTCTGTCATCCACAGCTGACAGGCTTGTTTCATATTTCATTGATCAGAAAGTACCTATGAGTTCCTAGCTGCAGACTTGAAATGTCAGCAATGTGTCCAGAGTCTAGGCTGTCACATGACATCATCAAGATGGACCCAGAGGACAGAAATCAATGCTCACATGCGATCTAGAATTCCTTTCTCTACAACCAGAAGAACACAGTCATCACCACTACCTTACCCTATTTTCACTTGCTATCTTGGAGAGGAACAAGAGGAAGAAGAGGATATTTCAGGGATTGTTTTATTTAAAGAAGATAAGTAACCTAACAAAATCATAGGAAACTTTTATCAATTTTTACCCTTTTTGGCTCTAAGCTATCCAGCAAAGTTAGGATTCATGAAAAAGCTAGTCAAAAATGAAAAGAAAACTTAAGCTTCTGTTTTACATTAAAAAAAAGTGTGCCAGATTTTCCATCTGGATTTCAATTCCCAAATGTCTTCTAGGGTTAATTTCACACATCCTAATTTCTTCCTTATTGTCATACATTCTTTAGTACTCTCCACAATGAAAGCATCACTAAGTTGAACATTTCCTCATATCCTGTAACCTTAAATTGCTAAGTTCAATAGGTACTTATTAGCCACCATCTTCCTCAACTTTACTCTAGCATTTGTCAGAAAAGAGTATACTTTTAAGAAAATATTTTTCTTCTGGTTTCTCTGATGCCGGGGTCCAGCCCCGGTGGATCCAGGGAATTCGAAGGTGGGGATGGCGTCGGCGTCTCTGGAAAAATACATATTTAATCACAGATATATAGAGAGATTAGAAACGGATAGTGTAGTAGGAAAATTAGTGGNATAGAGAGATTAGAAACGATAGTGTAGTAGGAAAATTAGTGGAGAAAAAGAGGCTGAATAACTTGGTTTACATGGAATAGTATCCATGCTCCAGATGGGAATTCAGCCAGAAAAATGGGAGCAAGAATGAAATGACATGGGGGAATCAGTCTTTCCGGAAACTGATCTGATTTCTTTACTTTTTGGGTTTGTTTATATACCTTTTTTTACATATAGGGATGAATACAGAGTAACATGGGGGTCAGCAGTCCTGACCTTCATCGAAATCGGGTGCTTCACATAAATGTAAAAAAAAAAAGGTCTTAGGGAATTTACATCATCTTCTGGCCATGAGACCTGCTGACATTTTATGATCCTTTCTTTCTGATAACCAAAAAACTTATTTCTTCCAAGGGTGTTTTTTCTTAAACCAGGCACCACCCTCCAAATAAAGTTACATTCCTATAGGGTGAGGGTGTAGTGAGTTACAATCAAGAAAGGAATTTATTTAACCCAAGGTTAACATGATTAATCTTAAAGGTTAATACTTATTTCTCCTATATGCTTAAAGGTTAATACTTATTTCTCCTATATGCTAGTTATATTCATTATAAGGGCAGGGAACATGGAGATTTAGCAGCAAACATCAACCCAACAAGTGAAAATCCCTTCACCAATGTTCCCCTTAAGATCTATTTAGTCTTAAGATAGTGATAAAGTTACATTTTTACATAGCAAGGACACAGTGATTCATAACAAAGTACAATGATCTATTACAAAAGAGAAAATTCATTAACTCAAAAAGTCTAGTATTGCTGACCTTAAAAACTACTATATTTCTTTTTCTATATTCCAAATACATTGATTAATATATTCCCAGGTGCCTAAGGATATGGAGGCCTGGCGGCAATCATTGACTCGACAATGAGAAAAGCCCTATGCTAATTAAGACTTTAAAATACTCCAAAACTCTCTGTGCTGTTTATGGTTGAGAGGTAGTAAACAATCCTGTGTGTAGTGGCAGGAGTATAGATAATCCTGTCACACAAGCTAGTCTGTCAGTAGAAAGGTTTGGCCTAGGACACCCTTGTCACACCCAGGACAGGGAATTAGCAGCAATTATTGACACAGCAAATGAAAAACCCTTCACCAATATAATTCCTAACCAACCCACTATACTAATAATTTCCAACTCCCCAAAAGAATTTGCCTTTAGTAAGTCTAAAACATCTCGTGCCTCCCAGGTTGGGAGGCTGTAAACAATCACATGTGGCCGGACAAACCTATACAGGTGAGCTAGATAACCTTCAGAGGAGTCCGTAAGCTGAAACACTCTTGTCATGCCCAGGAATTTTTATTGCCTTGAAGCTGCACGTTAGCTCCTTCTCCAAGAGAAATGGTTATGGGGGAGAGCCCCCGTAAAGTCAGAGTTGTAGGTGAAAGCATAAAACAGACTCTGGTTTTGGGGTAGACGCTCGGGAACAGGGGGTTTCCTGAGGCTCGATCATGCCTTTGCATATGCCGAAGCCTCCTTCCTCATGACCTTTGCCATGGGCTGAGTTCCTCACCTGGCTCCCGGCACTCTGATACTATGATTTCCTATTTTTTTAATTTTACTGCTTAGGTCATTCCTGTTCATTCTCTTTGGTTAGAACTCCTCTGATACCTCTTACCTAAGTATTAGGCCTCTTTCTTGCTTCTCTGTCATCTCTCTAGGTGGCCTCATTCATTCTCAGTATTTCACATACCCCTTTTTGTTATGGCTCACTATTATAGGCTGCGTGCATGTTTAGACATTCAGGTACGTCTGACTCTTTGTGACTCCATGGACTGTAATCCACCAGGTTCCTCTGTCCATGGTATTCTTCAGATAAAAATACTGAAGTGGGTTGCCATTTCCTTCTCCAGGGAATCTTTCTGACTCAGGGATTGAACACAGGTGTCCCACATAGTAGATGGATTCTTTACCATTTGAATCATCAAGGAGGCCCACTTATAGGCTATACTTCTGCTATCCAGATACATATTTCAAACTGGTTACTTAACTTTTCCATTCAGCTGATTCACAGAATGCAACATGCTAGTAACTGAAGTTGAACCTGAAGCTCCATTACTTTGGCCACCTGGTGTGAAGAGTCGACTCACTGGAAAAGACCCTGATGATGGGAAAGATTGAGGGGCAGGAGGAGAAGGGGATGACAGAGCATGAGATGGTTGGATGGCATCAATGACTCAATGGACATCAGTTTAAGTAAACTCAGGGAGATAGTGAAGGACAGGGAAGCCTGGCGTGCTTCAGTCTATGGGATCTCAAAGAATTGGACACAACTCAGTGACTGAACAACAACAACTAACTAAACATGACATAATATGGCCAAAATAACATGCCCAGAATGAAACTCTGATCTAGGCCCATTCACATTTCAATTCTATTATGTTCTCTATATCAATTATCCTTCTTCCAGTCACTCAGTCTGAAGACACAGAAACATCATTCAATACTAACCTCTATTAAACCATTAGAGCCAATCCGTCATAAAGTACTGTAAATTGTAACTCCCACATATATCTCAAAGCTGTCTATTTTTCTCCAGCTCAGTGACAACCACATGAGTCTCAGCCAACATCTGTCATGTGCATTACTGTAAGGGTTTCCAAATTGGTCTTTCCTTCTCCACAATTTACCTTGGAAAAAATTTAAATGTATGTCTTTTTTTTCTCATACAGCAGCCAGAAAGAAAGAAAGAAAAAGAAAATCGCTCAGTCGTATCCGACTCTTTGCGAGCCCATGGACTGTAGCCTACCAGGCTCTCCCGTCTATGGGATTTTCCAGGCAAGAATACTGGAGTGGGCCAGAGCAACATTTAAAACAAACAAACAAACAAAAAAAAACAACTCTAAATTGGCTTCTGCTTTCCTCTATATTTAGGATAAAATCTAACTTTTGTAAATTCTGTATTTTTGTCCAGAAGGTCTTATATGATTCAGTCCCTTCTGAATGGACTTGTTTTATTTCATTGCAAAATCCATACCTTCCAATAGGATTGTTTCTTCCTGAAATATCAAACTATGCTTGCTAACCATGCTCACTTAAAAGTCTTTTAAAAATGATACACACATTCACAAAATAGAAAACATTATTTTTCTACCATTCAGCTTAAAGTAGAACCACTAAAGTCCTTTGAAAATTCTACCCAGTTTATAACCCTGGCTATGCCCTGTTTCTTACTGAAAATTACTTTCATGTTAACAATTCTCTTGCAATGGCAAGTACCTGGGGAAGGAAATTTCATTTCATAAACACATATGTTTAAAAGTTAGGGAACAGATAGTATTTGACCATTTATTAACCTACCACATTTAAAACTTTATATGATTCAAACTAGCATATATTCAAATTGAATATAAACAAGACAAAATTAATTCCAATATAAATATATACCATTTTACACTCATTATTTCCACTCATTCTGGGACTTGTCCTTTCAAGCCATGTTTCTAGTAAATGTAAATGTGATCAAATATATTAATATAATATTTTTAAGAAACACATTTAAAACTGGGTGGTGAAATTTTCTTTTACAATTGAAGAGTTGTAATGTTGACAAATACATTTTAATCTTTAATTTGTGTATGTGTGGAAGAATAAAATTTTTAAATATATTTTCATTTGTTGAAAGTGTATGACCGATTTTCCAGTGTTATTAGTAAAAAGGTCTATTTAGGTTTCACTGACCTCTCATATATTCACAAAGATTTCATGTAGGTCAACTTCAAATTCTGAAGTCTTTATTGCAGCAATGAAACAAATACTTGCATTATTAAAACTTTTAAGAAGTAAAAATATGTGCTAGATACAGTCTCTAAACACTTATTTTTCTCATCATACTCAATTCTTAATAAAGCATACATGCATAGCTTTGTCTTCAGTTTTTAATGGTGCATATGATATTGATATTCTAACTTCTAAGCCATGAGAAGTTGGTAGCTTTTAGAATGTTCTCATTGTCTTTGATAGTCTATTTCTCTAAAATAATTCTTAGAACTTTCTCTTCTTTTCCTATTTTGGGATTGTATGGGACCTTATTTATTTCTGAAAAATTAATCTCTATTATTTCTTCCC
The DNA here is from genome assembly GCA_006410935.1 of Redunca redunca. Classification (NCBI taxonomy): domain Eukaryota; kingdom Metazoa; phylum Chordata; class Mammalia; order Artiodactyla; family Bovidae; genus Redunca; species Redunca redunca. The sequence goes on from SJYQ01007700.1 coordinate 2,968,157, forward strand.
ACCTCAAATATTTCAATGTTAAGTTTGATTATTTTTTATCCAATTATTGATCTTTCTGTGCCTATTCTATCTAAAATTATATTTCTTTGTTACCTTTTTAAATTTATTGATTCTTTTGTGAATGCTCTTTAAATTACTCACATTTGTTATTCCAACTTGTATCAGATTGCTGGGGTTGCCACAGAAAATTCCACAGACTGGGGACTTCAATCAATAGAAATTTATTTGTCATAGTTCAGAGGCTACAAGATTAAAGTGCCCCTGAGGTTTGTTTGTCTATCCTTGGCTTGCGGGTAGTTACTTCGTCTCACTATCTTCACATGGTCTTTTCTCTGTTTTTACAACCTGGTGTCTCTGTGTGTCTAAATTTCCTCTTCTCACAGTGATGTTAGTCATATTGGATTAGGGCTCACCTAAAGGCTTCATTTTAACTTAATTGCCTCTTTAGAGACTCAGTCTCCAAGTGCCGTCATATACTGTGTTAAGATTTCAGTGTATGAATTGGGGGGAGGGGGCAAAATTCAGCCCCTAATACAGCTCATAATTTATTCTTCAGATTCATGTTATACTATTTATGTTATCTTTATAAAAATTCAGCTGTCGTACTTTCATATATAAATCAGTCCATTTGTAGAAGTATTTCCTTTTTCTTGTATCATATTCATAATATATATTTTAAATTTTATTATCAACCCCTCTGTTCTAACACTTCAACTTCTTATGACATTTGTAATCAAAGTTTTCTCTTTTACTTTTTGTTATTCTTTTTGTATTTTTTGTAAGTTCATTTTAAATTAGTTTCCCTCCTCAGATGTCTTATTTAAGTACATGATTGAGTAAAGGATGAACTTAGTTTTGTTTGATAAGTGCCCAGCAGCTCTTCCTTAAGGTCAAACCATTCCTTTCCTCTCCTTAGGAAAAGCAACTTTGGGCAGTGAGCTCCCAAACTGCCCTTCTAGATTGGAAAGGGAAATTGTGTGTGTGTGTGTGTTGGGGTGGGGGCTTTAATACCAGAGGACAGTTGATAGATCACTCAATGTTTTCTGCAATTCTTGAACAGACCAAGATTTCTGAATTACTTGTCTGGAATAAGAGATTTTGCTAATGCTCCTGATTTATGCAATCAAGGGGTAGACATTAATTTTCCCAGGGAAATTGTTTCTTTTATTCTAATTATTTGTCCTTCAAGAAATCTTCTTGCTCTCTTCTGCTGCAGCTAATAATCAGCCCCCAAGGACTGCAAGGAGCTCCAACCAGTCCATCCTAAAGGAGATCAGTTCTGGGTATTCATTGGAAAGACTGATTTTAAAGCTGAAACTCCAATACTTTGGCCACCTGATGTGAAGAGCTGACGCATTGGAAAAGACCCTGATGCTGGCAAAGACTGAGGGCAGGCGGAGAAGGGGACGACAGAGGATAAGATGGTTTGGGTGGACTCCAGGAGTTGGTGATGGACAGGGAGGCCTGGCATGCTGCGGTTCATGGAGTTGCAAAAAGTCAGACACGTCTGAGCGACTCAACTGAACTGAACCTGGCCAGCAAAGCACACACATTCACTACATTGTTTGCTCACAGCTTTTATAGTTTTTTCTCCAAATCTTGGATGTTCTGTGTTTAAGATTTGATCTTACTTGCAGGAGACTGTAGGGCTAGCTAATTCAACATCTTTGCAGAAACTTGAAAATCTCAGCCTCATGCTATTCTTATTATTATTGTCATAATTACTATCATTTTGAGTATGCTATGACACTTTCTTCCAACAAAAATTCCAACTGATTAGGAGCAATGGAAATATAATCAAACCTGAAGGCTCACTGATTTTTCCCATATATGTAGCACATAAGGACTTGTTAAGTGGTAGAAAATGTTATTTAATAAATAAATTATTTATTGAGTTAAAAACTCTAGGGAGGTTATCTATTCATATTTACCTGAAAATACATGCTATATTTCAGATTTTATTATGTATATTCTTAGCTTCTAGTTGCAATCAGTTCTTGAAAATGAGACATCATCTCTGATGTATGCTAGGTATCTAGCAGACATTGTTATTAGAAGATTTTTTTTATTCTTTCCATATAGATTACATAGATATTTACATGAAATTATTACATATGTTTGTATGCCCTACTGGACTGTGAATCTATTAAAGTCAAGAGCTATTCCTCATTAAGCAATTAATACAATGACATAAAGTATTTGCTCAGAGATTTGCAAGTGCCATATACATTTTTGAGTGAGATGATTCTGACCCAATCATCTTCAATGCAAGCATGAGGGTGGAGAACCATGAAAACAAAGACTCATAAATAATAAATGTTGAGAAGTGAAGATTGCTTTGTGGTTACAAATTTAGCTGGAGATAACAGGAATGCCTGTCTAGGTAGGCCTTTGTTATAAGGGTTAAACTGAATCTAAGTGTTTAGCTGGTCAAACACCACTCCAGGGAGAAGAACCCATTTAAATATTTAGAAGCACATTAAACACGAATCAAAAGTTAAACTAAAATCCAAAGCTATACTTGACAGATGTAAAGTTACAGCTGATAGTTCTCATAGCTCTCTTGTCTGTTTCAGACTAGAGTGGATTTTTAGAAGGTTATCAGATTCTGTAGTTATAGGAACCAAATATTACATGGGTAAGTGACATAAATGGAAAGTTAAGTTAAAAAGCAATCACTCACAAAAAAAGCCCAACTTAAGAAAAAAAGGAGAGATAGAATTTGTCAAAATAAAACATTGTAACAGAAGAATGCTTTATGAAATTTAACAATATATTGTGATGCCAAACTACACAGTATAATCCATATTTAAATAGAAACCCATGTTTAATAGTAGATTGTTCTCTGTTCTTTTTGTATTTTGGTTTTATTTAACTTTTAAATAACTGGGGGTGTACAGGAGCATTTATGGATCTGAAAAGTGCACCCTGACTTCAGACTTTGCCTTCCAGTTATTTTCAATTTGAATGAAAACTGTCACTGATGTTGGCAAATAATGATGAAACCACTTCACTAGAAGCTGAGCAGAGAGTAGGGCATTATAGACACTATTTAAAAGCTGGCTTAAAACTCAACATTCAAAAAATTAAGATCAGGGCATCTGGTCCCATCACTTCATGAGAAAATAGATGGGGAAACAATGGAAATGGTAACAGACTTTATTTTCTTCAGTTCCAAAATCACTGAAGATGGTGATTGTAGCCATGAAATTAAAAGATGCTTGCTCCTTGGAAGAAAAGCTATGACAAACCTAGAAAGCATATTAAAAAGCAGAGACATTACTTTACTGACAAAAGTCCTTAGAGTCAAAGCTATGGTTTTTCTAGTAGTCATGTACAGATGTAAGAGTTGGACAATAAAAAAGGCTGAGAGCTGAATTGATGCCTTTGAACTGTTGTCTTGGAGAAAATTCTTGAGAGACCCTTGGATAGCAAGGAGATCAAACTCTGAATATTCATCTGAAGATCTGATGCTGAAGTTGAGGCTCCAAAACCTTGGCCACCTGATGTAAAGAGCCGACCCATTGGAAAAGACCTTGATGTTGGGAAAGATTGAAGGCAGGAGTAGAAAGGGATGACAGAGGATGAGATGGTTGGATGGCATCACCCACTTGATGGACATGAGTTTGAGCAAGCTCCAGGGGTTGGTGATAGACAGGGAAGCCTGGCGTACTGCAGTGCATGGGGTCTCAAGGAGTTGGACACGACGCGGGGACTGAACAACAATGAAAAACATCTTGCTGCTGAGAACAGGACAGTTCACAATAGTCCCTCCTTTATGGGGCATAGTGTTATTAAGGAGACAAAGTAATGTATTCATAACATAAGTGTACAAAATGTCTGGTAGTCAAATGTATTAGAAGAAAAATAGTGCTGGATAAGTGGAAAGGGGAGAATGAAAAGATGCAGTGCTATTTAAGACAGAGTGGTTAGAGGAGTCCCCTCTGTTAATGTCATAGTGAATAGAAACATAAATATAATAGGATGGAGTGACACCTTCTGGTGGAAATGAGTTCAGGCAGGGATAGCAGCTTGAGAATCCCAAAGTAGAGGTGCTTTGGGGCTGTAGGGAAATATACAAAGGCTGGATTAGCTGTAGCAAAATGATGAAGCAGAAAATGCTTCATGAGAAAAGAATGGGGATACAAGGTGTGTATGTGTGTGTGTGTGTGTGTGTGTGTGTGAATGTGTGCAGGGGAATCATGTATGGAGAGGTAAGCAATCAAAAATCATCATAAGGGATGGTGATCAGGGAAGCAATTTTATATAGCATGTTAAAAATAAAACAACACCACCAAAAATTAAAAACAAACAAACAAACAAAAAAACAGTAACCTGACTATAAGAAGGAGAATAATGTATAGATATAGGAGATTAACCCTGGGAGAAGGAATTGGCAACTGATTCCAATATTCTTGCCTGTGAGATCCCATGGACAGAGGAGCCTGACGGGCTATAGTCCATAGCATTGTAGAGTTGGACATGACTGCACAATGGGAGATTAGATCGGAGGCCTCTTGGAATAGTCTAGGTGGGTAAATGCTATTGTTTGTCTAGAGCAGCAAAGAGAGGCAAAGAGTAACAGATTCTAGAAACAGTAAGATCTAGAAGCATGAGTAACTAATACGGAAGGAATAAGACCAAAATCTAAACAACAACAAAAAATCATATTTTCTAAGGACTGCATTGCAGTAAGGAGGACAGTGCATCCAGTCAGCAGTCAGGTGACTAATCAGTTCTTGAACTCAGTGAGTCCAGATTTTATGTATTTGAGTATATCTTAAGAGGACCACTTCCTCTCTACAAATTACTTTTTGATTTGCAGGAAACAATTAGAAATTGGAGACAATGCCATTCAAAAGGCAAAGACGACAAATCTTATAGTAGTATATTAACTAACTATATAAAGTATGCGGTGTCATACATTTGATTAACAAATGCACAGTACTATATATAAAGTGGGAATTCCCTAGAAGCTCAATTGGTAAAGAATCTGCCTGCAGTGCAGGAGACCAGGGTTTGATCTCTGTGTTGGGAAAATCCCCTGGAGAAGGAAATGGCAACCCACCCCAGCATTCTTGCCTGGAAAATCCCATGGACAAAGGAGCTTGGCTGGCTACAGTCCATGGGGTCGCAAGAGTCAGACATGACTTAGTGACTAAACCACCATATATAAAATAGATAAGTAAAAGAACCTACTGTATAGAACAGGGAACTATACTCAATATTTTTTTTTAATATCCTGTAAGGGAAAAATATGTGAAAAAATAGATTTATATGTATGCATAACTGAATCACTTTTCTGTACACCTGAAACTAACACAACATTTTAGACCAACTATACGTCTATAGAAAAGAAAGTGCTCATATTATAAAAAAGGAAGAATCCATAAAGGGCACACTTTATCCTAGAGGATAAAATCATTAAGGAGATTTTGGCAGCAAATCTGCAAGATGGCCCCGATAATTCCCATTTCTCGGTATTATGCCACGTGTAGTCTCCACTGGTACTGTGCCTGGGTCAGTCTGTGTGATCGATAGAGCACAGAAGAAGTGACAGCATGTTCCTGCTGAGGTCAAGACATAAAGAAGATTTTCTAGACCTCTCTCTCTCAACCTCTCTGTCTCTCGCACAACTCTCTTTGGGGAAAGTCAGCTGCTGCATCTTAAGAACACTCAAGCAGCCCCATGAGGAAGCCTGTGGGGTGAGAAAAGGGAGATCTGCAAACAACCAAGATCGGTGGCCTCCAGACAATAGTGATGAGTGTGAGTCACCCTAGAGGCAGTTTCTCCGCCACAGCCTGGACTTCAGACACCCATAGTCCTGGTTGACCCCCTTGGCTGCAACTGCATGAGATCCTAAGTCCGAATCATACTACTAAGTCACTCTTGAATTTCTGACTCAGAGAAACTGGGACAAATCAGTATTTATTTTCTAAACTTTTAATTTTTCATGCAGTAATAACTCAGACAGATTTTAGGAATGAGAATAGCATGCTGCTGTAACAGAAACTGCACATGTCAGCGTAGCATCGGAACTGGAGAGTGAGTGGAAGCTGGGCAACTTTGAATAAGTGCTGGTGAAAGCTGAGAGGTTGTTTTCTAAGAAAAAAAAAATTTATTGGAGTATAGTTGTTTTACAATGCTGTGTTAGCTTCTGCTGTACAGGAAAATTAATCAGCCATATGTATATATAAATATCCCCGCTTTTTCGGATTTCCTTCCCATTTAGGGCACTACAAAGCATTGAGTAGAGTTCCCTGTGTATATGGTCGGTTCTCATCAGTTATCTGTTTTATCCATGGTAGCATATATAGGTCAATCCCAATCTCCCAGCTCATCCCACGCCCTCTTTCCCCCCTTGCTATCCATTAGTTTGTTCTCTCTGTCTGTGTCTCTATTTCTGCTTGGAAAATAGTTTCATTTGAGCTTTTAATAAAATGGTTTTTAACTATGGTGTCATTTAAGGATGCTTTTTAAGGGAAAATGCTGACTTAAAATAGAAAAAAAAAAAAAAAACCAGATTAAATGTTCTCTTTGGAATCTATACATTTGAAGAGATTGCAGAGAAAGCCCCTACTGTAGCCAGAATCAGGTCTGTGGGTTTCATCAAAAGGTGTAAGTGTGTGTGTGCTCTGTGTGTAAGAGTCACGTCTGATTCTTTGCGACCCTATGAACTGTGGCTCACCAGGCTCCTCTGTCCATGGGATTTCCCCGGCAAGAATATTGAAGTGGGTTGCCATTTCCTTCTCCAAGGGCTCTTCCTGATCTGATGATCAGACCTTGTATCTTTACATTAATTCATTTTTCTGGTTGTTATGCATGTGAGGCCAAGAGTGTGGAGGAAGGGACATGCAAAATCAGTCTTCCTTACTTGCTGCCTGAATGATAATATCTTGGAAATTTGAAAAAAGAAAAGAAAAAAAAAACTTAAAAAATACGTTTTCTCTAGTCAGCTAAAAATTGTTAATAATGAATGGGCTATTGCAATAAACTGGTAAAAAGTTCCTAGTAAAAGTTGGTGATAGTATAGAGACAGCATAAATAGAAGAAGTCTTTATCTAAGCCACATTTCTATTGTTCCGTATTCTAGGCCTCCACTTCTGTATGTTTTCATTCTACGAGGAGTTTTCCTTCTCTATCTGAGTGCTCTGTGTCTCTGTACCATCTCCCATGTTTAATATTACTTTTTGATAAATATATACTTTGTTATGGTCATGAATGTGTGTTTCCAGCTCTTTGCTGGTGGAACAGTCAAATTCTGCTTCAGTTCCATGATTTAACTGGAATTCTGTTTTATGCAATGTCAAGATACTTCTTAGCAACATCAGTTGGCTTCCAGTCATCCATAGCTCAGGGGAGCCACAATAAAATAATAAGCAGCATATGTAGTAAAAATAAATATCCTACTAATTTTATCTGGTGGGTGCAAAAAGCCAAGAGCCAAGGGCAACAAAGGTTATAATGATTTCATTTCATCACTGTTTCAAACCCCTCCTTTCTACTTCTCACGAAGGGCTTTACTGAAAAGAAATACAAATAAGTTCTTTCCTAATAACTAAAATATGTTTTTCCTGATACTTAAAGAAGAATCGTTGTTTTCCTTTATTACTACAACTTTGTGCTCAAAAATGTTCCTTGGCAATGCAATTTGATATGATTCAGTGAGTTAAGAAACCTAAGCACTCAAGCATGATTAAACTGCTGATAAATGTGCATCCTTGAATTTGCCGGTAAGCATTTCTCTGATGACAAGATAGGTATGTTCTTTTCCCCTCGACTTGATGGGGACTATTTTTGTTACAGATTTTTCCACCATGTTCTAAGGCATCTAAATAAATATTGAACTTACAATGAGAAGCAATTGTTTTCAGACAGTGTTAAGTAAATAACCTGTTCTCCATTCACTCTGCTTGTAAAGGAAGTACACAAGAGGAAAATGGATCACATTCTTACAGTAAATACCTACAATCTCACAATTCAAATTTATTTTCTCCAGAATATGGTTTCTTTGGTAGACATTACATTTAGCTAATTTATTCATGTTATACATTTATCATGTGTTTGCTATTTTAAAATTCTTGCTCTAATATATATATTGAAATTTTATTTAAATATATGTGTAGGATTTGCAGAAAACATGAGAATATTTTCAACTTTTTGGCTTGCTGGGAAACAAACAAACAGAAAAAAACAGTATCTTTTATCATACACTCATGAACCAGTGTGTTCAGGCATTTTCAATTGAAGCTGAGATAGAGAAAGAAAAGAAAATGAGAAATATTTGTAGTAAAAAAATGTAGATGAGCAAACTTTTAAAAAGAGCAAATTAAATTGGAGATGTACAGCTAAAATGACTGAATTTCAGACTCTTCATTTTAGCTATTTGCATGCAAAAGTAATAGAGCATTAACAAACTATTGTGCAATCTGGTGTAATTGCTTCACCAATGTAACCTTCATACACCATGGATGTATTTGTGTACAAAATAACTATGACACTGGCATAAAAGCAAAATAAAACTTTAAAGCTGGATTTTATGTGATAAGGGAGAGAAATCAAAAAAATTATGGAACTCAGGTAGAGTTTTTACAATCTTGCCATCTTTCAGGAACTACCAGCTGTTATACTCACACAAATATATTAGTTGAAGATACATTAAAATGGGCAAATTATGTCTTTACAGTGAAGTTAATGATCAGTCCATTCAGTATAAAAGATAATTTTACAAAGGAAATACTGCATCATTAACGTCAGCAGTTAGACAACTCAAATGTGAGGAGCAAAATGACAGCAGCTTTCTCAGAAAGGTGTTATAGCCTATGGAGTGCTTGTCATTTAAAATGAGGGGAAGTAACACAACTCCCCTTTTCAAGGAGGAAACAAATGTGCTGCTAAACATTCACCTTGTTCTAAAGAATGAGGATTCTAATGGTCCTAAAAATCTTAAACAGAATAGATTTTTTAAATTATTGTATTATATGATATCAAATTGTACATTAAAGGACAGTAATGGAATGGTGGATATACAAAATTTGTTTAATTTTGAGACAAATTAGCAAAGTTATATACAGTAATTTAATGTATGATATTGAAGTATTCTGATACTTTTATGAAATTGTGAAGTCCCATGGAGTTCAGAAAAAAAAATAGACTGGAATCTAGTATTCTATCCTACACCTAAGAGAATCCACTTTAGTTAACCATTTCCATCTTTAAACATGTAACACATATTTATCATGAAATAGAAATGTTTTATAGCCAGTATATCAAGAATCATGGAAAATGGGATAATCTTTTGCTTCATATGAGTGCTCTAAACACAAAGATGATTAAGTCATACCTACTTAAGATTACAACAACTCTCATGGGGCCAAATGAGTCCTCTATTTTTTTCAGAGAGCCTGAACCCATTTTTGTTCAGTGTCTTCTTGCCATTCTACTAAGAGCTTGTAACAGTGCTTTTATGTACCTAGGTTTTCCTTTCTGTTGGGAGAATGATGAAATTTAAAGTTAGCACACATTTAGCTCTTGAGAAAAGGATGCAGTTCTAAGCTGTAGACGAGTAACATGAAATATATTTGACTGTAGATTCAGAAGAGACAAAGATTGTAATATTATGCAGTGAAGTGCTATTTGTCTATAAATGTTTTGTATAATGTTTAATACTCATACCTTAACTTCTACTGTCCAGAATAGACTCTGTCTATCATTAACAAGACAGAATAGCTATGTATGCAGTGGATGTACATTTTTAGGAAATATATGCTAAATAGTAACAGGTATTATGCATAATAAATAGGATTTCCGACAATTCCATTTGCAGGGCAGGAGTAGAGATGCAATGTAGAGAATGGACATGTTGTCACAGAAATGGAGCGGGGGAAGAGGGATGAGACAAACTGGGAGAGTTGTGTTGATATATATACACTACCATGTGTAAAGTAGATAGCTAGTGGGAAGCTGTTGGATAGCATAGGGAACTCAGCCTGGTGTTCTGTGATGTCCTAGAGGAGTGAGATGATGTGGGGGGGTGGTGAGGGGGAAGGAAAGGGAGGTTCAGGAAGGAGGGGATACATATATATATATGTATATATACATAGACACACACACATACAGATACTGATTCACTTCATTGTATAGCATAAACTAACACAACATTGTAAAGCAATTATACTCCAATAAAAATAAATAAATAGAAAACTCGATGCTTCCATCAGGGAGGTGGTTGCATGGTCTTTAAGGTCATAGATTCATTCTGAAAATATGTGCTGGGGGTGAAATACGGCCTGCAGCTTCTTGGTGCATACTGAGACAAGTAGTGGGAGGCTTTATTTCTGTTGCACTCTATCTCTTTATAAAATAAAGAAATAATAAAAATAACCATGTTATTACAAACTTTGATCAGTATATTTTCCAAACAAAAGACTGCTTAAAAACACTAAAAGGCCCTAAATGTCCAAAATCATTTTCAAATAGCTATAACAAAGGAAACTGAAAACACAACGCTGATGAGCTGGTGTCCAAAGAGACGTGTAATAACATACTTCTATTTTGATGCAATCCAATCATAAAATATCTTTAAATGGAATGCAACTCGCATTTTGTAAGTAACTCATCTTTCTCCCTCTCAGCTGTCACTTCTTAGAAACTTTACATTAGTTGATAGTAAGCAGTTCAAAGTTATATTATTTGGAAATAAATACTTATTGAAAAATTTGTTTTGAGAATTAACTATATAGATCTATAATAACATTTTATGACAAACATTAATTGGCATATGAAGTTCAAGTAAAGTAACTTACATGACTAGTTTTCTGTTATATTAGTGATATGAAGACTTTATAGGCTGGCTGATTCCAAGGTCCCAGAACCATGAAAATGATTTCTTCAAAGTAACTAATAGAGCAGAGGATCTTATGCTGCCTTCTAGCTTAGTGGTTATCCCATTAGTGATGAGAATTTTAAGGCATGAATATAACACTATAAGATTTTGAATTTTATTATATTTTCATAAGAAAGTATATTTTATTATTACATAATTATATATTGTAATAAATTTACTTGGTATTTTAAACTTTTATATTTTATATTAATCATCATATTAATAATATTTTACAGGTTACATGTTTATGATAATGACATATAATTTTATATCAATCAT
>SJYQ01007700.1:2981131-3003830 GCA_006410935.1 Redunca redunca
GCATTATTTCATTCTTTTTAAATAACATTTAAATATGATTCTAACAGAAAAGTTGCAAGATTAACACAAGAGTCTCATAGAGACTCTTTAAAAAGATGCACCAATTGTTTATATTTTGTCCCACCTGACTTATCTTTTTCTCTCTGTTTCTCAATCTGTTTCCTTCTTTTTGTTTTTCTCTCTTTTATCCAATTATAATTATGTGTGTTAGTGTGTAACACTTTTTTCTTGAACCATTTTAGAGTAATTTGGAGATATCCTTTTTATCCCTAAATACTTTGTGGTGCTCAATATAAGAAAATGCCATTCTCTGACATATTTATGCTATTGCTATTAAAATCAGGAAATATAAAATATTGTCATCCAGTTTTGCTCTATATTCAAATATCAATGATTTATCCACCTTCTTATCTAGGTGTTGGTCTGAGGTTCTGTTTCACATGTTGGACATCAGTCAATAGAGGCCTCCTATAGCCTTTCTCACATTTTCTAATCTATCCCCAAAAAAAGCATCTGTGTATTTAGTCTTCCTCACACTTTAAATCTCTCTTAATTCCCCTTCTGCTACCTACTGGAGAAAATAATCAGCTTTTAAAAAGCTAATGTGATTACACTAGGCCCCAGTAATTGTTTCAATTGCAAGGTCAACGGATTATAAACTTTATTACTTTTGCCAAGTCCCTGTAGTTATGCAAAGTAACATACTCATAATCATGATATTTATTAAATTAACATTTTCATGAAATATGGTGAAAAATTTTGAAGGAGTACTTACTGAATTTTACTTACCTTGTTCAGTTCAGTTCAGTTCAGTTGCTCAGTCATGTCTGACTCTTTGAGACCTCATGAATCAGCACGCCAGGCCTCCCTGTCCATCACCAACTACCGGAGTTCACTCAAACTCATGTGACTTGGTGATGCCATCGATTCAGTGATGCCATCCAGCCATCTCATCCTCTGCTGTCCCCTTCTCCTCCTGCCCCCAATCTCTCCCAGCATCAGGGTCTCTTCCAATGAGTCAACTCTTCACATGAGGTGGCCAAAGTATTGAAGTTTCAGCTAGAGCATCAGTCCTTCCAATGGACACCCAGAGACTGATCTCCATTAGGATGGACTGGCTGGATCTCCTTGAAGTCCAAGGGACTCTCAAGAGTCTTCTCCAACACCACAGTTCAAAAGCATCAATTCTTTGGCACTCAGCTTTCTTCACAGTCCAACTCTCACATCCACACATGAACACTGGGAAACCATAGCCTTGACTAGACAGACATTTGTTGACAAAGTAATGTCTCTGCTTTTTAATATGCAGTCTAGGTTAGTCATAACTTTCCTTCCAAAGAGTAAGTGTATTTTAATTTCATGGCTACAATCAGTATCTGCAGTGATTTTGGAGCCCCCCAAAATAAAGTCTGTCACTGTTTCCACTGTTTCCCAATCTATTTCCCATGGAGTGATGGGACCAGATGCCATGATGTTCATTTTTTGAATGTTGAGCTTTAAGCCAACTTTTTCACTCTCCACTTTCACTTTCATCAAGAGGCTTTTTTGTTCCTCCTCACTTTCTGCCATAAGGGTGGTGTCATCTGCATATCTGAGGTTATTGATATTTCTCCCAGCAATCTTGATTCCAGCTTGTGCTTCTTCCAGCCCAGCGTTTCTCATGATGTACTCTGCATAAAAGTTAAATAAGCTTGTAGGAGATATTAAAATATGTCCTAGACATATTTCACCTTAGCTTCTTTCATCAGATCAACACTACCATTTTTTAAATGAACCTGCATATTTGGGATGCCTATATTTATAATCTGAACATTTAAGGTATTTTTCAAGTAAAGATTTTTCTTCACTTTGCCACATTATTTGATAACATTCATAAACTCTACCTTATATTAATTCATACAAAGTTTTGTATAGTTAAAGGTATGGTTTTTCCTGAAGCTATGTACGGATGTGATTGCTGGACAATAAAAAAGGCTGAGCACTGAAGAACTGATGCCTTTGAACTGTGTGCTAAAGAAGACTCTTCAAAGTCCCCACTGCAAGGATATAAAACCAGTCAATCCTAAAGGAAATTAGTCTTGAATGTTCATTAGAAGGACTGATGCTGAAGCTGAAAGTCCAGTACTTGGGCCACCTGATACAAAAAGCTGACTCACTGGAAAAGACTCTGATGCTGGGAAAGATTGAAGGCAGAAAGAGAAAGGAACAAGAGAGGATGAAATGGTGGGATGACAGCACTGACTCAATGGATGTGAGTTTGAGCAAATTCCGGGAGATGGCGAAGGACAGGGAACCTGGCATGCTGCAGTCCATGGGTTTGCAAAGAATCAGACATGACTGAGTGACTGAACAACAAAATATTAATTCCTACTTTCTTGGTTTTCGCAGAAGTATTTCCAACCTGATTATACCTCTCTGACTACATATTGGTCCAATATTCTTTGTTGTTGCTTTTCATATGCATTTTGTTTACTTCTTCTTTCAACAGCCATGAAATGTCCACCAAGCCCCTGTTATATAATCTTTTCTCATAGTACATTTTCTTCCTTTTGATTATTTGCCCTCATAGATTTTGTTATTATACCTCAGGATGTATTTCTAATGCTGATATTCATCTTGCAATTTACTCTTCTACTTATATTTGAAAGAGCCTGCCATACTCTTCCATTTCAAATGCCCAAACCCTTTCTTTTTCCCCCAACATGTTTTAGTTAGAAAAATGACAACATACCCAGGAACCCAAGTCAAAAATTTCAAATGTATTTTTTTTTTTACTTTTCCTTTCTTATACCTTCATGGCAATTCTATCCAAGAAAACATCTCCTGAATAAAAAAACAACTCTTTTATTACTAATATTAGAAATTACATCATTATCTTAATATCTATACATTTAAATTGTTCAAGAAGTGGTTTTATCTAGTTTCCTAGACTCTAAGTTGGGGTTATACTCTATTCATCTTAGACATTTTAGACTTATGGAAAGTCAATATATATGGAAATTACAAGCAGATGAGTATCTAAATTATTATATTTCAAAATGTAAGAGAAAGTTGACTTTTAGTATTGAATAAAATGGATCCAAAAATGGGCAATTATTTTGATGCTACTCATTGTGTGTGTGTGTTAGTCACTCAGTTGGGTCCGACTCTGTGACCCCGTGGACTGTAGCCTGCCTGGGTCCTCTGTCCGTGGGATTCTCCAGGCAAGAACACTGGAATGGGTTGCCATGCCCTTTTCCCTGTAACTCATTACATTGAATTAAATCTCATATCAAACTAAAAACAACAATAAAAAAAAATCAAACAGCAAATATTTTTTAAATTGACAAAATATCTAATGGCTGTCCCAAACATTTTATGATGCATATCTAAGCAAAGAAAATGGTGTTTAATCTTTCACTTTATATTTTAGATCATGTTGAAGCTGGTAAGGTGGATTCTGGATTTATATTAAGAAAACTTTTTTTAAAATCTTTTCCAGCCACAGGACTGGAAAAGGTCAGGTTTCATTTCAATTCCAAAGAAAGGCAATGCCACAGAATGCTGAACTAGTGCACAATTTCACTCAACTCACACACTAGCAAAGTAATGCTCAAAATTCTCCAAGCCAGGCTTCCACAGTAGGTGAACCAAGAACTTCCAGATGTTCAAGCTGGATTTAAAAAAAGCAGAGGAACCAGAGATCAAATTGCCTACATCTGTTGGTTCATAGAAAAAGCAAAAAATACAGTATTGTCAAGTAAAGTAAAGTAAAAATAAATAAAACCATTTGAGCCATAAAAAATAATAATAATAAAAAAAGAAAAAGCAAGAGAGTTTCAGTAAAACATCTGCTGCTGCTGCTGCTGCTAAGTCACTTCAGTCATGTCCGACTCTGTGTGACCCCATAGATGTCAGCCCACCAGGCTCCCCCATCCCTGGGATTCTCCAGGCAAGAACACTGGAGTGAGTTGCTATTTAAAAAAAATAAAAAGAAAGAGAGTTCCATAAAAACATCTATTTCTACTTTATTGACTACACTGAAGTTTTCTACAGTGTAAATCACAACAAACTGTGAAACATTTTTAAAGACATGGAAATATAAGAGCACCTGAGAAATCTGTATGCAGGTTAACATGCAACACTTAGAAATGCACATGGAACAACAGACTGGTTCCAAATTGTGAAAGGAGTAAATCAAGGCTGTATATTGTCACCCTGCTTATTTAACTTATATGCAGAGTATGTCATGCGAAATGCTGGACTGGATGAAGTGCAAGCTGGAATCAAGACCATTAGGAGAAACATGCAGATGACACCGCCTCAGATACACAGATGACATCACCCTTACGGCAGAAAGCAAAGAGGAACTAAAGAGCCTCTTGATGAAAGTGAAAGAAAACAGTGAAAAAGCTGGCTTAAAACTCAACATTCATAAAACAAAGGTCCTGGCATCTGGTCCCGTCACATCATGGCAAATACTTGGGGAAGCAATGGAAAGAGTGACAGACTTTCATGGATTTCAAAATCACTATAGATGGTGACTGCAGTCACAAAATAAAAAGATGCTTGCTTCTTGGAAGAAAAGCTATGAGAAATCTAGATAGCATATTCAAAAGCAGAGATGTTACTTTACCAATAAAGGTCCAAGTAGTCAAATCTACAATTTTTCCATTGATCATATATGAATATGAGTGTTGGGCCATAAAGAAAATGAGTGGCAAAGAACTGATGTTTTGGAACTGTATTGTTTGAGAAGACTCTTGAGATTCCCTTGAACCACAAGAAGATATCAGTCCTGAATATTCATTGGCAGGACTGATGCTAAAGCTGAAGCTCTAATACTTGGCCACCTGATGTGAAGAACTGACTCATTGGGAAAGACCCTGATGCTTGGAAATTTTGAAGGCGGGAGGAGAAAGAGACGCAGAGGATGAAATGGTTGTTTCAATGGCATCACCAACTCGATGGACATGAGTTTGAGCAAGCTCCGGGAGTTGGTGAAGGACAGAAAAGCCTGGAAGCACCGCAGTCCATGGGTCACCAAGAGTTGAACACGACTGAACAACTGAACTGGACTGATTTTTTTCATATTGGAGATACTGTTAACTGACAGCTTGCAAATGAAATTCTCTCCAGGAAATTGCCTCAGCCGTAGACAGATGCCTTGTCCAACATCTTGCTCATTTCTAGGCAACTATCCATATACAGTGACTGAAAGATGAGATTCTACAGAGGCTCAGCACATTGGCCTTCAAGCATGGTGACTCTGAAGGACCATCCACACTTTAGAGCCACTGTGATAGCTGTTGCTTTGGCTGAAAATACATTGCTGCTTTGCAATCCAACAACTTTTTTCTATGAAGAACCTTTGGCTACAATTTTAGTGATGCATTCAATGTTTCAATAACCATAAAACAATATGCTAGGGTTTCTCTATGACCATCTTACAATACCTGTCTGAAAGAAAATGTATTTCAGTGCAAGCTGCCAATTTAGTTGTTCTTATTCAGTTACCATAATCATCAGAAACTGCACTTCTAAATTCTTTTCCAGAAGACTGCATAATTTATGGCTTTAAGAAATATTTTGACACAAAACATGTCAAATATATGCATCATTTAAAATAATGGTAACCTAGACCATACCGTCTATTTCTAAGATTTCAGTTTGCTTTTTTTTTTTTTTTAAAAAAAAAAGAATGGATTCCCTAATGCAAGGTATTTAACAGAATCACCATCTGCTTGTCCTAAAGTTTAACATCTAGAGGAAGGCTGAGTCTACCGGGAACATGTCCACATGCATTTCAGTTGAAAAGATAAGACTTCCTAACCTCTCATTGTCCTTTGTGCTTGGGGAAACGGAGCACTCAACACTGCTGGCTAAAGACACAGCTGGCTGCTTCTGACCGCCTGGACTCTGGCCAGCAGCCATCCAATCTGTGCTCTGCAGCCAAGGGACTTGAGATTCAGGCAGCATCTCCTGCAATGCCAGTTCCACCCTCATTATCTTAGGCCTCCATTATCCAATCCTAATTATCTCAAGGTTTTTTCCACCCGGATAGCTTGAGTTGCAGTCCCTCTATCACATCTGTGGAATTTATTTTTTCACTAATAGCTAAATGAATGCTTTGGGTTCCAGTATTCATGAATTCAGTAAGTATTTTGTCAATATCATGTATTTTTTAAAATAAAGCAAAAAAGGTAAACGTCACAGTTAGAGAAAAACAGTAGTGTTAAGTCACTGCTAACAAATTTTTTTGGAACTTTCATACTTAGTTATCCAATAAGAGTCATCTACAATTTTACCAAGTTAGCAATAATTTTTGTTAATATTTTCTGACCATAATAATCCTTTAAAATTGACTGGGAGATTTCAGTAAGAAAACCTGAACTAGATGCTCTAATAATTTTTTATTTCTGCAGGAAACAGGCCACTTAAAAGGGTTAGATAGCTGGAGAAGCCTAGTGCACTTCATAAGACAGTGTGGTGCTATTTAATAAGCGGAGGAAAGAATTTTCTATTTTTTGTACTGTGCTTTTAAATGTTTTTGGTAACTCATACTTCAAAGGGGCTTCCCTAGTGGCTCAGACAGTAAAGAATCTGCCTGCTATGCAGAGACCCAGGTTTGATCCATGGGTCAGGAAGATCCCCTGGAGAAGAGAATGGCTACCTTCTCCAGTATTCTTGCCTGGAGGATTCCATGCACAGAGGAAGCTGGTGGGCTATGGTCCATGGGGTTGCAAAGAGTCAGACACAGCTGGAGTGACTAACACTTTCAATATTTTTCATACTTCCAAGGAAGTATGCTAAAATACTTTTAGTTTTCAACTTTAGGTTCCCCTCAGAAATGTGTGTCACTTTTCACAAGGCAGAAGCCACTAACAGATGACTTTTCCTATTTCTTTTCCAGTAGTGGCAGTGAAAATGAACCCTTCCTGCTTACTTTCCAGTGTCCTCATGTGACCAGCATCATCAC
This sequence comes from Redunca redunca, assembly GCA_006410935.1. NCBI lineage: Eukaryota > Metazoa > Chordata > Mammalia > Artiodactyla > Bovidae > Redunca > Redunca redunca. Next base: position 2,988,090 of record SJYQ01007700.1, read on the forward strand.
TGAGTTATATCTTGAACTAAAATAAAGGTAATAGACTCACAGGTAAGAACCTCTTACTCAGAAATAATTAACCCTATAATCTATCATATTATGATGCCAAAATTTATTATTTAAATCTGAATATATCCTATGCCCTGTCTCATGTAAAATCAGATAAAATGGTCAATTGTTATTGCCTGTTGAATTACTTAGAACAGGGTTATATTTGGTGTAAGTTTTGTCTTTTAGATGTAACCTCACCTTGTCCATATATTAGTTAGAATTTCCTAGGAAAGAGGGTCAGAGTTGGAAATGTGTATGTGAGTATTTAGTTGAGAATTGACACCTATAGAGTCATGAGGAAGTGAATTGGGCAAAGGGAGAATTTGACCTGTGATGTGGTCTCAATGGACCAGTCCTTGACCAATCTAGTAGGCAGCACTGTTTGAACTACCCTTCAGAATATTCCTGCTTCAAAGTAAAGAATCAGGTGTGTACACCTTCACACTAAGTCATTTGATGCTGAGTATTCCAGGGAAGAAGTGTTTTATTTGGAGGGTTGGGGTTAGGCAGGAAGAGTAAGGCAGCTTTCTTTGGCTGAGGACAATTTCACAGAACAAAACTCAGTAGAAAGTTGTCTGTCAGAAAAACATGCAGTGGCTAAGTGAATGAGACTTCAGGACTGAAGGGTAAATTTTGGTAGTGCACAAAACAGTCATCGTAATCCACCTTTTGCTGTTTTCAGCTCCACATAGTTCACATAATAAATTGGAAACTCTTCTCCTAATCCTAAGAGTTGTTGGTCATGCTTCCTGGGGTAAACTGCAACAGCACATTTTGTGGGATAAGTCTCAAGTCCACATGAGTAGCTGGTCTTGAAGCTATACTTCAGTTGTCTCCTCTTTTTCATCAATTCCAGATTCTTTGTCCATTTCATTATTCAGTACATTGTTAATGCCTTTTGTTGGGAATCATGATATATTAACATACTACAGTGTATATTGTCACCCTGCTTATTTAACTTATGTGCAGAGTACATCATGAGAAATGCTGGACTGGAAGAAGCACAAGCTGGAATCAAGATTGCTGGGAGAAATATCAATAACCTCAGATATGCAGATGACATCACCCTTATGGCAGAAAGTGAAGAGGAACTAAAGAGCCTCTTGATGAAAGTGAAAGTGGAGAGCGAAAAAGTTGGCTTAAAGCTCAACATTCAGAAAATGAAGACCATGGCATCTGGTCCCATCACTTCATGGGAAATAGATGAGGAAATAGTGGAAACAGTGTCAGACTTTATTTTGGGGGGCTCCAAAATCACTGCAGATACTGATTGCAGCCATGAAATTAAAAGACACTTACTCCTTGGAAGAAAAGTAATGACCAACCTAGATAGCATATTGAAAAGCAGAGACATTACTTTGCCAACAAAGGTCTGTCTAGTCAAGGCTATGGTTTTTCCAGTAGTCATGTATGGATGTGAGAGTTGGACTGTGAAGAAAGCTGAGTGCCGAAGAATTGATGTGTTTGAACTATGGTGTTGGAGAAGACTCTTGAGAGTCCCTTGGACTGCAAGGAGATCCAACCAGATCATTCTGAAGGAGATCAGCCCTGGGAATTCTTTGGAAGGAATGATGCTGAAGCTGAAACTCCAGTACTTTGGCCACCTCATGCAAAGAGTTGACTTATTGGAAAACAGTTTGATGCTGGGAGGGATTGGGGGCAGGAGAAGAAGGGGACGGCAGAGGATGAGATGGCTGGATGGCATCACTGACTCGATGGACATGAGTCTGAGTGAACTCCAGGAGTTGGTGATGGACAGGGCAGCCTGGCGTGCTGTGATTCATGGGGTCGCAAAGAGTCAGACATGACTGAGTGACTGAACTGAACTGAACTCAACATACTACAAAGATCATATAATACACCATTCCTATGTGCTTCTCGGAGATCCTTGACAAATCTGCTAAGCCAGTTACAGCTATACATGATTCTTTACATATTCTTTCATTGGTCTGCTTCTTCCCACATAAAATGAATGACTGATGTTTTTGCTTACTGAGAGAATTTATTTTCTTCTTTAACACTTCAGGTCCATCCATGAGTGAAGCTATAATTAAGCAGAAGTAGTCTTTTGTTGGCTTACAATCAAATAGTGAGTCTGATCAACTCAAAATCTGAGAAAGACAGAAATTAATAACCTAATTCAAGAAAAAAATAGAAAGTCTGAATAGTCTAACATCAAGAAAAGAAAGTTAATTTGAAAATTTAAATTGTCCCCAAAATATAAGTGCCCACCCCCCAAGAAAAGAACAACAAGGACATAAGGTCAGCCCAGATGGTTTCACAGGTGAATTTTATCAAATATTAGCCAAATAGTCATGGAGGCTTAGATTCATGAAAAAGGACATATTAATAGATTCTTCACTTTGTGAAAAGTGTCAAAAAACTTTAAGATAATAGTTTATAATTTCACTTCACTAAAGTCAGATGAAAGTAAATTTTCATTTATGATTATGTATTTGCATTATAGTGATCACAGAACACTCTGGAAGCTTAAAGACCTGAAGTAATTAATTTTTTCACACTCTAATATTAATCTCTAAAATATAATTGCCACCTTTTTAATGCTGTGGTTATAATTCATTATATTTGCTAAATTTTGGTCTGCATTTGTATGCCAAGCGAAAAAAAAACAACCACAAACTGCTAATTTAATTACACATATTTTTGCATTATATTTTTCTAAAAAGTCAGTTTATGTAAATATCTGGGCAGATATAGCTTTATTAGAAATGCACACACATAATTTGTGGTCTACTGATATAAGAAATGTTATGTCCTACTGTTTGTGACCCCATGGACTGTAGCCTGCCAGGCTCCTCTGACTACAGAAATTTCCAGGCAAGAATGCTGGAGTGAGCTTCAATGACCCCTTCCAGGGGATCTTCCTGACCCAGGGATAGAACCCGTGTCTCCTGTGTCTCTTGCATTCCAGGCTGATTGTTTACTTCTGATAGCTATATAAATCAATGCAAAATTTTCTTCCATCTTTGGTCAAATCCCAAATAAACTTAAACACAAAATTTTAACCTTCAACTTTGTATTCTTCTGAGTCTCACCAGGGTGATATCAGTCATTTTCCCTGAAGGAAAAAAGAAGGAGTGGCTCTGGGCTCCTTCTTTGGCCTCCACAGCTTTGACATTCAAAGTTCCTTCAGAAGCTCATAGACTACATAAAGGTGGATAGAACTGCTGGAGATGCTATAAATTGAGCCTTCTCGTGTCCCACTTCTAAAATTCCAAATAGTAAATAGGACAGCTAAAAATAGCATTTGAAAAAAATTTCAAAACATCATTGGTACTAATGCTTGTTCTTGTTCTTTCTTTGCTGTTTGACAGTCATACATATTATTTCCATGTATGTATATATGTATGTGTGTGAATATACATGTTTGAATACATTTCAAAAAATATAATTTTATATAATTCCCAAGTCTAAGTCTTTTGGTCCAGTATATACAACTAGTGTATTAAAAGTGACTGGGAAATATACTGATCATTTCAAATTTGGAAGAGAAAAGAATAAGAGAGAAAGAGTATTTCTGGTTATACAGGTCAGTGATGGGCAGTGTTTCAAGAGAAATTAACAGGAACTCTTCAAAGTAAAGGCTTTAACTTGGGGGGGAAATGAAAAGATTAGGGAGTATTTCAGTGATCTAGTGGAAATAGTTGAGTGGTAGCTCCAAGAATTTGTCCCATCATAGGTATAACCCTCCCACCAAAAACAGAAAAAAAAAGCAAAAGCTATCAGAATTTTGGAAAATAGGCAAAGATTTATAGCAAATAAGCAAGCACTAAATGAGGAACCAGTTGATTTAAAAAATCTTAGAAACGCTTTGCAGCATTTATTTACTTTTGTTTCCATCTTACTTCCCAGCTTGGCAACAATTCTTTTTTTCTTTTTCTTTCCTAATTCAATCCACCCTCTTTACTGCAAAAGCAACTGCTGCTGCTGCTGCTAAGTCACTTCAGTCGTGTTAGACTCTGTGCGATGTCACAGACGGCAGCCCATCAGGCTCCCCCGTCCCTGGGATTCTCCAGGCAAGAACACTGGAGTGGGTTGCTATTTCCTTCTCCAATGCGTGAAAGTGAAGTCGTTCAGTCTTGTCTGACTCCTAGCGACCCCATGGACTGTAGGCATGACACAGGCAAGAGAACCGGAGTGGGTTGCCATTGCCTTCTCCGGCAAAAGCAACTAGCAGATTAGAAAATGTTCAGGTCAGCAGCCTGTGTTTTCCTATGCGGGACCCTACGGCCCCTGGTTCTGGAGGGAGCAGAGCAGACCTTGCCTCTAAGAACTGAATCTGTCTATTCTGACCAGTCTGAGCACTACCCGAAGGACTGAGGCAAGGAGCTTGCATTTGTTTTCCCAACTGTGGAAGTCCCTCAAGGTAGAAAAGTAGCTGTGCATAAGGCATACTTCAAAACCAGTGAAAGGCCAAAGAATAACTTGCTGCTGCCTGGGGCAAAGACCACAACTGAAGCAAACAATAAATACGCTGAAAGCTTGTGAAGAAAAGCTGGGAAGAGCGAATGTTTGGAGAATTAAGGGCATTAGAGAATACCCCATTTCCTTGGAACCTAGAAGGCCTTACACAGTCCAGAAAAGGATGACTGTTGAAACAATAAAACAAAACAGCAAACAAAAACAACAACAAAATACAAAGAACAGAGAAAGAAGACTCTCATTTTTTTTTTAAACCTGATACCAGCAGGAAGAGGCAGATTTGTAAATACCCCGCTTAAGCATTGAAAAAGTGCCCAAAACAGAGCCAAACCGCAAGAACTAAGAGTTTATATTTATTCATTTTTTTGTTGTTGGTGTTCCAGACAGCCAAGAAAAATCTCTATCCAAACACTAGCTGATCATCATCTAAAGGGACAGACTTCAGAGAGCATATGTGACAACAATACAGCCTTTAAAACTAGCTAAAGAAAATTACTAAATAATCAAACAGCTACATCCCAGAGCAAGCAAACAAGAGAAAAATCAAATTGAAACAGAACATTGAAGAGGGGAAGAATCTGATTTCTAGAGTTAGCATACTCTAATATCTAAATGTATACTTTTCAGCAACAAATTATATTTATAAATAAAATATATGAAGAAACAAAAANGTTAGAAATGAACAGAAATTTTCCCTGACTAAGCATAAACAATAAACTCACTGGACAAAGTCTTTAAATGAACTATCTCCTCCAAAATGTCAAACAAAAACCATCAACTCCACATAAAGTCAAACAAATATTTTAATATGACTCAGTCATTCCACTCCTAGCTATGAACACAAAAGAACTGAAAAGAAGTCTGCAAACAAATACTTATACACGAATGTTTATAGTGGAACAATTTATATTAGCTAAAATGTGTTAACACGAAAGGTCCATCATCAGAATGGCTAAACTAAATGTGACATACATGTACAATGGGATTCAGCATCCAAAAGGAATGAAGTTTTAATACTTGTTACAGTATGAATAAACTTACTCCTTGGAAAGTTATGACTAACCTAGACAGCATATTAAAAAGCAGAGACATTACTTTGTCAACAAAGGTCCATCTAGTCAAGGCTATGGTTTTTCCAGTAGTCATGTATGGACGTGAGAGCTGGACTATGAAGAAAGCTGAGCTCAGAAGAATTGATGTTTTGAACAGTGGTGTTGGAGAAGACTCTTGAGAGTCCCTTGGATTGCAAGGTGATCCAACCAGTCCATCCTAAATGAGATCAGTCCTGGGTGTTCATTGAAAGGACTGACGTTGAAGCCAAAACTCCAATATTTTGGCCACCTGATGAGAAGAGCTGACTGATTTGAAAAGACACTGATGTTGGGAAAGATTGAAGGCAGGAGGAGAAGGGGACGGCAGAGAATGAGATGGTTAGATGGCATCACCGACTCAATGGACATGAGTTTGGGTAAACTCCGGGAGTTGTTGATGGACAGAGAGACCTGGCGTGCTGTGATTCATGGGGTCGCAAAGAGTCAGACACAACTGAGCGACTGAACTGAACTGAATACACTTTGTGCGTAGTGAGTCAGTTAAGCACAGAGGGACACTCATTGTATGATCCTATTTAAATCAAACGCAAATAATGAGTAAATCCATAAAGACAGAGAGTAGATTGGTAGTTGCCAGGGGCAATGTGGAGGACAAAAGTTGAATTGATTTAAGGAGTAGGAGATTTTCTTTTGGGGTAATAAATCTATTTTGGAACTTGATAGAGGTGTTTGTTACTCCACATTCTGAAAATACCATTTGTTATTTTGATCCTTTAAAAATGGTTAATTTTATTTTATATGACTTTACTTTAATAAAAAAAAATGCTTAAAAATATTGGGAGATTTGTGCTATTAAGTAGAACAGACTAGGTAGTTGAAAGCTGATGCTTTATTATAAGAACTAGGGAAAAATGGAATATACTCCACAAGCAATGTGTTGGGAGACTTAAGAGACCTACACTTTGGAAGCAATGAGGATTAGCTGAATTAAAACTGCAAAATCTTTTCTGGATATACACGACGGTCACTAGTTTATTTTTCTCAAACTGGGAACACTGATCAAATAGAAGCTAAAGATGTAAGGTAAGGGAGTTAGAGAAGGTGAGGTTCAGAAAAAGAACAGACCGGCGCTTTACAGGAACAGATCACCTTTAATGAGGCAAGAAGGGGCAGCAGTCAGCTTAGTGGGCTGTTGCACTCCAGTGTTCTTGCCTGGAGAATCCCAGGGATGGGGGAGCCTGGTGGGCTGCCATCTATGGGGTCGCACAGAGTCAGACATGACTGAAGTGACTTAGCAGCAGCAGCAGCAGCGCTAAGTCAAGAAGAGAGTAGGTATATATAGAAAACATATGTAAGAGGAGATGCATCGTTTTGAGGAGGTCTGTTTCTCCTCCTGATTAATTTTGATTAGTTAGCTTTCAACAACTGGGGTAAGGAATTTCTGAGACTTGCCAGAGACTGGGAGCAGCTGGGGGCTGAACATAATCAATCATAATGTCCATTCCGTTCTGCAGGGAGAAAGTTCTTTATTCTGTATAGAATGGTGGGGAGGACCTGGGGAGGAGTGTTAACTCCAGGCTATTGTTAGCCATATAGCTTTCCTTCCAAAGAAGGCTGAACCAAGAAAGAGGTCAACTGCCAGGGGATAGGGAAACCGATAAATCTGTAAGTTTCCAGCAGGGCTGGAATAAAACTGAAAACTGGAGGGCTTTCATATCTACAGCTAGGATTGGTGGTGGTCGTTTTGTCGCTCAGTCATGTCCGACTCTGTGATCCCATGGACAGTATCCTGCCAGGCACCTCTATCCATGGGATTTTCCAGGCAAGAATACTAGAGTGGGTTGCCATTTCCTTCTCCACAGTCAGGATGACCAATGGTAATATCCCAAGTTCTAGAGCTCAGAGGATGGTGAAAAGTAGCCAGTGCTTCAAAGAGAAGGAATAAAATTTGCCGCAGTCATTAGCTGCCTAGAAAACAAAAGACTTTCTAAGGAGTGGTGCCTACTTCAAGCTCATTGCTGTGTCCCTTGATCTCCAGTGGCCTTGACCTGCAATGGCTTGGAGCAGGCTTGGATTCCCAGCCACAGACTGGGCTGGGTCACAGTGGTGAAAGCACCAGATTCTAGACACTAGGCCAGTGGTCAGTGACAAGGGCCCTGGCTTTTGGCTTTTCAGAAAAGAATTCCCACAAAGACAGAATGTAGTGAAATAAGTATTTATTAAGAGGAAAAAGTGTACAGTAAGTATGGATAGGCACAAAGGCAGACTCAGGGAAAGAGTCCCTGAGTCATTCCCTTTTAGTGGTTTGAGTTACTTTTATGGGACATTTTTTCCCATTTCCTTTGGACAACCATCTTGACTTGCCTGGTTCATAGTCCATATTTGGTATATCTCAGGATCCTCCCATGTGTGTGCACACACATGCCAAGAGATTTTACCAAAAAGGCGTCTGGGTAGAACATCCTTTGACCAAATGCCCCTTTGGCCTCCAAAGAGCCTTTCTGTGCACATGTGCACATGTTGTCAAGGAGACTTTGAAAACAAGAAATATGTGGTTTGGGCAGGGCCCAGCTTTCTTGGTTTAACTGCCTTAATTGACCTTCTATTCTTGTCTTGCAGTTTCTTGTCAAATAGAGAATGATTTCCAATTGCTTTACCCTGGGAGGCGGGCCCATCTGCCTCTGGCTTTAACTTGTCAGATATTTGGATTTAAATTGGCATGTTATAGGAAGTGGAGTAACGGCTTGGGAAGACCAAAGGGGAGAGTTGGATCTCCCTCCAGTCCAGCTGAAGGATGCCCTTTACTCACAGTCAAAAGACCAGGAAAATGACATCCTGGAGAGAACAGAGCAAACCAGAACAGCTGGATTTGTAACTGAGCAGGATCCTGCTGGGAACAGACCCCTCCCCATATCCTCTGTTTTCCCTCCTCTCTGAAGTATCTAGATAAAAATATGTGATGCACATTTACTAAATTGTTTTACAAATGTTGGGCTTCCCTTGTGGCTCAGGTGGTAAAGAATTCACCTGGTAAAATCCCCACCGAAGGAAAGAAATTAACACATCCCTCCAGACTCTGGAGGGATCCAGGAAATATTTACAACAACTTACTGTCTTTTTCACTTCACCTTACCATCAACTAATTAGAGAATTATGCACAAGTGAATCACATACTCCAGGACTACCCTCCCTCACCTTTCCTTTAAAAATGCTCTACTGAAACCTACCAGGCAGTTTGAATTTTTTTTTTAATTTTTATTTTAACTTTAGTTTACTTTACAATACTGTATTGGTATGGTGCCTTATGGTAAACAATGCACCTTCCTTCGCCACAGCCCGATGTCAGTAGACTGGATTTCTCTATGTGGGCAAACAGACCCAAGTTTTCATTCAGTACCAGATTTTTACTAAGGATGAATCCCATTCTAAGCCAACTTCACACCTGATAGGATTGAGATGATCAATTGCTAGTGCTGCTTGATGAGTCAAGGCCTTTGTCATTGTGATAAGCAAAAAACGAAAGAAAGAAGAAAAGACATAAGAACTAGAAAAGAATAACTGTCACTATTCACAGACTATATGATTACTATGTGTAATCCAAAAGAATCTAAACACCAATGTTAGAATCTATAAGCTAATTTTACAGGGTTGCTAGCACAATGCTTGTTTTCAAAAATATGGCATTGAAACATGTATAATATCATGTAAGAAATGAATCACCATTCTAGGTTCAATGCAGGATACAGGATGCTTGGGGCTGGTGCACTGGGATGACCCAGAGAGATGGTATGGGGAGGGAGGTGGGAAGGGGGTTCAGGATTGGGAACTCATGTACACCTGTGGCGGATTCATGTTGATGTATGGCAAAACCAATACAGTATTGTAAAGTAAAATAAAGTAAAAAAAAAAAAAAATACCCATTTTAAAATAAACCACTGGCTGAAAGATTAAAATGGTAATTAGAAAATGTTTTTGAAGTCAATGATAGTGAAGATATTTATATAAAAATTTATGAACTAAAACTAAAGGAGTGCTTATAGAAAAATTTATATCCATAAATGCTTACATTGGAAAAAACAAAGGCCAACATTAAATGCCTTAGCTTTCACAACATAACAAGCTGACTCTAAAACTCCTTTGGTAATTTCAAAGGGAAAAAATAGACAAAGCAATCTTAAAGAAAAACAAAGCACAAGCACTAAAATATCAACCATCAAACTGGGTAATGGAATGGAATTAAAATTCACAAGTATACCAATATATGCACAGTTATCTGATTTATAACAAAAACAAATTTCGATTACAGTGGGGAAAGGTGGCCTTTCAATATACAGTTTTGGGTATATAAGATATAGATAAAGATATAGAAAAACAAATTGCTGGTCCCAACCTCCATCCCCAACCCCAGCAGTGCTATTCCTGGGCATACACTGCACCAAAAATATGTTTATATATATATATATAAACATATATATATATATGTTTATAAACACAGACATACACATACACACACATACAGATATCCGCACACATGCACACACACTGTAAAATACTATCCACAGCATCTCTATTTTTAAAAGTTAAAGGAAATAAAACTACTCAAATGCCTTGTTATAGTGCATAGATAATTCAAATTTTATTTTCATAATGTGACACAAAACTTAATGAAAATAATCTCCAACCACATGGAACAATATGGATGAATCACACAATAATATTAAGAGAAAAACCCCAGATGTAAGAGACTACAGACTGTGTGACTTCATTCATACAAAGTACCATGGCAGGGGAAGTCAGCCTGGGCTGTTAGAAGGCAGGAGAGGGATGGCCTCTGTAATGTAGAGTATGGAAAGGGGCCCAAGCTGGACTCTTGCTGTGGCTTATGTCTATTCCTTAATTTTGTTGCCAGCTTTCTGAATGTGTTCAGTGTGTTACAGTTCATCAGAACTGTATGTTATGGCTATATATTCTCTTCTGTATGTATATTTCCATAAAAATTTGAGTTTGGTCAATTGTGCTTCATACTTACAGAAACTCAAGGCTAACCAATTGTTAAGCCCAGTTAGAAAATAATAAATATTTTTACCACTGGTTCTTATCCAAGGGAGAGTTAACCTCCAAAGAGGCATTTGGCAATGTCAACTGTCTTTTTTTTTTTTTTTTTCTCTTTTCTTTTTTCTACCATAGGGGGATGGTGTGTGTGTGCTTAGTTCAGTTTGTCCGACATTTTGCCATCCCCTGGACCACAGCCCGCCAGGCTCCTCTGTCCATGGAATTCTCCAGGCAAGATACTAAAGTTGGTTGCCATTTCCTCCTCCAGGTGGTCTCCACAATCCAGGGATTAAACCTGGATCTCTTGCATTGCAGGTGGGTTCTTTACCATCTGAGCCACCAGAGAAGCCCATAGAGAGGCGGGAGTGGGGAATATTGGTATCGGGCAGGTAGAGGCCAGTGATGTGATTAAAAATCCTACAATGCACACAGCAACCCCTACAAAAAAATAATAATAATAATTTGACCCAAAATGTCAATGACACCAAGGTTGAGAAACCCTGACTTAAACAATATGCTCTTTACTGAATGCGTGTTTAGTGAAACAATGAAGCTTTCTTTAGCTCTACTCTGTTGCTGAGGGTAATTCCCAGGATGCTATCTTTTGAGGCTCTGTGGATGTCACACGTTTTTGCCATATGTTTCTTGACAAAATCTTGCTTCCCTTTAGCTTTTGATTCCCTGAATATTAATTAACCTTCACTACTGCAAGTTAATCACAAATATGCATTAACATCACATTTACTTTTCTCATTTCTCTGACCTGACTTTATTTGCAGAAGCTTATCCTTTCCTTGAGCCCAAATGAAAGTCAGATTAAGGAACAAAACAAGCCAAATTCCATTCAAAACTAAGGAAATAGGCATGGAGGCTTTTTTGTAGCCACTAACTACCTAAAGGTTATTTTTTTTCTCAAATCATTTTCAATTTTACTATTGTATGATATTTCCAAGCTGGTAGTTCAGTTAGTGGTAAAGAATTCACCTGCAATGCAGCAGACTCAGGTTTGATCTCTGGGTCAGGAAGATCCCCTGGAGAAAAGCATGCCAACTCACTCCAGTACCCTTGCCTGAAGAATCCCACAGACAGAGGAGCCTGGCAAACTATAGTCAAAAGAGTTGTAAATAGCTGGACATGAGTGAGTGACTGAACACACAAGGAATAAAAAAAAAGAAGAAAAAGAATTGGAGGTGAGATTCTTCTGGTTCTAGCAAAATTGTCCTCTCTAAAGCTCACAGGAAGTATGTTGCACTACAAATTCAAGTTACCTGAGAAGGTTGAAACAAAACAGGGGTTAATTCTCCATCTCAGTCAAACATAGGTTCTTTCTTCTTTGTATTGAATTCATTTTTAAAATTCCAGGGAATTTCCTGGTGGTCCAGTGGTAAGAACTCTGCACTTTCACTGCGGAGGACCGGGGTTCAATCCATAGGTGGGCACCTAAGATTTTGTAAGCTGCATGGTGCAGCAAAAATAATAGTAATAAAAATCCCAACCATCATCACAGTCCCTGTGATTCTACTCACAAGCATATACAACAGATTACAAATCGTGGTGAACTTTCAGTGCTCTTTGATGTGAATCAATTAAAGAAACCATGGGTTCTCACAAATCACTTTCCTTCCCTACTTCATGAATTCCTAGAGATGATTCTATAGCAGAAGGAACAATCCAGTATATAAAAGTGCAAATGTATTATTTGTTATGGAAATCTTCCAAACCTCAGTTATAAATTTTCTTTAAAATGTCAGTTATTAATCTGAAGTTTAGTTTAGAGAATAAGTAGAATGTTTATGAAAGAGAATATGTCAGCAAAGAGATTATAGAGAAAGAGCAAATGCCAGTTCACTCGAAAGGGCCATCACTTATGTTGCCCACACTTCTGCCCTGAACCTGGAGGCAGTCACAAGAGTGAAAGATGTAAAATTATAAGATTGGCAATGTCACTCATTTGTCAAGTTAGCCCAGTCCACTCTGCTAAAATTTTGATCATTCTTGTTATTTTGCAATTTTTCTTTTACAATGAATTTGTAATTTTTTTTCCAATTGGATTATGTTAGATGATTTATAAAAATAGTTACAATTGGTAAGTTTGAGGCTGAGGAAGAAGTGTTTGTATTCACAGGCAAAACATGCGGATGGAAGGTCCCCCTAAACTGATTTTGGCTGGGCACTAAATGTTTGGCAGAGAACCTTGGGCAGTCACTCTGGCAGACTCTTGTGAGGCTGCTGAAAAGACACAACAGCCAAGGTATTGGTAGGCCTGGTAGAAACATTTGCATTGGAAGACAAGCATTGGTGTGATGATAAGACTCGCAGGAGACCTAAAATATGATTTCTAGTTTGCTACTAACCTTGGAAACACATTACTGAATCAGACATAGAATTATTGGATTCTCTTCACAGGCTCATGATTAATTGAGATGATTTATAAGAAACTGAGTAACTGACGAAGAAGGTGGAGCATCTGTAGCAGGTGCACAAACCATAGGCAAAGTTTTACCAAAAATTAGATGCCCAGTGAGGTAGCTGAAAGAATCCAATCAAAAACTATCTGGTGAGAGAAATTCCTCATAGCAAAAGTTTCTTAGCCTATCTCAAAATTTCAGTTCATACCAACTAACACCAATAATTTTCAGAGCTACATGAGGGGATTGAAGGCATGTGTCATGAGACAAGAAACAAGGAGAAACAATGCCATTAGAAATTGGTGCAAAGTTTCTCATGTATGTGCCACATTTGTGAGCAAACAAACTCTCAGCAATGGCCACAGGGCTGGAAAAGGTCAGTTTTCATTCCAAACCCAAAGAAGGGCAATGCCAAAGAAAGTTCAAATTACCACACAATTACACTAATTTCACATGCTAGTAAGATTATGCTCAAAATCCTTTAAGCTAGGTTTCAGCAGTATGTGAACTGAGAACTTCCAGATGTATAAACTGCATTTAGAAAAGACAGACAAACCAGAGATCATATTGCCAACATCCACTGGATCATAGAAGAAACAATGGGATTCCAGAAAAACATCTACTTCTGCTTCATTGACTTTGCTAAACCTTTGACTGTGTGGATCACAAACAAACTGGAGAATTTGTGAAGAGATGGGAATACCAGACCACCTTATCTGCCTCCTATGAAACCTGTAGGAAGGACAAGAAGCAACAGTTAGGACTAGACATGGAACAATGGAGTGGTTCCAAACTGGGAAAGGAGTACATCAAGGCTGCATATTGTCACCCTGCTTATTTAAATTATATGCAGATTACATCATGTGAAATGTTGTGCTGAATGACTCACAAGCTGGAATCAAGACTGCCAGGAGAAATATCAACAACTTCAGATATGCAGATGATACCACTTTAATGGCAGAAAGTGAAGAGGAACTAAAGAACCTATTGATGAAAGTGAAAGAGGAGAGTGAAAAAGCTGTCTCAATGTGGCATACACATGAGAAACTCAAGATTCAAAAAGCTAAGATCATGGCATCTGATCCCATCATTTCATGGGAAATAGATGAGGAAAAAATGGAAAAATTGAGAGTTTTTTTTTTCCTGGACTCCAAAATCAGTAAGGATGATGACTGAAGTCACAAAATTAAAAGACACCTGCTCCTTGGAAGAAAAACTATGACAAACCTAGACAGTGTATTAAAAAGCAGAAACCTCATTTTCCAACAAATGTCTATATAGTAAAGCTATGGTTTTTCCAGTAGTCATGTATGAATGTGAGAATTGGACCATAAAGAAGGCTGAGTGCCAAAGAATTTATGCTTTTGAATTGTGGTGCTGGAGAGGACTCTTGAGAACCCCTTGGACAGCAAGGAGATCAAACCAGTCCATCCTAAAGGAAATCAACCCTGAATATTCATTGGAAATACTGATGCTGAAGTTCAAGCACCAGTATTTTGGCCACCTGATGCAAAGAACCGACTCATTGGAAAAGATCCTTATGCTGGGAAAGATTGAGGCAGGAGGAGAAGGGAGCTACAAAGGATGAGATGGTTGGATGGCATCACTGACTCAATGGACATGAGTTTGAGCAAACTCAAAGAGATGGTGAAGGACAGGGAAGCCTTGCAGGCTGCAGTTCATGAGGTCGCAAAGAGTTGGACACGATTTAGTGACTGAAAGATGAACAACTTTATAGAAGAAGCGAGAGCATCTCTGTAAATGTGATTATCTTCCAAAATTTCAAGGTTGTTGAAGAGGCTGAAATTGAAGACTTGTAAGAAAACTATAAGCAGAAAACAGTTTAAAAAACTGGCACCAAGACTTTGGTCTATTAAATGACTGAGGACCAGAAGATACTAGTTTGCTGTGAGAGGACTACATCATGGTTTCACTTATGTATGCAGTGCCTAGCAAGTGTATAAATGGCAACAGCAAACCCCTGGGTATTTTTCTCATGGAATTAGATGAGGCTACAGAACAGAATACTATATACTCAGATAGTGACACCGATGGAGAAGGCAATGGCACCTCACTCCAGTACTCTTGCCTGGAAAATCCCATGGATGGAGGAGCTTGGTAGGCTGCAGTCCATGGGGTTGCTAAGAGCTGGACACAACTAAGCGGTTTCACTTTCACTTTTCTCTTTCATGTATTGGAGAAGGAAATGGCAACCCACTCCAGTATTCTTTCTTGGAGAATCCCAGGGACGCGGGAGCCTGGGGGGCTGCTATCTATGGGGTCGCACAGAGTCAGACATGACTGAAGCGACTTAGCAGCAGCAGGAGCAGCAGCAGTGACACTGAATTTCCCCGTATGTTTCCATGCAGGCAAACTGGTTCAGACATTTTTTCTAACTCATTTCCCCATAAATGTCGTTATGGTTCAAGAAAACATTAGGGTATTTTAAATCCCCTTTAATTCTTTAGAGTTTATGAGAAGCAATGGTAAAGTTTTCCCATTCTTACGCTCAATAAGCTGATTTTCTGGAACCAGGTGATAACAAACACCTGATTAAGTAATTGCTTCCTGAAAAAAAAAGTAGCTTTCCATTCAAAGATGAAAATGAAAATTTGTCTATCATGTTATATCCTGTCTTGAAGGCACATCTAGTTTCAGACTTCTTTACAGTAACAATTTTATTGGAAAAGACCCTGATGCTAAGAGAGATGGAAGGCAGGAGGAGAAGTGGGTGACAGAGGATG
>SJYQ01007700.1:3006041-3044943 GCA_006410935.1 Redunca redunca
TAAACCTAAAAGTGGACATGCTCCAGATCGCCTGTTCAGAAATGTTCCAGGAGCACGAGAGGGATGAGGACAGCAAGCACCCTGGTGTCAGCCTGTGTCCTGATGCCGGGGGACCCAGCTTCCAAAAAGTCAGGCTGCCCCATCTGTAGGGCATCAGAGTGAGGAACCCCTCCCGCTGAGTGGAGTCTGTCAGGATGAACTATAAAACAGTTCTAGAAAGTGAATAAGACTGCCTGAACCATGCAGAGGGGGCCTTGGCATGGCTGGAGAAACAGCACGAGAGGGTAAGTGCATGGGTAAGAATCTGCAGCAACAGTAGCCAAGATCAAACACCACATCTTGACACTGAAGACCCTGCAGAGGCAGGCTGAGTCTCTGTCCCCTGAGGCCAGGAGTAGAGGAGGCTTTAGGACTCAGAACAAAAACATTGTTGCTGTATCAGTGAACAAAGGATGTCACAGCCTTCAGACCATCACATTATAGCCGCTGGGACGCTGAGCCCCGAGGGAACGCAGGGTGGAGATAAACCGGCTGCCCACTGCCAGGCCTTTCTGACCCTGCCACAGCGTTGTAGGTCAACTATACTTCAATTAAAAAGATACGGAGGCAATAACAGCCCCCAAGTAAGAGAGGACTCCAGGGGGCAGGATCCACGTTAAAGAAAGTCCATGAGCATCCGAATGAAGTTACTGGCAATAGACACGGAACAGAGAGAAGAGGTTACAGTTTACTTTTGTTGGAGTTTAAATATTTTTCGCTAGTCTGTTTACTTTTATGAATAAAGAAGGAGTCAATATAAATTCTCAGATAACACAACATTTCTCAGTCTTTGTCAGTCTAGTGTCAGTTCAGCCAGTTCCTCACACCCTCACCTGAAGTTGCTTATAGACTAGGGAGGTTTGCCCCTCCTCTGTGCAATCTCTTTGTGGCTATTGTTATCATTCTCTCATCACAGGCTAAATATTTATTCTCTAAATCCTTTTCAAGCATCTTGTCAACAAGGATATATTTATTTCACTTTGGTGTCTCCAGGATCTAGCATGGTAAGGGCTCAATAAAAGCCTGATAATAAAAATATTGTGATAAATAATAGATATTATAATAGATAATCATTAATAAATAAAATGGTCATTTACCCTCAAAGACTGCTCCTCCTCCGCCTTCTGTTAGGTATTAGCTAAACAGGCCCAAATCAGGGTAACAAGTGCTGGGGCTGCACTCAGCACCCCCGGCAGCTCAGGAAGGCCAAGGGGCTTAGAGCTGACCTGTGGACTTACTTTACTATTCAGTGAATGTGGCCCCCAAGTGCAGTCTACCCCTCAGCCTTGTCCTCACATTTCCTTTATTCCTTGCAGAATCCACTGGACAAGGGGGGCTGAGGTCTCAGCCACAAGCATTTTCCTCCCTCTTTCCTGCTCCCTGTCCAGCGCTGGAGGGCTGAGGACTCAGGGGAAGCAGACTTAGATGGCAGGGGACATGGTGACACCAATTCCATGGGCACCCCACTTCCTCTGTATGAAACTGAGTGCCACGAGTCCCCATATAGCTAGAACTAAATGATTAGCCCTAGAGGCACAGACAGTTAAAATAAGATGGCCTATTAGGTTTGCAAGTTTAAAAGTATAATAACATCCAAGCTTGGAAGAAAATTAGTACTGGCCTAAGATGGGAGTGAAAAACTGATATAAACTTTCTGTAAGGCAATGTAACAATGTGTGTCAAAAGCCTTAAATCCTTTCAAGAAAAGATGGGTAACATCACTACTTATCAGAGAAGTGCAAATCAAAACCAGAAGTATCACTTCACACTGGTCAGAATGGCCATCATCAAAAATCTACAAATAAACATTGAAGGAGGTGTGAAGCAAAGGGAACCCTCCTACACTGTTGGTGAGAAAGTAAACCAGCACAGCCACTATGGAGAACAGTATGCAGGTTCTTTAAAAAACTAAAATATAGAGCTACCATATGATCCAGCAATCGTACTCCTGGGAAAATATCCAGAAAAGACAAAAACTAATTTGAAAAGATACATGCACCCCAATGTTCAATCAGCACTATTTCAATAGCCAAGACATGGGAACAACCTACATATTCATTGACAGGTCAATGGATAAAGAAGATGCGGTACACATATACAATGGAATATTATTCCATCATTCTCTATAAGTAGAATGAAATAATGCCATTTACAGCAACATATTTGGACCTAGAGATTGTCATACTGAGCGAAGTAAGTCAGAAAGAGAAAGACAAATACCATATGATGTCACTTATATGTGGAACACAAATGAAAATATCTGTGAAAGAGAAACAGACTCACAGACATTAAAAAAACAATTTATGGTTACCAAAGGAGGAAGGAGTGGGAGGGATAAATTAGGAGTTTGGGATTAGCATACACACAGTGCTATATACAAAAGAGATAAACAACAAGGTCCTACTGTATAGCACAGGGAACTATATTCAGTGTCTAGTAATAACCTAAAATGGAAAGGAGTCCAAAAAAGTATATATACACACACACACACACACACACACACACACACACAAACGTACACACACATGTGCACACGCACTCATGAAAAATGAAAGTCACTCAGTCATGTCCAACTCTTTGTGACCCCATGGACTATATAGTTCATGGAATTCTCTAGGCCAGAATACTGGAGTGGGTAGCCTATCCCTTCTCCAGGGGATCTTCCCAACCCAGGAATCAAACCAGTGTCTTCTGCATTGCAGGTGGACTCTTTACCAGTGGAGCTACCAGGGAAGCCCCTATATGTATATGTATGTATATGTATATACATACACACACACACACACACACACACATATAGCCGTGTGTGCGTGCTAAGTTTCTTCAGTTGTGTCAGACTCTTTGTGACCCCATGGATTATAGCCTCCCAGGCTCCTCTCTCCATGGGATTCTCCAGGCAAGAATACTGGAATAGGTTCCCATTTCCTTCTCCAGGGGAGCTTCCCAACCCAGGAATCAAACCAGTGTCTTCTGCATTGCAGGTGGACTCTTTACCAGTTGAGCTACCAGGGAATACATCCAGTTATATACATATATAACTGAATCACTTTGCTGTACACCTGAAACTAACACATCATTAATCAACTATTACTTTAATAAAAATCATAGTAATAAAAGCAAAAAAAGTACAACTCTTTGATTCAGTGATTTCACTTCCAGAATGTATCCCTAGGACACCTCATATGATACTAAGACATCCACTGCAGATGAATTTACTAGAGCTAAATTTATAATCAACCTAAATGTCTGGTAATGAGTACTGGTTATATGAATTGCAATCTCTCCATACAAGGAAATACTATGCATGCATTTAAGAGACAATAATGATGTAGGAAATACTTTAAAACATATGACTAAAGAGGGTAGAAAACCTCCAAAAGAGAATGTATGTTTCAAGCCCTTAAAAATTCCATTGGTTTTCACTCTGATTCAATTGGCTGACTCAGGACTCAGGTACACACACAAACGGACACACACACTGGAGTGGGTACAGTCATCAGTGGAAGAGAGATTTTAATCCTTTCTGGAAGACAGAGCCAGTACAAGTGTGTTTATGGTTGAAACTGAGTGCAGTGACCTGCGGCCCTGAACACAGCCCTGGGCTGGGTGGGGGCCAGTCCTACTGGCAAAACCCCAGGGAAGCTCTGGGCTTGGGGCCAATGGACTTAAAGAGTAAGAACAAGACAAGGTGCTGAAAACGGGAACCGACTGGAAGCTATCCTAGGGAACCTCAGAGCTGTCTCCCCAGCCCCACTGTCATGGAAACCAGGGGCATTTACTTCTCCCAAACCGTGGGCTTCTTCTAAGAAGAAGTTAAGGACACTGTCCAGGGAGAATCTCCACTCCCACGCAAGTGATCCTGCATAGACTCACTCAGGAGTGAGTTCCTGGGTCCAGAGGTCCCTTCCAGGTAGACTCCCCAGGGGGACATGCCTGTGAGGGGCAGGGCTGCACAGCCCAGGCAGCCCAGGGATTGACCAAGGTATTGGCTCTGACAATAAACAAGCTACATTTTACACCGAAAGATCAAGTCCAATGTTGGAGGAATAAGAAACAGAAGTTTTAGCCTGGGCACAAAAGGCAAAGACGACCCACAGAAGAACTGACTACACATAGTAATTATTAAAATTGGCAGAATAGTGCAAACGAACTTCTTTCAAACCAGAAGCTCAAAAGATATACCCTAAGTTGATATATTATCTCACACGCTGCTGCTGCTGCTGCTGCTAAGTCGCTTCAGTTGTGTTTGACTCTGTGCGACCCCATAGATGGCAGCCCACCAGGCTCCCTCGTCCCTGGGATTCTCCAGTCAAGAACACTGGAGTGGGTTGCCATTTCCTTCTCCAATGCATGAACTAGCAAATATATACCATAAGATGATAAGCTGATAGCTCATCTCACACGCTAGCAAAGTAATGCTCAAAATTCTCCAAGCCAGGCTTCAATAGTACAGGAACCGTGAACTTCCAGATATTCAAACTGGATTTAGAAAAGGCAGAGGAATCAGAAATCAAATTGCCAACATGCATTGGGTCATCAAAAAAGCAAGAGAATTCCAGAAAAACATCTACTTCTGCTTTATTGATTACACCAAAGCTTTTGACTGTGTAGATCTCAACAAACTGGAAAATTGTTCAAGAGATGTGAATACCAGACCATCTGACCTGCCTCCTGAGAAATCTGTATGCAGGTCAAGAAGCAACAGTTAGAACTGGACATGGAACAACAGACTGGTTTCAAATCAGGAAAGGAGTACGTAAAGGCTGTATATTGTCACCCTGCTTATTTAACTTATATGCAGAGTACATCATGAGAAATGCTGGACTGGATGAAGCACAAGCTGGAATCAAGATTGCCAGGAGAAATATCAATAACCTCAGATATGCAGATAACACCACCCTCATGGCAGAAAGTGAAGAAGAACTGAAGAGCCTCTTGATGAAAGTGAAAGAGGAGAGTGAAAAAGTTGGCTTAAAACTCAACATTCAGAAAAGATCATGGCAGCTGGTCCCATCACTTCATGGCAAATAGATAGGGAAACAGTGGAATCAATGACAAGAGTTTATTTTTGGGGCTCCAAAATCATTGCAGATGGTGACTGCAGCCATGAAATTAAAAGATGCTTGCTTCTTGGAAGAAAAGTTATGACCAACCTAGACAACATATTAAAAAGCAGAGACATTACTTTGCCAACAAAGGCCCATCTAGTCAAAGCTATGGTTTTTCCAGTAGTCATGTATGGAGGTGAGAGTTGGACTATAAAGAAAGCTGAGCGCCAAAAATTGATGCTTTTGAACTGTAGTGTTGGAGAAGGCTCCTGAGAGTCCCTTGGACTGCAAGGAGATCCAACCAGTCCATCCTAAAGGAGATCAGTCCTGCGTGTTCATTGGAAGGACTGATGCTAAAGCTGAAACTTCAATACTTTGGCCACCTGATGTGAAGAACTGACTCATTTGAAAAGACCCTGATGCTGGGAAAGATTGAAGGCAGGAAGAGAAGGAGATGACAGAGGATGAGATGGTTAGACGGCATCACCGACTCAACGGATATGAGTTTGAGTAAACTCCGGGAGTTGGTGATGGACAGGGAGGCCTGGCACACTGCAGTCCATGGGGTCGCAAAGAGTCGACTGAGTGACTGAACTGAACTGGGATGACTCAGCAGTGGATTTGACTGTGAATGCTCTCCCCTGTGGGTGTAACTTCCAGTGTTTCCTGTGCACATAGATTTTCTCCAGCAAAACCCAGGTAACGGACTCAGTAAGGAGCCAGGGCCTTACAATATTTTTTTTGTCGTGAAAGGGAGACTTCAAAAGGGCATTTGAGCACCCAGCCATCTTGTAATCATCTTGTGTTTCACTCTCTCCTTCACTTACTGTATCTACTTTAATTTCTAGTATTTCCTTCCCTGATAGAGTTATAAGAGCTTTGTTATTCCCTCCACTACTTTGGAAGCCTGCATTCCTTACCTCCCCTTTTTCACTGCCTTTATCTTCCCTTCAAGATTATGCCTAATCTGAAGGTTCCCAGAAATATAGCTTTCAGAGAGGAAATGCAGCTAAAATCCTATCAGTCAATTCCTCAAATGTTCAAAAGGGCCCGTGGACGTGTACACATGGTCACCTTTCCAATCTGTGTTCCCACATTTGCTCGAACGCACCCGATCCACTTTATCTGGAATCTTGAATGAATTTAGGAACAAGATTTTTCTTTTGTGTCTCTTTCTTGACAAGCTTACCTATTATTCCCATTTCTTTTAGCAGGTTCTTGGCTTCAGACCTGTCGTGTGGGGTCTGTGTAGAGGGGCCCTGGCCCTCACCTTGAACTTGTCTGTGCTTTGCTCAGGAGCCAGAGGCAGCCCTGTGGGATTGTTGGGACATAGATCTAGTGAGACACAATGCTGGGATTGTTTCGTGTATGCCACCAGCTGACTGCCGGCTCTGCAGGGAGGGGCAGGGCTGGTCTCCACTGAACAACTGTTTCACCAACTTGCGAGGAAATCTCACGATTCCCACCAACTCCAGTGGTGGGATGGTTCACTTTTTCATTTCATTTCATACGAGCAGACTTTGAGTGTAGAGAGAAGATAATTCAGGTTCTAACAGTGAGAGAGGAAAGATCTGGTTAACTGATATTAAGCAGATACTCTCTGTGCTTTCCCAGCAGAAATCTATTTTCTCACAGGTCTGGAGGCTGGATGTCCGAGGTCAAGGGGTCAGCAGGGCTGGTTGCTTCTGTGGACTCTCTCCTTGGGGTGCAGCAGCCAGTGCTTTCTGTGAATTCACATGGTCTTCCTCTGCCCGTGGCTATCCTGATTGCCTCTTCTTACAAGGGTACCGATTGGTTTGGGTTAGGGCCCTTCCCAGGGGCCTCGTTTTAACTGAAATTCTCTCTTCAAAGGCCCCTTCTTCAAATACAGTCAGATTAGTCAGATTCTGAGGTTCTGGGGGGTAGGCCTTCAGCATACAAATTTGGGGGCACATAGTTCAGCATAACAGAGACTCTTCATTTCTATCCTAAAACTTTTCACATCTATCCTATTCTCTGCTGGCTTATTTTAGCTCACTTCCTATACCACCCTTTTGTTTTTCTACTCCCTCAATATATATATATACATATACACAAAATTTTTACTTTATGCTTAAAAATAGTTGCTTCACAATGTAACAGTGATGTGTTACAGGTATATAGCAAAGAGATTCAGTAATACCCATACAAGTATCCATTCTTTTTCAAATTCTTTCCCCATTTTGGTTATTACAGACTATTGAGTAGGGTTCCCCATGCTATATAGCAGGTCTTCACCAGTTGTCTATTTTATATATAGTAGTGTGTGCATGTCACTTCCAAACTCCCAGTCTATTCCTCCCCTCACAACCCTTCCCCACTGGTAACCACAAGTCTGGTTCTCTGTCTGCAAGTCTGTTTTTGCTTTGTAAATAAGTTCATTCGTATCACTTTTTTTTAGATTCCACATTTAAGTGATATCATATGGTATTTGCCTTTCTCTGTCTGACTTATTTCACTCAGTATGACAGTCTCTAAGTCAGTCCATGTTGCTGCAAATGGCATCGGTTCATTCTTTTTAATGGCTGAGTAGTATTTCATTGAGTATATGTACCATATCTCCTTTATCCCTTCCTCTGGATGGACATCTAGGTTGCTTCCACGCCATAAATAGTGTTGCAGTGACTGTTGGAGTGATGCAAGCTTTCAGACCATAGTTTTCTCTGGATGCATGCCCTGGAGTAGGATTGCTCTATTTTTAGTTTTGTGAGGAACCTCCATACTGTTCTCCATAATGGCTGCACCAGTTCACATTCCCACCAACAGTATAGAAGGGTTCCCTTTTCTCCACATCCTCTGTAGCATTTATTGTTTGTAGATTTTTCTTTGATGGCCATTCTGCTCAGTGTGAGGTGATATCTCATTGTAGCTTTGATTTGCAGTTCTCCAATAACCAGTGCTCCCTCATCATATATTTATTGAGTTTCCATATTACTGAGCTTCCACAAGCACTGACTTTGCTCACACTGTACTTGGTGCTGGAGATCCCACGATGCCTCCCATCCCAGAGCAGAAGCCGTGTAAAAACATTGTAACCATCCGGTTAGCACCTTAAAGAACGGACAGATAATGTTTTGTGGGAATTCAGAGGACCAGCAATTCCTGCCTGGGAGCAAACAAGTGTGGGCAGAGAAGATGACAAGTAAGAAGCTTTTGAAATGACATCTGTGAGTTTGTGAGGAAGAGACACAGAGGCATCATAGTAGAAAAAAGACAGGCAGTCCCAGGTGTGCAGGCCTGATAGGGTATGCACATCGCAGCATGTAGTTGCCAACAGGCTGACGGCGGGGAGTGGACAGAAACGGACATGGAGAAGTGGGTCAGAACCAGGCCAGGAAATTAGGACTTTAGCAGAGGAAGTGTGCTGATATTTACAAACAGTAATTAACTACCAAGTGACTATATTAAAACAAGGTTTCTGAATACGTTCTAAGTGCAAAGCGCTGTTGTACATCACTGAGCCTTGGCCAGCTGGACTCCTGGCCCACAGACCGCACACCTGTATCTGATGCTCGCCTCCCAGGCTCCCAGCACTGTCACCACGACTGAGAACAGGAGTAGCTGAAAATGAAGGCTTTGCTTTCCAAGAAACGACCGTCTCTGTGCCTGACGCCTACCCACGAAGACAAGGATGCTCACAGACACGTGTTTATCTAAGACACTTTTCCTTCATATGTGTATTTAAGGGAAAGTGGTGCGAGGACTGCTGGATATATGCCTGTTTTCAGAATGGTCAAATTAGAACATATTTTAAAAACTGGGTGAGTTGAATTCTTCATTTTGTAGGCTGATGGAAGCAGGATCCTTTAAATTAAGATGACGTGAAATCAACTGGCCCTTTTTGTCAGACATCAAACACCCCTTTCTTAAAAAGTCCCCATTTGCTCCTTATACTACTCAAAACAAGGCTGTTTGCCTCACAGGGCCCTTTCCTCACTGGAATCTCCTTAGCATTTACATATGTGCTGGACAACCTCACACTCACTTCATATTGCTCTCCAGTGGTTTCAAATCAGTGATTTCCTTTATAAGCCATTTAAAACATAACATTTATATCTTTCTATTACCCATAGCACCTGCTGTACAGAAAATATAAGAATGGCAAACACAGTACACAGTGCCAAATATTCTATGGATTATGAACTCTTTCAATTCTTATAAAAATCCATGAGGTAGGCATCATGATTATCTTTATTTCAAAGATACATTAACAACTGAAGCACAAAGAGGCCAAGTGACTTGCCCAAGGAGCCATGGCTACACGGACCTTGTAGGATTCGAGCTGAATGTGACTCGAGTCTGGACTGTGACCACACAGTTAGAAGTTCTCCTAAGAATTCATGCACAGTACACATCTGAGCCCAGGGACTAGGGGCAGGACTGACTCCTCTGTCCACTCAGCTGCTGGGGGCAGTGGAGGGGGTCAGGCAGCAAAGTGCTGGGCTCCCAGGATAGTGCCTGGCAACGCATCCCACCGCGCACCCAGCTCTGTCCTGGGCGCCAGGCCGCCCAGCTGTGCAAGGTCAATAGACCTGTGTGTGTGGCCAGCTCGAGGCCACCAACAATGACCTGCTTTCTTCTCCCGGGGCATCAGCAACGACATCACTAAAAGGCTTTTGTTTTTATAAAAATGGTTCAAAGAGACTGCAAACGGTGAATGGTGGTTATCATCACTTTCAATCTTTTATTTAAAATTATGAAGGATAAATTATAGTTAATAATATTAATAACAGCTGCCATTTCTTGAGCCCATATACAGCAGGTACTGGACCAAGTGCTTGATTGCACTGTCTCATTTCATCTCCCCCAAGAACCCCAAGCAGGAAGAACCAGGCTCCCACTTACAGAGAAGGAGGTGCAGGGGCTACACCTGCAGAGCCCCCCTCTTCCTCCCCTTCCTTTTCCTCACTCCTTTTCTGTCCTCTCCTCTCTCCCCAAAATAATTTCTGATCCTGTCCATTTCTCTCTCTCTATCAACTGACGTATACAGGACACACAGTAAAATACAACTTATTTTTCAGTGTCAATTTCACTTAGAATAAGATAGCATTATGGTTACGTATTTTCTTTTAGATCTTTATCTCTTAAGATGCATAATAAAGTCTTTACAATGAAATGGTAAGATGTCTGCTTTGTATAAAAGATTTTCAATGAGGGCATAGATTAAACAAAAACAGGACACATCTGTCCCCAGGTCTAGGTGGGGACATTTCTACCACCTGGAGGACCCAGCCCTTTGTGTCTGCATTTATTGCCTCTGAGAAAAACCAGTAAAGTCCTGGTGAAAATTCACATCGAAGTGAGAGCTTCTGGGTGACAACATTCTTCTGGAGCATCAGATTTTATCAGCGAAGCTATCTATGCCTAAGACGCAGTTGAAATCAGAAAAGTTGTATGGGACTTCCTGGTGGTTCAGTGGTTAGCACTCTGTGCTTTCACTGCCAAGGGCCTGCGTTCAATCTCTGATCAGAGAACTAAGATTTCACAAGCCATGTGGCATGACCTCCAAAATAAAGAAAATAAAGTTCTATCTTAAAAAAAAAAAAAGAAAAGAAAAGTTCTTGATCCACCCAGGTTAGACTTCACTTGGACCTCAGCAGCAAATTTAAATTTCAATTCAATTCAGCAAAAGTGATTTACAGGAATCCTCTTTAGGAGGACAGGCATTTCTAAAACAAGGTGCTCATAGGAAGCCCCTCCTCCCATCCCTCTTGCCTCAGGCTGAGTTTGCGGGTAGCCTGGGGCGGCCCCAGGGCTGATGACCATCACATGGCCACTATTATTGATGCTGTCCTTGTTTATGCTATAAACATGGTATAAAACTTACTTGGAGATAATCATAAAATTCAGTGACATTTGACAACCTAAATAGTATAGAAAAGCTGGCAATAATCAAGGACTTGGCATGTTCTAAAGCAGAACTGTGTTGCACTTTTTTAAATACCTTAAAACTTTCTGCAAGTGTTATGTAGAGTAACAGATTGCTTAAAAGTTTATGGATATACTTACTTTTTTTTTGATAAACTGAGCTTTTAGATTCTATCTGATTAGTTAATCAACTTCAACTCTATCACATCTAGTTAGACTCTAGAATGCAGAGTCTTTGTTAAAGAGACTGCTTTGTGCTTTGTGAGTAAGGTGGCGAGTGTTCTTGCTGTTGGGAGAAAAATCAGGAGCAGGTGGAGGGCCTGCTGACGCAGAGCTGGCCTGAGACGGAGGGTCACTCCCAGTGTGTTCTTTTTAAACACAGCAGGATTACTTAAGGCCACTGAAATTTGAAAGGCTGCAGAAAACAAATGAAGTGACCGCTGAAAAGTGCTGAGTCAGCCCCACATGCAGCAACTCCTGCTCAGCTAATAGCCAGGAGAAGTCCACACTGGGCCTGCGGCCGCGTGGGTCAAGGGGTCGCCTTTGCTATTTTCTCCCCACAGGACTGAGGAGATGGCAGTTCTGGAGACAGTGCTGCGTCTGTGAAAAAGGATGAAAATTTCTGTAAAGGGATGTATGCTTGAGAGTGGGCTTCTCCACAGGGAACCCTTATCTCAATCCTCCTCCACCCTTCCTCCCTGCCCCTCAGCTGCCACGCCTGAATCCCACCTGGAGAACTCATGGGCCCGTTTCTCTGAGCGTGTGGTCTCTCACGTGATGCCGGATATGTAGCCCCTGCATTTTATTCAGGTGCTGGGAGGAGGCATGAGTTAAAGGGGGTAAAGACAGCCTTTTCTGCGGCCCAGGTCTCCGGACGACGTGAGAACGCAGAGGCGATGGCCGCAAGTGCTGGTTCTGGGAGAAGAAACACACTGCTGCCTCTGATCCTGAGCAGGCACCGGGCTGTGTGCATGGTGGCTGCCCAGGGCACTCAGGCCCGGGGCACGGAGCCCGCTTTAGGGCTCCAGACAGGCACACAGCTGACCCTCCCAGTGAGCACTGCCTCCTTCTCAACTGTGTGCGGGCAGAGCCTTGCCAACCCCAGGTCCAAGGAGAGAATATGGTGGGGCAGAAAGACCTCTGCTCTGCCCCTGCCTGGACAGGCTCTGAAAGTGATGCTGAGCTGACATTTACCTTTTGGAAGGATGTTTCCTGCCATTGGGAAGTATCTCTTTCTACCAGTTTTGTTGGATATATATGTACAATTTATAGTATATGTGTAATGTATGCATATATTTACTTATACAATTATATATATACATAGACACCGACACAAGGAATGAAGGATCACAAAAGATCAGACAACCATGACACCACCAAACATAACCAATAAAGCTCCAATAACTGATTCTGAAGAAATGGAGATCTATAAACTCTCTGATGAAGAATTCAGAATAATCCTTTTATAGAAATTTAGTAAACTACAAGAACACACAGATGGCCAAATGAAATTTAGAAAATCATACAGGAACAAAATGAAAAATGGAAACATCAAAATAGAACAAACAGATTCCTGGAGCTGAAGAATACAAGGGCCAAACTGAAGAATTCAATGGAGAGCTTTGCAGGCAGACATGACTGAGCAGAAGAAAGAAGCAGTGATCTGGAAGGCAGATAACGTGGACTTATGCAGTCAGAGGAGAGAAAAATGAAACACAAATAAGGAAGCCTGTAAGACTCATGGGACACCATCCAAAGAAACTATATGTGTTACTACAGGAGTCTCAGAAGGAAAAGAGAAAGGGACAGAAAGTGTATTTAAATGGCCGATACTAATGGGGGAAGGTGGTCAAAGGGTACAGATTCCAGTTATAAGATGAGTAAGTACTGGGGAATCTAATGAATAGCATAGTGACTATAGTTACATAGTATTCTGTATCCTTGAAAGTTATTAAGAGAGTAGTTAAAAATTATCACTACACACAAGATGATGTGTGTAATCTTATTGTGATAATTATTTAACAATATACTAAGGGGGCAACCGAGGATGAGATGGTTGGATGGCATCACTGACTCAATGGACTTGAGTCTGAGCAAACTCTGTGGAGATAGTGAAGGACAAGGAAGCCTGGAGTGCTGCAGTCCACGGGGTCACAAGGAGTCAGACACGACTCAGTGACTGATCAACAACAACATATATTAAATCATCATGCTGTACACTTTAAACTCACAAATGTTCTACATCAACTAATCTAAATAAAGCTGGGGGAAAACCTGTGTGGCAAATGAACAAAGTGACAAGGCAGCTTAGGGAGAAAACATTTGAAAGCCATTTATTTGATAAGGGACTAATATCCAGAATGTATAAAGAATGCCCACAACTCAACAATAAAAAAACAAATAGTTTGATTAAAAAATGACTGAAGGACTTAAATATTTCTCCAAAGAAGATAAACAGAAGCCCAAAAGCATGTAAAAAGGTGCTCGAAATCACTAATCATCAGAGAAACACACATCAAAACTACAATGAGACCTCACCTCACACCAGTTAGAATGGCCATCATCAAAATGCCAAGAAACAGCAGTGTTGGTGAAGATGCAGAGAAAGGGAAACCTGTGCGCCCTTCATGAGACTGCAAAATGTTGCAGCCACTGCGAAAAGTAGTAGAGATTTGTCAAAAAATTAAAAACAGAATGACCGCAAGCTCTAGCATCAGCACTCTGGGTATGTATACAAAAGAATCAAAACCAGGATCTCACAGAGGTGTTTCCACTCCCATGTACAATGCAGCTCTGTTAACAGCAGCTGAGAAGTGGAAACAACCCAAATGCCCATCGACGGATGAATGGATAAACAAAACGGGGCACAACCATGCAGCGGAATATTACTCAGCCTTAAAAAAGAAGGAAATCTTGTCATATGCCACCACATGCATGTACTCTGAGGACATATTAAGTGAAATAAGCCTATCATAAAAAGACAAACATGGTATGATTCCATTTCTATGAAGTATTGAAGAAATCAGACTCAGAGACGGGCAGCGGGGACGTGGTTACCAGGGGCTAGGGAGAGAGGGGATGGGCGGGTTTTTTGTGGGTGTGGAGTTTCAGGTCTATTGGATGGGAAGCTCCAGAGCTCTGCTGTGTCACAGTGCGCACATGGCTGACATTACTGTGCTGCACACTTAAAGATGGCTAAGATGGTAAATTCTCAGTTATATTAGTATGTGCTTTTTACCACAATAAAAAACAGAGTACCTTAATACATAGTGGTGTTGGAGAAGACTCTTGAGAGTCCCTTGGACAGCAAGGAGATCCAACCAGTCCATCCTAAAGGAGATCAGTCCTGGGTGTTCATTGGAAGGACTGATGCTAAAGCTGAAACTCCAATACTTTGGCCACTTGATGGGAAGAACTGACATTTGAAAAGACTCTGATGCTGGGAAAGATTGAGGGCAGGAGGAGAAGGGGATGACAGAGGATGAGATGGTTGGATGGCATCACCCACTCAATGGACATGGGTTTGGGTGGACTCCGGGAGTTGGTGATGGACAGGGAGGCCTGGCGTGCTGCGGTTCACGGGGTCGCAAAGAGTTGGAGATGACTGAACAACTGAACTGAACTGAATACACAGAAGTATTAAACAGGGTTATAGAAACAAAAAAGTTAAATTAGACAGCAAATAATAAACCATGGGTAGGCACTACAACATGAAAAAGATTCAAGTGCAGCAGGGGTTCTGAAATTGAGAGCAGCTACGTGGGCTTCCCAGGCGGTGGTGGTCGTAAGGAACCCACCTGCCAAAGCAGGAGACATGGGTTCGATCCCTGGGTCGGGAAGATCCCCTGGAGGAGGAAGTGGCACCTGTTCTAGTATTCTTGCCTGAAGAATCCTATGGACAGAGGACCCTGGCGGGCTATGGTCCACAGGGTTGCAAAGAGTTGGACACAACTGAAGAGACTTAGCACAAACACACCCATGCATGCTCTTATCAACACAGAGGACGCTCATGGCACACCCGTGATGAGTGGTGTGTAACAGAAGCTCATCTCCTCCTCTGCCCTCTGTAGCTATCCCTGGGGTTTCCCCATGCTGACTGCTTCCCAGCACTAGCCAGGTGTCTAAAATTCTATTCAGTTCTGACACTGTCCTTCTGGAGTGACCACAGACCTCACTGTTCACAGGCTCCGTCTCACAAGACTGTACCCCACTGAGTACAGGCTGTCACCTGTGCTTTTGTTGATAAATAGGCAGCTCCTAAACTCCCCTACCAGCCCCCTCAACTTCGGTCATTGGCTAGAACAGCTCATAGAACTCAGGAACATGGTCTACTCACAGCATTCCCGGTTTATTTATAAATAATCAGAAATAGCTGGATGGACAAGAACACAGGGCAAGACACAGGTGAGGGATGCAGAGCTCTCAGCCCCACCCTCTGTGTTCACCCCGCTCCCAGCACCTCCGCCAAAGTGGAGACTCTCCAAACTCCATACCTTAGAGATTTACTTGGTGGCCTCGTTCCCAGGCAGGACTGATCAAATCAACGGCTGCTAGTGGTTAACTCAACTCCAGTCCCTCTCTCCTCCCCAGAGGTCTGGTGTGGAGTTGATGTTCCAACTCTCAGTCACATGGTCTCCCCTGATGACCAGTCCCCCTCCTGAGGCTCCCCAGGACCCCCAGTCACAGGTCATCTGGTTAGCTACCAAAACAAACACACACACACAAGCTCGCCAGAGGGTTGGGTTTCAGGAGCTGTGAGCCAGGAAAGGGGCCCAGAAGAGACCAAATGTATATTCATCATGATGTCACGCTGTGTAAACTGTGAGAGCATTTTCTGAAAACGCTGTGTGTTTGTGAGTGTGAGTAGAGAAAGGGGTGGGGGAGAAAGGAATAGATGAAAAAAGGGAAGGAAAGAGGGGTGAAGAAGAGAAGACAGTGTGGGGAGAAGCAAGGGCAGTTTCAGCAGGCAAACCAGGGTCAGATGTTCATCATCAGCAACGGATTTCTTTGTATTTTTGAAGATTTTCTAATAGGCGTGTAATGACAGCCAGAGAAAAAAGGCTTTTAAAATGTGAAAGGACATCAGATTCATCCAAGGAACAGAAAGGAGCCATGGGCGGGGGTGGCTTTGTGGTCAGGGGCACTGGCCCACGGAGGCAGCAGCTGTACAGTGAGTGGGCACAGGAGCCCAGGGCCCCAAGTGAGGGGCAACCTGAGGGGCCACGGCCACGCAGAGCAGCAGGGGCACCAAAAGTCACGCCTCACCAGCTGTGGGTTCTCCCAAGTGCCCACAGGAACGTGGATTTCCCTTGAAAGAGTCAGGCGAGTCTTCATTTCATGTCACTTGTGCCCTCGAATGGTGGCCACGGGTCTCAGTAATGACGCTACGATGCCATTTGGTCACACCAAATAGATGCTTTCCCCTTCTCAATGCTGTGAAGTCCAGTGGAAATTTATATCAAGAGAAAGCACAAATGTACCCTTTAAATTACCATCCAAACACCAGCTCAAACACAGGCAGCCCTCGGCAGGAGGGTGAATCTTATCAGCAAAGGTGAGAAGTGTGGGTAGCACAGACAGGGTGCTCTGGGGAAAACAGAACTCTGTCCTGGACTAGACAGAGGCTTTTGAAGAGAAAGGAGAACTGGGGGATTTGAAAAATCAAAGTTCATCCCCAGCTTTGCTCCCTGCAGTTCTGTGACTCTTTCATTCTTCTCTGGGGCTCAGATTTTGTAAGTGAATTTATTTATTTTTGGCTGTGCTGGGTCTTGTTGCTGCACGTGGGCTTTCTCTAGTTCTGGTGAGTGGGGGCTACCCTTCATCGTGGCGCTCAGGCTTATTCTGGTGGCTTCTCTTGTTGCAGAGCACGGGCTCTAGCGCAGGCAGGCTTTAGGAGTTGTGGTGCACGAGCTTAGTTGCTCCCTCTTCATGTGGGATCTTCTGGGACCGGGGATCGAGCTCATGTCCCCTGCACTGGCAAGCGGATCCTCAACCATTGGACCACCAAGGACATCCCATGAGTGACTATTCGAGAGGGTTGAATAGAGTCAGTCGTCTCTCTGTGTGTCTCCAGCAGAACATCCTACCAGCACCACGCGAGGAATTCGACACACTGCACGTTCTCCTGGATCTGGTTTACAGAGGGAGGGCTGAGAACCTGCTGTCAGCAGCACTTTTCCAGACACGTGAGTTGCAGAAAAGCAGAATCGTCTGAAAAGGAAGTGCATGAGGTGCCAGCAGGAGCAAACGGAAAGTCACTTTTCTCTCCTTTAGAGAGCAGGTTGGTGCCTTAGAGTGAACCCAGTGCAATCTTCTGAAATGCTAATGCAGTGGGGGACACACATGTCACTTAGTAAAAAGGCTCGGTCAGGAAATGGAAAGATCGTAAATCAGGAGAAATTATCTTGTCAGAGGCACAGTGCTCTGAGGAGGTACTCCTAGGTTCCTTTAAATCTTTTTTTTCTTTTATTATGAAATAAAACTGCTGCCCCACTGGGAGACTCCAGAGCGAATCCGACGTTTCTCTTCAGGACTGAGCCTGGTTTTGTATATAGTTTATAAACGGTGAAAATAAACATCTTTGGGTTCACTCAGCTGTTCATCCTTCCTGAATTGCATGAAAGTCGGAAATGCTGTAATTCACTGTCTATTCGCCAGGATCCGCTGTTCTGAGTCACTGGAGATGCAAAAACACTACAGCAATTTGCCAGTTTTAAAAGAGACCTTGTAGTTAGTGATCTAGGTCCATGATCAGGTAAAATGACTACCCCAAAATGAGATGGACCTCAGAAGGAAAAGTTGCTAAATGGTTGCAACAGAAATGCAAAGTCTGAGCACGTTTCAGATATATCCCTGAGGACAGCAGAAAGTCTGGCCCAAATGCTCTTTGAGGTCTGGTTGACTTCTCTTCTGCTAAATGGAACAGTGGTGGAAAGAGGCCACATCACAGAGGAGCAAGAGGAGCTTTGGCTTGGTGGCCAGGAGGAGACTGTAAGAGAGGCTTCTTTTAAACACGAACTTTTTAAAATGTTACAATTTTAAGAAGAGCCTAGCTGCTTTAAGAACCAAAGTCTAGAACATTAAAATACAGGACAGACACACAGAGAAGGAGCCAGGTTGTGGTCGTAGTACTTACTGGACTACGTGAACACACAAACTGTGCTTGTTACAATGCAGCTTCCTGGGTCTTTCCCTGTACCAATAAATCAACATCTAGGACATGGGATTTGATTTTTATTAGTCACCCTGCTGCTGCTACTGC
This sequence comes from Redunca redunca, assembly GCA_006410935.1. Classification (NCBI taxonomy): domain Eukaryota; kingdom Metazoa; phylum Chordata; class Mammalia; order Artiodactyla; family Bovidae; genus Redunca; species Redunca redunca. The sequence goes on from SJYQ01007700.1 coordinate 3,024,276, forward strand.
CGCTGCTAAGTCACTTCAGTTGTGTCTGGCTCTGTGCAACCCCATAGATGGCAGCCCACCAGGCTCCCCCATCCCTGGGATTCTCCAGGCAAGAACACTGGAGTGGGTTGCCATTTCCTTCTCCAAAGCACAAAAGTGAAAAGTGAAAGTGAAGATGCTCAGTCATGTCCAACTCTTAGCGACCCCATGGACTGCAGCCTACCAGGTTCCTCCGTCCATGGGATTGTCCAGGCAAGAGTGCTGGAGTGGGTTGCCATCGCCTCCTCTGATTAGTCACCCTACCAGAATTTTATACACTATAAAGTTTGACAACCACCCTCTAAGAACTTCATGGAATTCCTAGTTTCTTCTCATAAGCAACTTAATATTCCAATGAGCACAAGAGTGAAACACAAACTGGATACGAAATTCTCTCCTTTCTTAACTGTTACAACCTCTGCTTCCTGGCTGTTTTCTGTCATGCAGTTCTAACTCTTCCTTCTTCTCCTGGTTTCTTTAAACCACCTTCCTAACTCTTGCTAGTCTTCCCTATAAACATGTTAATTTCTCTGGCCAATCACATGTTTGGTCTGACTCATGGTGCTTCCTGGTGGTTCACGCATCTTGTCATAGAAAAAGTTTCATGAGAGACAAAGTGATAGATTTGTTTCTCAAAGAAGTGGATTTATTTAGAGAGATACACCTTGCACAGAGTGTAGGCCATTTCAGAAAGTGAGAGGCCTCAACACTATTTTAAAACTTCTGCCTCTCATTGGCTCATCTACTTTGAAAATCTAAACCACAATCTTATCATTCAGGTAATATTGATTAGAATCATTCAATAGCTGTATGCAACAGCAAGGAAGTAATAAAAGTCTACTGGGGATGAGATAAATAAGTGAAATAAACACCTAATGCTTTAACTCTTCCCAGAAGGCCTAAGCATCCCCTTCCTAAAATTGCCTCCCTTCTAGGACTGCCCAGTGCCCCAAACACCAGAGGACTATGATTTCCTGCTTGAGGAAAGGCACAGTTTCTAAAGAGCTCTTTAAAAAGGTCAGTATTGGAGAAGCAACTTCCAGAATAGTAGGGTAAGGACCTACAAAGACTTCCATAGAAACAATAAGAAATGGACAAACTTGTCCAAAACTCCCTTTTTAGAAGACTGCAAATAGAAAGGTCACAATTTCTGAAGTATTTATTCAAGGAATATGACTGAATCTCAGTAGGAGCGGTGAGCTCTGTGGTGTCTCAGCTTGTCTTGTCCCCATCCAACCTCACCTCCATGGTAGCCTTGGGAGCTAACAGCCACAAAAAAACCTAGCAGCAGAATGGTGTCATGGAAGCTCCCTGAAAGGCTCCATTCTCTGGGTTTGCATTTATTCAACCTCATTCCAAGCAACTTTGGCACAAGAAGCTGTATCCCCAGGGCATGTATAAAACACAAACTGTGGCAAGTATTTAACATGGTGGCTGCCTGAGGTGGTAAAACCACTGAGATTAACAAGAAGCTGAACAAAAAAATGGAAATTCTGGGGAATGTGATGTCTACAGGAGGCTTTGTAAAGCTGTGACATGTTACGGAGAATCTAGAAGGACACACGCATGTGCAGGGCTGTGTGTTTGTCGCAGAAGGGTCCTAGAAGGTTTAATGTCTCACCTTGGGCTAACAGACTGTGTACAAGCAGGGAGAGAGGGCTAAGGTAGAGATGTAAACCGTCTGCTGGAGTACTGAAAGCGTGACCCAACATACAGAGAGCTCCGTATAAAAAGCCTGGAGATATTCCTTCAATGCGTTTACGAAATCGATAGGAATCAAGCCAAGCAGAGACTCAGCAGGACTTGGAAACTGATTGGATGGGGGTGAGGGAGGAGGTGTCAGGTCGAGGCTGGGGTGGTGATACCATTACAGAGAGGAAACAGCAGAGATCACGCTTGTGGGGATGTAAGTTCGCTTCTGACAGCTGATGTTGAGGCTGTAGGGACATCCAGGTGGAGATGTCAATAGAGTTAGACACACTGAGATTGATGGTTGGGACAGAGATGAGACTGGAGTTACAGAAGTGGAAGTTCCATCAACATCAAATCCCATTCACAAAGCGGATGTGTGTGCGTGAGACCCCAGTTAGACCCGGCAAGGCAGCTGCCATGTGTGGGTTTATCATAGAAAACAGGTGCAGGGCCAGACAGAGATGTTTACATAAGTGTGGCTGGGTGGGAATCTGACCCATTCTTAGAATCGGGGTCTCTGGGTTTTATACTTAGTTCCAATTTAACAAAATCCCCCAATTTTTTTCTCACAAATGTGGTCAAGCTCAGCTTCCTCCCACCTTCATGTGACTTCTCCACTGGAAATCAGTTACATCTCTTGGTTTTAGGGTGGTGTTCAAAATCATTTGAAACCTGACCCTGACAACTCTTGAACTGACCACCAACAGGCCCTAAGTGATCCGAAATTCATCTGCAGCTAAAGAACTGTGGACTGCATTTCTTCCCATTAGAAAAATAAGCCAGCAGTTTCCATGAAATTTTGACAGGAAGGAAATATTCCTTCAATGCATTTAAGAAATCAACAGGAACCAAGCTAAGCAGAGACTTAGAAGGACTTGGTGACTGATCAGATGGGGATAAGGAAGGAGGTGTCAGAGGGCTGGGGGTCGTGTCAGGGTGCAGAAAGCACTCAGGGCCCCGGAACCCACTGTTAGCCGGCCCATGGCTGCTGCACATGTTTAGAAGCACAGAGAAGGGTGCAGAGTCCCTTCCTGGGCATTCCACCAACCGTAAGGTATCCTCGTGAGCAACTCCTCCATCCCCCATGCACCAGCTCCGCGCCCCCATGGTTTCTCAAAAGCAGCCGAAATGCACGCCTCCTTATTGTACCTGGGCGCCTGGTGCTCCGTTCCCTTGTTTCTACCCACATCCTACCAGTGAATTGAAACTGCTCCCTCCTTTCTTCTTTCATCCAGCATGTTGCTAAGTTACAGAGACAATTAGGAACAGGTCTGTGAGCTCATTGCAATTCCAGGCACGGTTCTTCCCCCCACCATCCTTTCTTCTCTCTCTCTCTTTCTTCCTCCCTCCCTCTCCCCACTCCACCCCACCCCATCTCTCTCTTTCCAAGAAGCAGGAGGAGTGGGAGAAAGATGTTTCTTGAATGGAAATCAACCAGAACCTTCAGTTTTCTGAGCCAGGCAACCCAAGTGATGGGCACAGTGCTGTGGACTCTGGTAAACTGTACTAATGACCCCACGTTGCTGGGGAAACCTCTGAAATCCTTCATCAGATCCTAGCCCCACTTTACAGCAAGTGTCAGGAAGTTATGTGCACTTGGGACAAGGCTGCTGGGCCAGGGAGGAGGGTGGGGCGGCCAGGAGAGGAGCTGCTGTTGCTGCTGCTGCTAAGTCGCTTCAGTTGTATCCGACTCTGTGCGACCCCATAGACGGCAGCCCACCAGGTTCCCCCATCCCTGGGATTCTCCAGGCAAGAATACTGGAGTGGGTTGCCATTTCCTTCTCCAATGCATGAAAGTGAAAAGTGAAAGTGAAGTCACTCAGTCGTGTCCAACTCTTAGCGACCCAACGGACTGCAGCCCACCAGGCTCCTCCGCCCATGGGATTTTCCAGGCAAGAGTGCTGGAGTGGGGTGCCATCGCCTTCTCCAGGAGAGGAGCAGTTAGAACGTAACAAAGCTCTAAGGCAGTGAGTAGAAGCAGTCTGTAGCCCAAGCATCAGCACTGGGCTGAATTCGGTTTTTCAAGCCAGGAAGCGACTCCCAAATTCCCACACAGCCTGTGCAGGAGAGATCAGAGAGAAGCAGAGTTTTAATCCACTCTGATTAATGAGTGAGCTCCCCTGATACCTGGGATATTATTCTTTGAGCAGACGACGAGAGCAGACAAGTCACCGTCATCCCCCTAAGGCTGGAGCCAACCTTGGCTACTCGCCCTTGGCCTAGTCAGGCGTATTCCGCTTTGACCCTATTGCATGCTTGTGGTCTGTGGTCCAGGGTTCTTGCTGCCTGGGGAGGCAGAGCTGAGCTGGCACCTGGGCCAGGTGCCCTTTGTCAGATGCCCAGAGCTGTCGCCTGTCCCCCGGGGTTTCCTGCTGGGCTCCTGTCTCTGTCTTGTTCCTTGGAAGCTCTCTATCTGCTGGTGCAGAACTTGCTCGGTCCCCAGATTATTCACTGATGCCTTTCTCTCTTTGGATTGGAAGCGCCCTGAGGCTGGAGAAACTGCCTCATCAGTCTTGCAGCTGTAACATTTCTTATCAAACAGATTAGTTTTCACCCTCAAGTAGAAGCTGTATTTTTTGGCCCATCTTCATTCGGAGGCTTGGGCAATTACAGTCATTAGGGATTTAGATTTATTCTCTGAAGCCCTGAGAACAAATTGTATGAAAATGCTATTCTTATAAATTAAACAGGTCTCCAGAAAAGACAGTCTTTCCATACTGAGATCACTGATCAGTTTAAAACAAATTTTTTAATTGATGTATAGTTAATTACAATATTTTATAAGTGTCAGGTGTACCGACATAGCGGTTCACAATTTTTAAAGGCTGAGACGTTTTTCGTTTTAGTGCTGTTGCATTTATGCGAGAGTAAGGCAAAGATCTCAGTTTTATTTTCACTTTTTTTTTTTTTTAATTCAAAGTCACTCAGCCATATCTGACTCTTTGCCACCCCATGGACTAGTCGTAGCCCATCAGGCTTCTCTGTCCATGGAATTCTTCAGTCAAGAATACTGGAGTGGGTAGCCATTCCCTTCTTCGGAGGATCTTCCCGATCCAGGGATCAAACCAGGTCTCTCGCATTACAGGCAGAATCTTTACCAAGGAAGCCTATTGCAGTTGAGCATAAACATGTCCACGGCTCTCTGAGCACCCACTATGCTGGGCAAAACTCTGCCAAGATTGTTGGCCATCTCAGGGTGAATTCTCTGTCAATGTAGCCACTCCCTAATAACAGCTAGTCATGCTATTTCAATAAAACAGATCTAGCACATCACTAATTCCTGGTTTTCAAATCACACTGAGCCCAGCACTAGGGACTGATATCAGCTCAAATCCTGCCCTGTGGAGGGAGAGCTGCATGTCCCAGGGGAAGGACTCAGCCTTTCTGTCTGTCTGTCCTCACCTGTCAGCTGATGCTGGTGCACACCTCGCAAAACTGCAGGTAGTTTGGATCCTGCACGTGAAGCAGCTGCCGCGGAGCTTGGCAGACAGCAGGTGCTTGACAAACGGCAGTGACCTTAAGATTGTTGCTGTTCTAGATGCCGACCCAAAACTGTGCAAATGGTGGGGCTGGCTGAGGGCGCTGTGGTGGTGCTCGGTGAAGACAGATGAGCACACAACCTCTGACCCGTAAATCCCAGTGAGCACGAGCCCTGGCACAAGGCCAGGTGATCTAGGAGTGTTCGTGGCCAGCAACCTGGGGTTTACCTGGGGAACGGCTGAGAAGCAGACAGAGGAAGATGCTGGGGTGCTGTGGGGCTGTGTTAACACAGCAAACACAGCATGTCGTTTTCTAAGAATTTAGTCACAGGATGAGATTCACAGCACAGTACTAATGATGTCGATTGAAACTGTCTACATACATGGAACGACACCTTATTTTTTTTTCCTATTTTTCAAAGATGCATCTAAGGACACCTGCTGAGCACGCTGGAGAGGAGATGTTGCTTACAGGATAGGAGAGAAGGGTTCGTGGGAGAGGACTGGGGACAAAGTAGAACAAAAGAATAAAATAAAACAAGAGACAGGTCTTATGCAGATGATTAGTGAACTTTGTATGACTAACGCATTCCTTAACTTCATGTCCAAAAAAAACCACAGTGGTGTCCACTGTATGGATAGATTCACTTGAGGACAAATCAAATCATCATGCCAGCTCTGGTCCAATGGCAAAAGCAAAGCGGAGCACACTGAGAGTAACTGATGTTTTCATTCACTTTTATTATCACAGTGTTTAGCACAGCACCAAGGCTATAATAGACAGAAAAAAATGAGTAAAACAAATTTATTCCTCTTTATGTAGAACCAGGACTTTCCCTCCTTAACTTCCTGGGGGCTGGCAGATGACAGAGGGAGTGTTGGAGAACTGAAGGGGGGGCAAGGAAGTTTCCAGGAGACACTAGGAGGGGTGCTGGAGCTGGCTATCCAGCCCTCAAGAGGCTGGTCTACTCTCTGGAGGGAGATAAGACTTACAGACATGAGACCAGTCGATACAGCCCACCAGAGCACAAAGCAAAGCGCAGAGTTGACCAGTGCTTTGGACCCTGAGCCCCACAGAAACCAGAAGATGACTCTGGCTCCTTGGCATGTGTTACATGGTACACAGTACACGGTATACCAGTACATGGCACATGGTACATGGTATGTGGAAATGGTTCACGGTACATTGTACAAGCCACCTCCCAGTGTGATTGATGTTCTGTGACATCAAGGTCATAGGCCAAGTCCCAGACCTAATTGCAAATTTGAGGGGCAGCTCCCCTCTGAGATGACATATGGCTCATCAGAGCTAATGGATCCCAGGGCCGATGGGGCTCAAATCCCCAGGTGCTGATGCACACAGCAACCCTGACTTCCCCTCCTGCCCCTCTCTGCATCTGCAGGGTGACAGTGGGCCTCTGGGGCATTTTACACAATTTGAGGCAGTGAGGAGGCATGCCACGACGGTGAGGTGAGTGACTGGGGTCGAGCAACATGTCTAATCCTTCACCTTAGTTTCTGATAAGGTACTTAATTAATCTCGCCACCGTCCGTTTATGCCACAGCAGAAAGCTTTCCAATCTGCTGCAATGCCCTAAGTTGTTTGCTCATAACAATAAAACTTACCAGGGTGAATAACAGAATTTTATTCTAGGTGCTTCAGTCAAAGGAGGGAGATGGTAAAGGGATTTAGATCCAAAACTTGAAGGTAAGGAACACAAGAAGCAAGATTTTCAGAATTCTCAATCTTCTTCAGTCTAGTGTTAATGAATATTTTAATTCAATTACTTCTATTTCTGGTGTCATTTCTGTTTTGGAGACAGTGGTGTCTATAGATCAGTCCTGAAGCAAGAAAAGCTGTTGGGTCTTTATCTAAATGTCTTAGCGTCTTCAGAGAGATGCTGGTTGGGATACAGGTTGATTTTGTGATTTATTATAAACGGCCTGTGAACATCCCCAAGAAACACCATTCTCACCAGAGAGTCAGAAGCAGGGACCAGGAGAGCACTGGCCTCCATGCCTGGTAGGAGGGACCTCCCCTCCGACCCTCAGGAGTCCCCTAGGATCAGACACCTGCAGGTCTTACTGAGCCTCAAGTCAGGATGATCAGCTAAACCTTCTAGACAAGACTCCGAGAACAATCAGCAACCAGGTCAGCAAAGAGAGTTCAGCCAGAGTCCTGCAGATGGGAACGTCCAGACCAGGAACCCCTGCTTCTCTCTAACCCCTTCTGTATTACAAGGCCAGAGTGACCTTCTCACATCATAACTGGATCACGTCACCCCCTCCCCAGCTCACCTCTGTTTAAAATCCTTCCACAGCCCCAGTGACCTTGGTGTAAAGACAGAACCGCCAGTGGGTCACAGGGCTTGGATGGTCGCTCCTTGTCTGTACCTGCAGCCTCACATCACCCCATACAGTTTCTGCTTCTACACGTCTCACTCATGCAGAGCACACCTGCATGCTTCCTCACGCCTCAAGATCTCTCCACATGATGGCCTCACTCTTCCACAGCCTCTACTCATCCTTCAGTTGTCAAGTAAATATCACTTCCTCCAAGAAGCCCTCCCCAATTCTCTGGCTACATCAAACCCAATGACAGGCTCACAGCACTCAACACCGACTCAGAGGACTTGCTATTTGTAAGTTTACACTTACTGGGTGTCAACAGGATTGGCTTTCCTATAGGACTGTAAGCGCCAGAAGGCAGGGACTGTGTCTGTCAAGTCGTGTCCCCAGAATCCAGAGCAGTGAGGATACGGGAGGTATTTATTTATTTAACAATTGCCTTGATGGATGAATGAGCAAACCAGGGCTGAGACTGGACTTGGGCAAGAACTGGGAATGCTATGTAGCAGTCAGAGGACTGTGGATTTAGGAATACACCTTCATAGACAAGGGCAACAGCTATTTCTAAGCACACCTTCCGGGAGGTGGCAATCTGGATAAACAGAACCGAGAAGGGGAGTAATTCACGAATTAGGGTCTCCCGCCCACTGGGCCCTGACTGGGGCCTCACGTGCGTCGTTTCTGAGGCTGCAAGTGCCAATCTGAAGGTGCACTGGGCTAGAGTCTTGGCTCTCTCACTTACCAGAAGCGATTATCTAGGCAAATCACCAAAGTGCTGGTTTCCTTTCCTCGTTTGTAAAATCGGGTCATAACAGCACTTACCTCAGACCATGACTGTGAGGGTGAGTGAGTGAACACAGAGTTCTCACAGTGATATTTCTCACATAGTAAACATGAAGAATATCACAGCTATTACTATCAACATCCCGATTTCAAACAGAAGGAAACTGGGGCTCAGAAATTTCCGTCAGTTGGTTGAAGGCCCCACAGATCATAGAGGCCGATAAGACCTCAGACTGAGGTGTGTTGGTCCAAAGTCCTTGCTCTCAGGACCCTGCTGGCTGAGGTGCTGGCAGCACGGAGCCTCCGGGTGGAGGGTTTTGGTGTCTGCAGATGGGCTGGTGTGGACAGTGAGAGCGGCAGCAAGCCGGGCTCCAGGTGGGCAGGCAGCCAGCACGGTCGCGGCCATAAGGGCCCAAGCCCAGTCTCAGCCCCGGGACAAGGTGACGGGGCCAGGAACGCCACCCAAACTGATGCCGGCTAGGAGCAGCTCGCAGTTAGTGGGGGACGGGCAGGGTGGCTGGGGACACAGGGCCGGGCCATAGCGGTTGCTGGGTCAAGGTTGGGATTCTCCCTGAGCCTGCAGTGGGCCTAGCCCTGTGGCAGGGGGACTGTGGGAGCAACTGAGGGGTTAGAGAGTGATGGCCCCGGATCAGCGGCCACACAGCGGTGGGGCCACCTCCTGAGGCCACAAGCCAAGGGTGAGTGGGGCGGGGAGGGCTGCAGTCCTGATCCCCCGTATTGGATTGGGCACTGCACTTTGCTGGAGAAACAGCAGAGTGTTTGAAATCCAACGACACGGTACATCCTGGGCCTCGAAATGCAAACCCACTTTCCACATTCTCTTCTCTTGTTCCAGTAAGAACATGCTTACTTGTCAAATCAAGAGTCCCAGTTTGGGCTCAGAAAATTTGGTCCCTGTAACTATGGTCCAGCTGTATCGTAAATTAAACCTGCTCTTGTGGACTGGAACTGGGATCCTAATTCTTATTTCTACTTCCTGTGGGAAAAGTCATTTCAAGTTCCAAAGAACTTTGCGGCGGTGCCTACCCACTGGAAAAATCCACTTGCTGTTATTAAGTTCAGCTGTAATGGCATTGTGTTCTTCCTCGACATAATTCCACTTTATCCACAAGAGATGGTACTTTAACAGAAAACAGCCATGGTGAAAACTGTGGCTCGACACGGAACCCAGGGTCCCCTCAACAATGTCTGAATTAAAGGGAAAGAGTTTGCTGTTTTATAACTGGAAAGCTAATCGCTCTTAAGAGCAGAGCGAGGTTAACGTGGGTCACCGCCTTGATGGCCCACCAGGCAGCCAGTCCTTGAGAACCAGAGGGGTCTGGTCTGCACATCAGGGAGACCGCACTTGAACTCTGCACTCATCCTGCCTTCCATTTGACATCTATTCCGATTCTGGGGGGAAGCAACTTCCCTTTGATGAAGTGTGACCTCCTGGATTTTCCGATTTCTGAAGAACAGAATTCTTCCCTCTGTGACTGTTCCCCCAACTCCTGTCCCACTGAGTCACCCCTAGCCTTAGTTTTTGCTTTTACACTCACTGCAGAATCACCCCAAACTGTGAGCAACCAGGGTCACAAGACCATATATGACCTTCAGTTATAAAGCCCCAGGTCTGCTGGTTTGTTTAAAAGTTCAGTTCTGTCACTCACTCATGTCCGACTCTTTGTGACCCCATGGACTGCAGCACGCCAGGCCTCCCTGTCCATCGCCAGCTCCCGGAGTTTACTCAAACTCATGTCCATTTGAGTTGGTGATGCCATCCAACCATCTCATCCTCTGTCGTCCCCTTCACCTCCAGCCTTCAATCTTTCCCAGCATCAGAGTCCTTTCACTTGTCAGTTCTTCCCATCAGGTGGCCGAAGTATCAGAGTCTAGGCTTCAGCATCAGTCCTTCCAATGAATATTCAGAACTGATTTCCTTTAGGATGGACTGGTTGGATCTCCTTGCAGTCCAGGGGACTCACAAGAGTCTTCTCCAATACCACAGTTCAAAAGCATCTATTCTTCAGTGCTCAGATTTCTTTATAGTCCAACTCTTATATCCATATATGACTACAGGAAAAACCATAGCTTTGACTAGAAAGACCTTTGTTGGCAAAGTAATGTCTCTGCTTTTGAATATGCTGTCTAGGTTAGTCATAACTTTCCTTCCAAGGAGCAAGCATCTTTTAATTTCATGGCTGCAGTCACCATTTGCAGTGATTTTGGAGTCCCCCAAAATAAAGTCTGTCACTGTTTCCACTGTTTCCCCATCTATTTGCCTAAAAAGATGGGACCAGACGCCATGATCTTAGTTTTCTGAATGTTGAGTTTTAAGCCGACTTTTTCACTCTCCTCTTTCACTTTCATCAAGAGGCTCTTTAGTTCTTCTTCACTTTCTGCTATAAAGTTCTTCTTCACTATCTGCATATCTGAGGTTATTGATATTTCTCCCAGCAATCTTGATTCCAGCTTGTGCTTCATCCAGTCCAACATTTCTCCTGATGTACTCTGCATATAAGTTAAATAAGCAGGGTGACAATATATAGCCTTGATGAACTCCTTTCCCAATTTGGAAACAGTCTGTTGTTTCATGTCCAGTTCTAACTGTTGCTTCCTGACCTGCATACAGATTTCACAAGAGGCAGGTCAGGTGGCCTGGTATTCCCATCTCTTTCAGAATTTTCCACAGTTTATTGTGATCCACTTTGGCATAGTCAATAAACCAGAAATAAATGTTTTTCTGGAACTCTTGCTTTTTCAGTGATCGAACAGATGTTGGCAATTTGATCTCTGGTTCCTCTGCCTTTTCTAAAACCAGCTTGAACATCTGGAAGTTCATAGTTCATGTATTATTGAAGCCTGGCTTGGAGAATTTTGAGCATTACTTTACCAGCATGTAAGATGAGTGCAATTGTGTAGTAGTTTGAGCATTCTTTGGCATTGCCTTTCTTTGGGATTGGAATGAAATCTGACCTTTTCCAGTCCTGTGGCCACTGCTGAGCTTTTCAAATTTGCTGGTATATTGAGTGCAGCACTTTCACAGCATCATCTTTCAGGATTTGAAATAGCTCAGCTGGAATTCAATCACCTCCACTAGCTTTGCTCAGAGTAATGCTTCCTAAGGCTCACTTGACTGCACATTCCAGGATATCTGGCTCTAGGTGAGTGACCACACCATCGTGATTATCTGGGTCATGAAGATCTTTTTTTGTGCATTTCTTCTGTGTATTCTTGCCACCTTTTCTTAATATCCTCTGCTTCTGTTAGGTCCATACCATTTCTGTCCTTTATTGCGCCCATCTTTGCAGGAAATGTTCCCTTGGTATCTCTAATTTTCTTGAAGAGATCTCTAGTCTTTCCCATTCTATTGTTTTCCTCTATTTCTTTGCACTGATTGCTGAGGAAGGCTTTCTTATCTCTCCTTGTTATTCTTTGGAACTCTGCATTCAAATGAGTATATCTTTCCTTTTCTCCTTTGCTTTTCACTTCCTCTTCTTTTCACAGCTGTTTGTAAGGCTTCCTCAGACAGCCATTTTGCTTTTTTGCATTTCTTTTTCTTGGGGATAGTCTTGATCCTTGTCTCTTGTACAATGTCCCAAACCTCCGTCCATAGTTCTTCAGGCACTCTGTCTGTCAGATCTAGTCCCTTAAATCTATTTTTCACTTCCACTGTATAACCGTAAGGGATTTGATTTAGGTCATACCTGAATGGTCTAGTGGTTTTCCCTACTTTCTTCAATTTCAGTCTGAATTTGGCAATAAGGAGTTCATGATCTGAGCCACAGTCAGCTCCTGGTCTTGTTTTTGCTGACTATATAGAGATTCTCCATCTTTGGCTGCAAAGAATATAATCAATCTGATTTTGGTATCAAGCACCTGCTGATGGCCATGTGTAGAATCTTCCCTTGTGTTGTTGGAAGAGGGTGTTTGCTATGACCAGTGCGTTCTCTTGGCAAAACTCTATTAGCCTTTGCCCAATCTCATTCTGTACTCCAAGGCCAAATTTGCCTGTTACTCCAGGTATTTCTTCACTTCGTACTTTTGCATTCCAGTCCCCTATAATTAAAAGGACATCTGTTTGGGGTGTTAGTTCTAGAAGGTCTTGTAAGTCTTCATAGAACCATTCAACTTCAACTTCTTCAGCATTACTGGTCAGGGCATAGACTTGGATTACTGTGATACTGAATGGTTTGCCTTGGAAACGAACAGAGATCATTCTGTCATTTTTGAGATTGCATCCAAGTACTTCATTTAGAACTCTTTTGTTGACTACGATGGCTACTCCATTTCTTCCAAGGGATTCAAGCCCACGGTAGTAGATATAATGGTCATCTGAGTTAAATTCACCCATTCCAGTCCATTTTAAGTCACTGATTCCTAAAACTTCAATGTTCACTCCTGCCATCTCCTGTTTGACCACTTTCAATTTGCCTTGATTCATGGACCTAACATTCCAGGTTCCTATGCAATATCTCTCTTCACAGCATCGAACTTTGCTTCTATCACCAGTCACATCCACAACTGGGTGTTGTTTTTGCTTTGGCTCCATCCCTTCATTCTTTCTGGAGTTATTTCTCGCTGATCTCCAGTAGCATATTGGGCACCATACCGACCTGGAGAGTTCCTCTTTCACTATCCTATCATTTTGCCTTTTCATACTGTTCATGGGGTTCTCAAGGCAAGAATATTGAAATGGTTTATCATTCCCTTCTCCAGTGGACCACGTTTTGTCAGAACTCTCCACCGTGACCCATCTGTCTTAGGTGGCCTTACACAGCATGGCTCATAGTTTCACTGAATTAGACAAGGCTGTGATCCATGTGATCAGATAGGTTAGTTTTCTGTGATTGTGGTTTTCAGTCTGTCTGCCCTCTGATGGAGAAGGATAAGAGGCTAATGGAAGCTTCTTATTTTTTTTTTGCATTTATGAATACTTTTATTCAAAAAGTCTTCCCCAAACAAAGGAGTTCTAACTGATGCACTGTTGTTTACTCGCTCAGTCATGTCCATTTCTTTTTTGACCCCGTAGACTATAGCTCAACAGGCTCCTCTGTCCATGAGTTTTTCCCAGTAGGAATATTAGAGTGGGTTGCCATTTTCTTCTCCTTATGGAAGTGTCTTGATGGGAGAGACTGACTGAGGTTTGTTTATATATATATATATATATATATATATATATATTCTCCATTAACAAAGAGCTTTGTTTCACCTATTGCACAAATGATATTGTAACTAGAATAAAGACACAAAAAGAAAAAGACACAAAAACATAACATCCAGAAACTCAACTTTCCTTTGGAACACCCACCTTCCCCACCCTGGCCCAAGTGCAGACCCGGATGTAACTGGCCTTCATCTATTGCTCAGGGATGGAGCACCCACAAGGCCTGAGATGGTCACTCTGCCCAGGAGAAGTTTGGTCTGCACAGTTTATAACCAGTGTGGCCATTGTATTTCATGAAACTTTAATGAGGAAAATGGGACAGATTATTCCCAATGGGATGGACCTACTCCTCGTCTGTGAAGCAGGCAAGCTTTGTGCTGTGTTCATTGCCAACTCTTTACGTTTCTGTTCTGGGCGTGATACAAAACCGATATTGATAGAACACCTGGATTCCTAGCCCTGACTTACAACGTAAAATCCTAATTGCTAATGTATTGGGATCCTAATTTTCTACCTCGCTGCATTAACTACAGTTCAGTTACACACCACATCTGTGCCAGTTCTGCCGCCGCTGCTGCTGCTAAGTTGCTTCAGTCGTGTCCGACTCTGTGTGACCCCATAGATGGCAGCCCACCAGGCTCCCTCTAAATTTGAATTTAGGGATTCAAATCACTAAAACACATAACATTCTAGGATTCTGCTTTTGTACTTAGGGATCTCTGAGAACTTTCCAGAAAGAAAAACGTACATCAATGATGCTTATTATCTTAATGAATTCCAAAGTAAACATTTGCTCTGTTTTACACGTAGCAAAACACGTTTGTATGAGACAGAAAAAGCTCATGGTCAGCTTTGTTTGGACAGCTAGACAGGGTCAGAAGGGCTTAGAGTAAATGTAGTGTTTGCTGCCGTATTATTTCTTAGTTTTAGGTACTTTTTTCTATTCTAATTTATTTTATACCCTAATTTTTCAATAGAAAGTCTTTCCTATACAGGGAATACTTCTCTTTCTCAGGGAGAGGACGTCAGTTAAGGGAGAAAGGTGGTAAATGACTGTGAGGACCTGCTTCCCTTCCCATCTGGCAGTGACCTGTGAGACCCGGAGCAGCCCCGGGATCAGCGGCAGAGCAGAGAGGCTCCGGTCCAGGAAACCTCCTGCAGGCGAGATGAAAACCTTCACTCATTTCAACTCCTGCTGAAATTACAGACAGTCTCCACGTTTCTTTGAACTAAATACTTAACTTTTACAAAGCTGGTTAAACAACTTTGTCATGACTTTTCCAATTCCATGAAGTAGAAACGATGCCAGCATCACAGCTAATCTGATCAGCAAACTCTGGTATCAGAATATCACACGGTCATTAGAAACTGGAGAATATTTTAGCCATTATACTTAACTCTTGAGTTGATTTAGCCTCAATTTAGAATTGAGTTTAAACTGGCTCAATGGGAAGAGTTCTCCTTTATTAACATTTTGTTTTCCTTTCAATTATGCTATTGTAAGATTCTAAGTTGCCAGAGATCCACTTATGGTCCATCTATTGTCTTCCATTTAGTGACTCTGCACCTACAATTTTCTAATCAAAGTCCTAGTGCTGGGGTGTAAACAGTAGGAAACAAGCACAGGCTTATCCTTTCATGGAGCTTACATTTAATCAGGAGACTGGTGGTGAACGGAAAGTTGAAGAATGGTAAAAAGGTAGGGAGTAAAAAGGTCTAGGCAAGGATTTAATACAGGGGCAGCAATGGAGAATAACCTCACAGACAGGAAAGGCCTTAAACTCAGGTGTAAATGGCAAGAAGGAATCAGCTGTCAGAGGTCAGAGTGACGCATACCAAATCAGGAGCAGCCCACAGAGCGACGGTCACCGTGACGCTCCGAGGAAGGGACCATTGCCCGCGGCAGTGCGTTCAGAGTCAGAGGCAGCAGGCTGGAGGATCTCAACTCACAGCCAGGCTGGGGCACTTGAACCTCAGTTCCGCTGCCAGATTCAAGCAGCCAGGACCAAGTTCCCTTACACTTATGAGGCTTCTTTCCCTCCATACATGGTTTTTATTACTCACATAATGCAATATAGCATCGGTGCTGAATAGCATGATTACCTGCAGAACCTCAACATGAACTATCGGTACATGTCTGCACACCAAGCTCAGAACGGAGGTCTGTTACACTGAAAGCAAAACCAAGTGCCTCCAGAATAAAGGTAAAACCTGGGACTGAACACTGCAATAAATCAGAAGTGGAGCCTCATGTCCATACTTAACTGTTTCCAGATGAAAAGAAGTGTTACCACAACACATCTGACTGTGCTCATTTATATATAAAACACATTTCACACATCACAAAAAACCTTCCTATATTATAATGCACAAGTGATATTCCCAGACGAGCATCAGTAAGACATCCTATCTATCTTGGTTGCTATCGTATAACGCTATAGATGATGCACTGTGCAGTTATCGCTGGTACAATATGGATAATAATAGTGCCCAGCTCATAGGCTGGTGGCCAGGTTTAAAGGGATTCATACGTCAGAGCAGTATCTTACATAGACAGTGCTGTATAAGGGAGAGTCATTATTTTTAGTATTAAAATATTAGTGTATACGCCCATGTTCACAGTAGCTAGAAGGTGGAAGCAACCTAGACGTCCACTGATGGATGACTGGATAAACAGAATGTGTGTGTCCAGACAATGGTGCAGCCACAAAGGAGAACCGTATGGAGGCTCCTCAGAAAACTAAATGCACAGCTACCATGTGAGCCAGCAATTCCACTTCTGGGCATATAGCCAGACAGGACTCTAATCCAAAAAGATACATGAGCCCCAGGGTTCACAGCAGCATCATTCTCAATAGCCAAGACACGGAGACAACCTCAATGCCCATCGACAGAGGAATGGATAAAGAAGACATGGTGCAGACACACAGTGAAATATTGCTCGGTCATAAAAAACAAAATGCCATTTGTAGCAACATGGATGGACTTCGAGATCATCCTACTGTGAAATGAAGAATGTCAGAAAGAGAAAGACAAATACCATATGAAACCACTTGCCCGCAGAATCTAAAATAGGACAAATGAACCTATCTATGAAACAGAAACAGACTCACAGACGTAGAGAACAGACTTGCAGTTGCCAAGGCGGGTGGGGTGGGCGAGGGATGGACTGGGAGTTCGAGATCAGCAGATGTAAGCTATTATATACGGGATGGATAAACAACAAAGTCCTACTGTGCAGCACAGGGAATTATGTTCAATATCCTGTGATAAAGCATAATGGAAAAGAAGATGAAAAACAATATATGTGTGTGTAGCTGAGTCACCCTGCTGTACAGCAGAAATTAACACAATATTGTAAATCAACTATACTTCAGTTTTAAAAAGGAAAGAAGATACTGTATGAAATAAGAATAGGATACATTTTTTTAAAGAAAGAACCCATTTGAGAATATTATAAAAAAATGCTTTACAATTGGTAGTAAAAAAGAAAAAGGCTGAGTTTTCAGTTTCCAGGCTAAACCAAGTCTGGAATTTGGGAGATGGTTTGGTTTGGACATGGGAGCTGGGGAGCCATTTGTGCGTCGGGTTTAGCACTGGATGGGACAGTCAAGGATGAAATCTTGGGTGACGCTTAAAGAAGATGGTGAAGGAAAAGGAGCCAGTGACAGACACTGAGGACGAGGCGTAGGAGACTAGAGAAGAACCTGGATCAAAGCGAGGCTGGGGAGAAGACTTCCGAGCTGCCAAGAGCATCATGGCACAGAGGGGTGCGGAGAGGGAGAAAGAAGGGTCTCTGGTTTCACACACAGACCCCTGGTAACATTCCAGCATGTGGTTTTAACAGAAGCTTGGGAACAGGAGCCAGAAGCAGCGGACTGAACTGTGCCTCAGTGGAAGGTTCAGGGGGCAGGGCACAGTCTACGTGACCCTGTGATGAAGTCTGTTTGTCAACGGAGTGGGGACATCACAGGAGCCCTGACGTAACAGGGCAGCTGACGTCTGCCCCAAGGGCACCCATGGCGGAGGTGGGCCTGCGAGGGGGCCGGTCTGAGCATCCATCACGGTGTGCCAGACCATGCACAGGCTTGGTTGTCGATTTCCCTTTCTGTGTCTCCCTCCATCTTATCCACTATCTTTTCAAGGCTTCATTCAATTTATCCAGGCATGAAGCTTCTAAGACTGTCTCAATCCAGAATAGTTCTGGAAAAGGGTACTTGCTTAAACAGGGACAATGGTTTTTGACAGTGGTTCAGGGACTTTAAAAAAAAATAAATTTGCATCAGTGACTCTAGACGTTTTGTTTTCTTGTTTTTCTAGGGTTAGTCACGGCCGCTTCTTGTGATTCTGAGAAAACATTTACCATGTGACAAAGAATAACTTTTTCCCTCACATACTTCTGTGTTCAACTTTAGTTTCTGCACTTCACTCTTACTATCCTTGATTGGATATGCATACATCTTTTATTTTCTATAAACAAAATGAGAAAAGGACATATGAGTTAAATTATTAATATAGCAGGCACATGTTGCCAACTAACTCTGCCAACAAAATCATCAATAACATGCTGCAACCAACTGCAGATCCTCATTTCTTTAAGTCCTCTGGCTACTGGAGCCCCAGGGACAGCTGTTAATAAAGTGAGCACAGAGAGGACCCTTTTGCTCAAAAATTCTTTAAAGCCTCACAATGTTAAAACTTTTGCCAACACAAAAACAGAGCCAACAGTCTTCTGGAAAGATGGCAAAGTGGGTGATGATGCCAAGAACCTCCTCCTCACTCCCGCTGTCACACATGGGGCAACAAAACATGTCAGCAGCAAGGATGCCATCTTGGACATAAACCTGACCCAGCACGGTGCCACGCATCCCAGCACGGGGATGAGCTCCGGACCACCGAGTCAGACCAAGGTTCACATCCTGGTTCCAACTTAAAGAAGCAATTGGGCACATGGGGTGAGGCCATGCCATGCTCAGTTGTGTCCGGTTCTTTGTGACCCCGTAGCCCACCAGGCTCCTCTGTCCACGGGATTCTCCAGGTAAGGATACTGGAGTGGGTTGCCATGCCCTCCTCCAGGGCATCTTCCTGACCCAGGGATCAAACCCACATCTCCTTGCATTGGCAGGCGGATTCGTCACCACTGGGCCACCTGGGAAGCCAGTGGGGTGAGGCACTTCCATTCTACAGTGTAGGACTCTGGGGAGTCAGACCCACTTCACAGACTTCTTATGAAGACCGACACGGCAGCACAGGCGCAAGCTTTCCCTAGAGCCTGGCAGCAGTGGCGGTGGCATTACTGTCCTTGTCCTCGGGTATGGCCACTGGTGCTCGCCAGAGAAGACTGAACCCTGGCTGCTGTTGCATCCGTCCTGCCGTCTGCGTTCCCGCCATCTGTCCCACGGATCTAGGTGAGCTCTAGGCTCCCGTGAGGCTCCGGATATGCAGACTTCCTTCTAGAAAGGAATGATTCTGCCCTGTTAAGGCTGTTCACAAGGGGGTGAGAACACTCCTCCATACCCCCGATGCTCTGAACGGTCAGGGGAGCTCTGTGTGGTTTACTGGGCTGAGACTTGCTTCAGGGCGACAGGGGACATTATTCCCAGAGCTCCAGTCTCGCTTCCTTCTCTCTGTCTCTGCACAGGTCTGGGGGTGGGGATGGAATCCAGGGAGACTGGCCATCCTCCAGTGCCCGCTGTTGTCTCCCACCCCAGCCCACCCGCACCCGCTCTGGAGCTCGGCACATGGAGGATCTCGGACATCACCCTGACTATGCAGCCACCTCGGGGCCTGATCACCTCCTAAAAATGTTCTTTCCTGCACAGCTGTCATTGAATATGTTTTATGTCCTGTGTGCATTATTGGACAACCCACTGAGAGGTATAGCATCCTGGAGTCTTACTACCGAATGATTTATTAGCTTTGTCAATCGTGAAGTTATATAATATGATGAAGTTCTGCAATACCACGCAGGGGTCAGTAGTGCTGGGGCAAGACCATGAGAGCCCAGATCAGGACGCTCTTAGGTGCTCTTGGCTGAAGGCTGGCTTGGTTTTCCTTCCTTTGTTTCCCATGGTGCCCACAGGGCCACATCACTCCTTGTCTTCTCATACGTGTCTCTCTTCTCTGCTGACATGACCTTCAAGATGCGATGGACAAGGTTTGTTTTGCTCACTACTTTCTCACCAGCATTTCTCCAGTGCCTGGTCTGAAGTGCTGGCTGGTATTGGACAGACGGATGGATGGATGGAGGGACAGACATGGGTAGATGGATGGTTGAATGAATGGATGGATGTCCTGAGATTCAGCATGGTGCTTGGGGTGGGGAATACACTATCGGGTCTGATGTGGGGGCCTAGAAATCCCTCTGCCCTGGCAAAACTGACTCCACAAAGAGATGTTGGGATCATCAGAAAGGGATCTTAGGTAAATAATTCTCTATTTTGGTAAAACTGGTGCAGGGGCTTCCTGTGCGTCCCTTACCCACCCTCCCCTCTTGTTGGCACCTTACACGTATCACCCCACTGTCAAGGGCTCTTGTCATGACTACATGACTGAGGTGGGTGCCAGCTGTGACCTGAGCCCCATGTGGATTTAGACACAGCCATCGACTACCCTTCCTTGTGTCCCAGGCCCCCTACCTGATGCCACACTGCATGAAGCTGTCACCTCTCCTTGATCTCCTCTGATTTGGGATAGTTTCTTGGGCTTTTCTTATTTTTCATGACAGTTTTAAAAAAGAATTGTGAAGTAATTTATAAAAATCTCCTCCAATTTGAGTTTGTCTGATGCTTTTCTCATTATTAGGCCAGGCTTGGATCTGGGGGAATTCTTGCATCAGGGGTACACACATCCTAATGACATCACGGGTGACATCAGCCGTCCTCCCCTGACTCAGGCGGGACTGCCAGGTTTCTCCGCTGTGAGTTACTCTTTTCCTTTTGATTTAATTCCAATGCTTTATATCCAAATGCCATTCAGTCACTAAATCATAAGATGCGAGCTTGATGGAACCATTTTCAGCAGTTTTTGTTGCTTTTATGCTGATGTGCTATGAGCTTGAGAACTTTTTCAGTTTTCTGGGATAGAAAAGTAGGCTGACTCACAGGAGAAGAAGTCTGGAGGTAGGCCCGGTGCAGCCGACAAGCAGGTGCAGGAGAGACCAGGAGAGGAAGTGCCGGGA
>SJYQ01007701.1:4540-19030 GCA_006410935.1 Redunca redunca
ATATGGAATATGATATTAACTATATCCAATCATGTTAATTGACTTTTTCCTATTTTATTGAGATATAACTGACATACAGCAGTTTTAAGGATTACAAGTATAAGTAACTGTACAAGTTTTAAGGATTACAGCATAATGATCTGACTTACATATATCATGAAATGATTACCACAATAACTTAGTGAACATTATCTCATATAGATACAAAATTAAGGAGAAAAAGAATTTCCTTGTGATGAAAACTCAGGATTTCCTCTCTTATTAGCTATTATATATAACATACAGTAGCATAAATTATATTAATCATGTTGTACGTATCTCTAGTACCTATTTATTCTATAACTGAAAATGTGTACCTTTTGATCCACTTCATCAATTGCCCCTCCCCTCAACCTTACTTCTAGTAATCACAAATTTTATTTTTTTTTATGTGAGTGTGTCTGTTTGCCTGTTTTGTTTTTCAATTTCTGTTACAGTATAGCTGTTTTATAATGTGTTAGTTTCTACTGTACAGCAAAGTGAATCAAGTGAGTCAGCTATATTTATACATATGTCCCCTCTTTTTTGAGTATCCTTCCCATTTAGGTCACCACAGAGCAATGAATGGAGTTTCCTGTGCTATACAGTAGGTTCTCGTTAGTTATCCATTTTACCATAGTATCAATAGTGTATGTATATATCCATATACGAATCTTCACCTCCCAGTATTTCACACCCACTTCTTCCCCACCCCCCGTATCCATATGCTTCCTCTCTATGTCTGTGTCTCTATTTCTGCTTTTAAATAAGATTGTCTATACCAATTTTTTCACATTCCACATATATGTGTTAATATACAATATTTGTTTTCCTCTTTCTGACTTATTTCACTCCATATGACAGTCTCCAGTCCAGGCAATGGCACCCCACTCCAGCACTCTTGCCTGGAAAAGCCCATGGACAGAGGAGCCTGGTAGGCTGCAGTCCATGGGGTCGCTAAGAGTCGGACACGACTGAACGACTTCACCTTCACTCTTCACTTTCATGCATTGGAGAAGGAAATGGCAACCCACTCCAGTGTTCTTGCCTGGAGAATCCCAGGGACGGGGGAGCCTGGTGGGCTGCTGTCTATGGGGTCACACAGAGTCAGACACGACTGAAGCGACTTAGCAGTAGCAGTCCAACCTTCCAAAACTGAACCAGGAAGAAAAGGAAAATATGAACAGACCAATCACAAGTAATGAAATTGGAACTGTGATTAAAAATCTCCCAACAACAACAAAAAAACTCCAGGACCAGATGGCTTCACAGGCAAATTCTATCAGACATTTAGAGAAGAGCTATCACCTAGCCTTCTCAAACTCTTCAAAAATTTTGCAGAAGAAGGAATACTCCCAAACTCATTCTGTGAGGCCACCATCACCCTGAGACCGAAACCAGGCAAAGATATCACAAAAAAAGCGACATTACAGGCCAGTATCATTAATTAACATAGATATAAAAAAACCTCAGCAAAATACTAGCAAAGTGAATCTGACAGCACATTAAAAGGATCATATACCATGATGAAGTAGAATTTATCCCAGGGATGCAAGGATTCTTCAGTGCAGGTAAATCAATCAATGTGATATACTATATTAACAAACTGAAGAATAAAAACCATATGATCATCTCAATAGATGCATAAAAAGCTTTTGATAAAATTCAACATATATTTATGATAAAAAAATCTCTCCAGAAAGTGAGCATAGGGGGAATCTCTCTCAACATAATAAAGGCCATATATGACAAACTCATAGCAAACATTATTCTCAATGGTAAAAACTGAAAGCATTTTCTCCAAAATCATGAATAAGACAAAGGTGCCCACTCTTGCCACTCTTACTCAACATAGTTTTAGAAGTCCTAGCCACAGTAATCAGAGAAGAAAAGAAATAGTGAATCCAAAATGTCAAAGAAGAAATAAAACCATCACTATTTGCAGATGACATGACACTACACACCGAGAATCCTAAATATGCCACCAGAACACTACTAGAGCTCATCAATGAATTTCGTAAAGTCACAGGATACAAAATTAATACACAGAAATACCTTGCATTCCTATACACTAACAACAAAAGATCAGAGAAAAAAAATAAGCCAGGGTTTTTTTAAAAGCATGATTGATCTGCAAAACCATGTAAGTTCGTGGTACACAACACAGTGATTCAATGTTTCTATACATCACAAAATGATCAATATCATGTCTCAAGTCCATATGTCATCAATACAAATCTATTACATTATTGACTATATTTCCCAGTGTGTACATTTTATCGACACATCTATTTGTTAATTTTAAGTTTGTACCTCTTGATTTCTATCACCTGTTTCACTCAATGACTGTACCCCTTTCCTCAAGCAACCACTTGTTTGCTCTCTGTGTTGATGATTCTGTTTCTGTATTATGTTTCTTCATTTGTGTGTGTGTGTGTGTGTGTGTGTGTACTTCACTTAGGATAATACCATCTAGGTTCATACATGTTGTTGCAAACATCCATGCGTTTTTTTTAACAGCTCAGCAATATTCCATTGTGAGTGTATGTGGGTGTGTGCATGCCACAGGATATCTTTTAATCTACTGAAGGACACTTAAGTTGTTCCTATACTAAGGCAACTGTAAATAATGCTGCAATGAATACAGGGTTTCATATACCTATTTGAATTAGTGTTTTTGCTGATCTCAGAAAAGTCCTCAAGAGTAAAATTTCTGCATCTTATGGAAGTTCTATCTTTAATTTTTTGAGAACTCTCCCTACTGTTTTCCACAGGAGTAGCACCAATTTACATTCCCACCAACAGTGCACAAAGGTTCTCTTTTCTTCATATCCCAGCAACACTTGTTATTTGCTGTCTATCTGATAACAGCCATTCTAAGAGGAGTAAAGTAGTATCTCATTCTGGCTTCTTTCAATTTGCATCCTCCTGAGCATCTTTTCATATGTCTGTTTGCCACCTGTATGTCTTCTTTAAAAAAGTATCTATTCAGGTCCTCTGTCACATTTTTCCATTAGTTTAATTCTTTGATAGTGAATTATATCAGTTCTTTGCATTTTTGGATATTAGTCCATTATCGAACATACCATTTGCAAATGTCTTCTCCCATTTGGCAGGTTGCTTTTATGTTTTATTGATAATTTCCTTTTTAAAAATTTTTTTCTTTTTATTTATTATTTATTTATTTATTTTTACTTTACAATATTGTATTGGTTTGCCATACATCAACATGAATCTGCCATGGGTGTACACATGTTCCCAATCCTGAACCCCCTTGCTGTGAGAAGGTGTTTTGATTGTTATAGTCTCAATTGTTTCTTTTTGCATTTTTCCCTTGCCTGAGGAGACATTAGAAGAAAATATTGCTCAGGCTAATTTTAAAGAGCATATGGCCTATGTTTTTCTTCTAGAAGTTTTACGGTTTCAGGTCTTACATTCAAATCTTTAATCCATTTTACTTTCATATACAGTTGGAGAAAGCAGTTTATACTGATTTTTTAATATACAGCTGTCCACTTTTCCCAACAGCATTAATTGAAGAGGCTGTCTTTCTCCCCAATAATATAGTCTTTCTTCCTTTATCATAGATTAATTGCCCATGTAGGTGTGGGTTTATTTCTGGTCTCTCTATTCTGCTGCGTTGATCTACGTCTGCTTTTGTGCCACTATCACACTGTTTTGATTAGTCTAGTTTTGTAGTATAGTTTAAAATCAGTTAGTATGATACCTTCAGCTTTGTTTTCTTTCTCAAGATTGCTTAATTTACTCAGGGTCTTTTGTGTTTCCATATAAGCTTTAGATTTGTTATAGTTCTGTGAACAATGCCATGGATCCTTTGATAGGAATTGCACTGAATTTGTAGATCGCCTTGGGTAGTATGTTCATTGTTGTTTAGTTGCTAAGTTGTGTCTGACTCTCGCCTCCATGGGCTGTAGCTGACCAGGCTCCTCTGTCCACAGGATACCCCAGGCAAGAATACTGCACTGGGTGGCCATTTTTTTCTCCAGGGAATATTCCTGACCCAGAGATTGAACCCGCATCTCCTGCTTGGCAGGCAGATTCTACTAATTCTTTTAACCCATGAGTACAGTGTATCTTCTTTTTTGTTTGTGTCCTCCTCAATTTTTTTCACAATTGTCTTATAGTTTCCCTTTAGATTCCCTGCCTTAGATTTACTGCTAGGTATCTTATTATTTTTGATGCAATTATAAATGGGATTATTTTCTTAACTTCTTTAATAGTTTGTTGCTAATATATAGAAAGGAAAAAAGATTTCTGAATTTTAATTTTACATCCCACCACTTTATTGAATTGATTTATTAGTTCTAATCACTTTTTGGTGGTGTCTTTAAGATTGTCTATATATAATATCATGTCATCTGCCAGTACTGACAGTTTTATTTCTTCCTTTTTTTCTAGTTTGGCTTCCCCTTCTTGTTGTTTGTTGTGGCTAGGACTTCCATACTACATTGAATAAAAGTTGTGGGAATGGTCATTACCATCTTATTTCTGGTCTTACAGGAAATGTTTTAAGCTTTTAACTGTTGAGTATAATATTAGCTGTAGGTTTATCACGTGTCCATTATTTTGAGGTATATTCCCTCTATACTTGCTTTATGGACAACTTATAAATGATTGTGGAATTTTGCTAACAGCTTTTTCTGCATCTACTGAGATGATCATTGGATTTTTATTCCTCAATTTGTTAATGTGGTATATCACATTGATTTTCAGATATTGAACGATCCTCATATACATGGAGTCAATCTCACTTGATCATGGTATATGATCCTTATGATGTATTTTTTTTACTCAATTGCTAATATTTTGTTGAGGGGTTTTACATCTGTGTTTAACTGATATTCATCTGTAATTTTCTTTCTTGTGGTAATTATAGAAATAAAGTGGAGTGACAAAGATGCTCCAGGACAGGACTCTTGATGTGAATAAAAATATCTAAAATAATTTATAAATCTGGTTTTAGAAAAGGCAGAGGAACCAGAGATCAAATTGCCAACATCCGCTGGATCATGGGAAAAGCAAGAGAGTTCCAGAAAAACATTTATTTCTGCTTTATTGACTATGCCAAAGCCGTTGACTGTGTGGATCACAATAAAATGTGGAAAATTCTGAAAGAAATGGGAATACCAGACCACCTGACCTGCCTTTTGAGAAATCTGTATGCAGGTCAGGAAGCAACAGTTAGAACTGGACATGGAACAACAGACTGGTTCCAAATAGGAAAAGGAGTACGTCAAGGCTGTATATTGTCACCCTGCTCATTTAACTTATATGCAGAGTACACCATGAGAAACGCTGGACTGGAAGAAACACTAGCTGGAATCAAGATTGCCGGGAGAAATATCAATAACCTGAGATATGCAGATGACACCACCCTTATGGCAGAAAGTGAAGAGGAGCTAAAAAGCCTCTTGATGAAGGTGAAAGAGGAGAGTGAAAAGGTTGGCTTAAAGCTCAACATTCAGAAAACAAATATGGCATCTTGTCCCATCACTTCATGGAAAATAGTTGGGGAAACAGTGGAAACAGTGTCAGACTTTTTTGGGGGGGGCTCCAAAATCACTGCAGATGGTGACTGCAGCCCATGAAATTAAAAGCGACTGAACTGAACTGAACTGAAAATCCCATGGACAGAGGAACCTGGTAGGCTACAGTCCACAGGATCGCAAGATTCAGACATGACTTAGCCACTAAACCACCACCACTACCACGAAAACCTAATAATGCTGAACATCATTTTTTGCACTTTTGGATTATTTGCCTTTTTATTACTGAAGTTAGAGTGTTTTATATATACTC
The DNA here is from genome assembly GCA_006410935.1 of Redunca redunca. Lineage (NCBI taxonomy): Eukaryota > Metazoa > Chordata > Mammalia > Artiodactyla > Bovidae > Redunca > Redunca redunca. Next base: position 10,379 of record SJYQ01007701.1, read on the forward strand.
CAAAAAACAGGTATATCAGTTCAGTTCAGTTCAGTTGCTCAGTCGTGTCTGACTCTTTGCGACCCCATGAATCGCAGCACACCAGGCCTCCCTGTCCATCACCAGCTCCCGGAGTTCACTCAGACTCACATCCATCGCATCAGTGATGCCATCCAGCCACCTTATCCTCTGTCATCCCCTTCTCCTCCTGCCCCCAATCCCTCCCAGCATCAGAATCTTTTCCAATGAGTCAACTCTTCACATGAGGTTGTCAAAGTACTGGAGTTTCAGCTTTAGCATCATTCCTTCCAAAGAAATCCCAGGGCTGATCTCCTTCAGAATGGACTGGTTGGATCTCAATAGCCCAATATGTAAATAAATTGTGGTGATTCCATACAAATGAATACTACTCATCAGAAAACAGGAATGAACAACTTATTGATACATACAACAATATGGATGAATCTCAAAATAATATGAAGTGAAAGAAACCAGGCAAAAACAAGTCATTCATGTATATTCTATGAATCTATTTATGTAACTCTTTTGTTGTTGCTGCTGTTTAGTCCCTAAGTCGTGTTTTACTCTTTGCAACAACATGGGACTGTAGCCCAATAGGCCCCTCTGTTCATGGTATTTCCCAGGCAAGAATAATGGAGTGGGTTGCCTTTTCCTCCTCCATGGGATCTTCCCCACCCAGGGATTGAACCTGAATCTCCTGCTTTGCAAGAGGACTCTTTATCACTGAGCCACCAGAGAAGCCCCACATAAAAGTCTAGAAAATGCAATATAATCTATCGAGAAATCAGATGAGTGGCACATGAAAAAGGAGGGAAACAGCAAGAATAGTGTGGAGAGGGTGTAAAACTGAAATTACAAAAGGTTATGAGATTATAGAATGAAACTTTCTAAAATGTATATTTCACATATATAAACTTTAGTGTATGTCATTGGTACCGCAATAAAGCTGATAAGAATTTACAGAGACCATGTGATATTTTTCATATTTATTTTATGATTGTGAGTACATTATTTCGTGTTCAGATTCTGATCTTGTAGCAATAACTTAGTGGTTGAAGAGTTTCTCTCAGGGGAAAGGTTTATAGAAGGAAGTCCTACATGGGCCAGTCTGGAAATGTTATGCAGATGTCTCTCTATGGCATAAGAGGGAAAACAGAGAAGCAGGAGGGAGGTCAGGACTGAGGATAAAGAAAGATGAACATAGGCTAGTAGGAGGAGATGGGTTTAGAAATCTCTGGGAGCACACTAAGGCCAAGGTCAATGGCTGAAGATGTAAAAAAATTGCCTAGGCTGGTACCTGTTAGGTACAGTCTAGAAAGTCTAATTAGATTTGTGGGCGAGAGCCTAGCATATTTCACTGGACTCAGGTAAGACAAGTGACATCTATTCTCTGCTAGGTTATGAATTCACCAGTTAAAGAAAGAGATCTCTCAATGATGTCACTTCAAAGGAAGAGAAGTCTACATATATGACTATGAAGAACACTTCACATTATGTAAAAATGACTATTGATGAAGTTGGATTGTGACTGCAAAAGAAGATATGTGAACACTTTCATTTCCTACTGTGTATAAAAATAATTGCTCTTGGAAAAAGTAAAATCTCAATTTAGTGATAATGCTTGGGGATTAAGCTGTTCTTGTTAATTGAATTTTTTATTTATACAATCATTGATAACAATCATAGAATTTCACAGCTGGAAAGGACCTTAGAGATCATTTAGTCCAACTTCATTTTATAGATTAGGTAACAGAAGACCAAGAGGTTAAATAAATGGCCCAAGGTGGCAGTCAATTAGTGACAGTACTGGGATTATAAGAGAAATTTAACTAGAACATGCTTTTGTTTCAATCCTTGTGATTGAAAAGTTTTCCACTTAAGAATGTGTTCATCTGCTTAAATGTTTTAATATGTTAAGTATGGGAACTTTGAACCTACAAAGATATGTGTCTCTAATTCCTTTCATCAAATGTTTTAACTAATATTTATTGAAATTCTACAGGTTTTGGGCATTAAGTTCTGAGAGTAAAGAAATAAAATAGAAATAAAAAGAGCTCATAGTCTCAGGAACAGACAGAAAGAAAATGTAATAAATGCTATGACAGTTGTAAACATAGTGACTCTCAAACCACACTAGAGGGGTGACTGGTGGGATGGAAAAGACTTGGGACAAGTATTGCATTATTACAAACAATATATTAGAAACAATAAAAAAAGGGAATAACAAGAAAATAATTATCATAAAATTAAGGATAGCAATTATTTCAAAGATGGAGTAAAATGAAGCCATTACTAGGAGTCCGTTCAACTTATACTGGTCATGATCTATCTCTTAAACTGGATGGGTACATGTGTGGTCATTCTAACTGACTATTCTAAGTAATAATATATGCTCATTTGTACACAGGCTACATTATAGCCCCCCACCCCCACCAAAAAAAAACCACTTTTCAGCAACTGAGAGCTAAAGAAAAAGAGAATGAGTGAAAACTACGCTACCTCTAATGGGAAGAGAAGAAAGGAGTTTCTATAGGAGTTCAAGGGGATTTTTGGGGGGAAGAAATAAAGTATTTCTTCTTTTCTGCTGACCAATAAGACATAGACTGAAAATAAAACAGGACCACATCCATAAATATAGTTAAGAAAACTGGAGAATGTACAAGTTGTCCTTCAGAATGGTGGCAGGAACTTTCCTCTGTTGACAAAAGAAAAAAAACAGTTTACTATGAGAAAAAGTAGGAACAAGTAAAGGCAGTTCCTGAAGTTCCTCTTGAAGGCTCATGGTTTTCTTAGCAAGAGTTTTTTTTCCTTATTTTCCAAGAGAGTAAGGGCAAGAGGTGGTAAGGGAGACATAGAGGAGTGGAAGAGATAGAGATGGGAAAGAATTGTTCTTAGAAGCTGGAAGGAAATGACAAAGTATGAAACAGCCTGTAATGAATACAAACATTACCACTGAAGCCTACCTGAGGGGTAACAAGAAATCTGCAGCTGATTATATTGGCAGTCTTGTGACTTTTTAAAAAAATTTTTTTGCAATGATAAGCAAGCTGGCTGTAGAAGAAGAGAGTGCAGAGAGCTTAGAATAATGCATAGTGTGCTATGGAATTGACTGAGGAAGCAAGGAGACATAGGGTGTTGGGACATGTCATGCATTGGACTGGGGTATGAGACATGGAGCTCTGATCAGGCAAACACAAGAGTGGAAAGGATGAAGCCATTTGGACCTTAATCTGACCCTACTGGGGTAGAATAGGTGTGGAGATTATCCTTAAGATTTAACAGTTAAGATTTACTTTGAGCCTAACTAGAAAGTGCAGTTGAAAGGGGAAGGAGTGTAGGAGGTTGTGAGCCATGTACAAAGAATGTGATAAACTCAATTTGGATTCAGACAAAAGTCAAAAGGGAGTTTTTGAGAGCAGGTGTTAGATCCCAGCAGGAAGGCAGAGCACAGCTATAATCTGGTTGATGGTCCAGGAAATTTAGGAAGCAAAAAAAAGTCACTATTCAGAAACAGGTCTGTAGGTGGAAAAATAAAGCCCCATTTAGTAGGTGGGTGTTTAGAAGCAATACTTTGTTCTTCTAGAAGGGGGTAGAAAGAAGACAGGCTGAAAGGAACTACATTACTAATTAGCCATGTTCTGGGAATTGGACCCCTAGGGATAAAGGTAAATGTGACTCTGAAGTCTATGCATCAGAGACTTTGGCCAGAAGAATGATGGAGGCTAAATGCCTTTGACACTGGTATCTTCAGCTGTTCAGTAGTTCTTTTATGTTCAGTTGGTTTTGGAACTAGGGAGAAAGAAAGGTGTACTTTATGTGTACAAGTGGACACAGTTCCATCAGTGAAGCTTAGAACAGTAGAGTCAGGAGAAATAAGGTGAAGGGATTAATTAGGAATTTGGGGGGTTAAAATATACAGACTATTATTTATAAAATAGATAACCAACAAAGACCTACTGTATAGCACAGGGAACTATACTCAATAACTTGTGATGACCCATAATGGCAAAGAATCTAAAAAGAATAGATTTGTGCATGATGCTGTGAAAGTGCTGCACTCAATATACCACCAAATCTGGGAAACTCAGCAGTGGCCACAGGACTGGAAAAGGTCAGTTTTCATTCCAATCACAAAGAAAGGCAATGCCAAGGAATGCTCAAACTATCACACAATTGCACTCATCTCACACTCTAATAAAGTAATGCCCAAAATTCTCCAAGACAGACTTCAACAGTACGTGAACCATGAACTTCCAGATGTTCAAGCTGGTTTTAGAAAAGGCAGAGGAACCAGAGATCAAATAGCCAAAATCCACTGGATCATCAAAAAAGCAAGGGACTTCCAGAAAAACATCTATTTCTGCTTTATTGACAATGCCAAAGCCTTTGACTGTGTGGATCACGACAAACTATGGAAAATTCTTAAAGAGATGGGAATAACAGACCACCTAACCTGTCTCCTGAGAAATGTGTATGCAGGTTAGGAAGCAACAGTTAAAACTGGACATGGAACAACAGACTGGTTCCAAATAGGGAAAGGACTATGTCAAGGCTGTATTTAACTTATATGCAGAGTACATCATGAGAAACACTAGACTGGAGGAAGCACAATCTGGAATCAAGATTGCCAGGAGAAATATAAATAACCTCAGATAAGACCACCAGATGACACCACCCTTATATTGAAAAGTGAAGAAGAACTAAAGAGCCGCTTGATGAAAGTGAAAGAGGAGAGTGAAAAAGTTGGCTTAAAGCTCAACATTCAGAAAACTAAGATCATGGCATCTTGTCCCATCACTGCATGGCAAATAGATGGGGAAATACTGGAAACAGTGACAGACTTTATTTTTTAGGGCTTTAAAATCACTGCAGATGGTGACTGCAGCCATGAAATTAAAAGACACTTACTCCTTAGAAAAAAAGTTATGACCAATCTAGAGTGAATACTAAAAGCAGAGATATTGCTTTGCCAACAAAGGTCTGTCTAGTCAAGGCTATGGCTTCTCCAGTAGTCACGTATATATATGATAGCTGGACTATAAAGAAAGTTGACCACCAAAGAATTGATGCTTTTGAACTGTGGTGTTGAAGAAGACTCTTGAGAGTCCCTTGGACTGCAAGGAGATCCAACCAGTTCATCCTAAAGAAATCGTTCCTGAATATTCATTGGAAGGACTGATGTTGAAGCTAAAATTTCAATGCTTTGGCCACCTGACGCAAAGAACTGACTCACTGAAAAAGATCCTGATACTGGAAGATGGAAGGAAGGAGGAGAAGGGAATGACAGAGGACTAGATGGTTGGATGACATCGCCAACTCAGTGGACATGAGTTTGTGTAAACTCCAGGAGTTGGTGATGGACAGGGAGGCCTGGCATGCTGCAGTCATGTGGTTGCAAAGAGTCAGACACGACTGAGTGATTGAACTGAACTGATGCACAACTGAATCACTTTACCTTATACCTGAAATGAACACAACATTGTAAATCAACAATATTTCAATAATTTTTTAAAGAGAACTAAGGTGGATTCTGTCAAAGTCAGCATGGTTTAAAAAAAAAAAAAAAGGATTAGCATCAGGTCTAGGAGTGGTGCTAAGGGTAAAGAACCCACCTGCCAATGAGGAGAGGTAAGAGATGCAGGTTCAGTCCCTGGGTAGGGAAGATCCCCTGGAGGAGGGCAAGGCAACCCACTCCAGTATTCTTGCCTGAAGAATCCCAAGGGCAGAGGAGCCTGGGGGACTACATTCCATAAAGTCACAAAGAGTCAGACACAACTGGAACAACTTGGCATGCATGCACACACTAGGAGACTGGCAGGATCTGAGTCCAGAAGTCAATGAGGTTTCTCTGGGTATAATTAACTCAATATGTTGGTGGTCTTCAGCTTTCCTATCTGTTCATATCTGTACCCAAACCGTACCGAATGATTTACAGTCACCTGTGTTTGTTCTTATAGATTGACTTCAAGATTACAAGCATCAGAATGTCAGCACATGGGTTAGTGTTTTCAAATACTTATATTAATCTTGCAAAGCCTGCATATATGCAGGCTAAGTCACTTCAGCCATGGGCAACTTTTTTTGACCCTATGGACTGTAGCCTGTCAGACTCCTCTATCCATGAGATTCTCTGGGCAGGAATACTGAAGTGGGTTGCCATGTGCTCCTTCAGAGTATCTTCCTGACCCAGGGACCGAACCCACATCTCCTGCAACTCCTGCATTGTAGGTGGATTCTTTATCATTAAGCCACTGAGGAAACTCTTGGAAAGCCTGAGTGTTGCCCAAAACACATGAGCACCACTACTGTCAAAACTTCTGAAGTATATGAAAGTAACAAATACATACACACAACACACCTGACTACACAACAAATTCAGTTTCACCCGTAAGTCATGCTTAACAGAAAAATGACAAGCCAGAGTCACCAACCTTGAGACTGGAATGTGGTCAATCATTTGGAAAGGGTAAAAAGAGAGATGTGGGCAGAGAGCAGTAATACTTCCCAAGACAATTTGATGTGAAAAATGAAAGAAATAAGGTTAAAGAAATGTAGAAACAAATACTCATATAAAATAAAAAGGTGAAATGGATTATTTTCACTCCAGAAAATTTTCTTTGTTAAAATATGGTAAAGTTAATTTAAATGTAAAGGACTGAACCTAAAAGAGCTATCTATGGAAACTTTACTGTGTAGCTCTTCACTTGGAAACTTCATTATAGAAGCAAGTCAATTTGGGTATCATCTGGAGAACAAGTATTCAATAAGATACTCAGAGGATCTTAAAATTATTTCACTAAAGGCAATCCCAAAACAGGAACCTTAAGTATAGTGTAGTGTTTTAGCAAAGTTCCAGTACATATTTCTATTTTAATCCTTTGGAATAAAAACTAGAATAATTTTTTTAGGAATTAAAACAGTACTCCATTTTTTATGGCTGAGTAATATTCCATTGTATATATGTACCATGGCTTCTTTTGTTAAATTTATTTATTTTTAATTGGAAGATAACTGCTTTGCATATCACAACTTCTTTATTCATTCATCTATCCATGGACATCTAGGTAGCTTTAACATCCTGGCTATTGTAGTCAGTCGAAGTGATGTGGGTGAACCTAGATCCTGTTTTACAGAGTGAGATAAGTCAGAAAGAGAAAAAATATTGTCTATCAAAGCATATACATGGAATATAAAAAAAATGGTACTGATGTACCTATTGGCAGGGCAGGAAGAGAGATGCAGATGTTAAAAATGTACACAGCACATAAAGGAGAGGGTGGGGCAAACTGAGAGAGTAGCTTTTGACATATATAGATTGCCATGTGTAAAACGGATAGCTAGTGGGAAGCGCCTGTACAGCACAGGGAGCTCAGTTCCATGTTCTGTGATGACCTAAAGGAGTGGAATCAGGAGGAGGTGGTGGGAGGGAGTCCCAGAAGGGAGGGGGTATAGGTATATTAACAGCTGATTCAAGCTATTTTATAGGAGAAACCAACATAACACTGTAAAGCAATTATCTTCCAATTAAAAATAAATTGCTGGTTTAGTCACTAAGGCATGTCTGATTCTTTGCAACCCGATGAACAGTCTGCCACGCACCTCTGTCCATGGGATTTTCCAGGCAAGAATACTGGAGTGGGTTGCCATTACTTTTCCAAGGGATCTTTCCAACCCAGGGATCGAACCTGGGTCTCCTGCATTGCAGTCTTTACCAACTGAGCCAACATTAAAAAAGTGAAACATGATACACTAAGAAAAACAGAAATAGACTCACAGGCATAAAAAGTAACTTTGTAGATATGTTTAGTCGCTCAGTCATATCTGACTCTTTGCGACCCCATGGACTATAGCCCTCCAGGCTCCTCTGTCCATGGGGATTTTCCTAGCAGGAATACTGGAGAGGGTTGCCATGGCCTCCTCAACCTTATGGATAACAAAGGGGTGAGGGGGTAGGGAAGAAACTATATGTATTGTGTGTACAGCTCAGAGAACTATATTCAATAGTTTATAACAACCTATAATGGAAAAAAATCTGAAAAAGAATATAACACTTTGCTACACACCTGAAACATTGTAAGTCAACTATACTAATTCTCTTTAGTTGTGACCGACTCTTTGTGACTCCATGGACTGTAGCCTGCCAGTCTTCTCTGTCCATGGGAAATCTCCAGGCAAGAATACTGGAGTGGGTTGCCATTCCATCCTCCAAAATCAACTATGAAAGTGAAAGTCACTCAGTCGTATCTGACTTTTCGCAACCTCATGGACTATACAGTCTATAGAATTTTCCAGGCCAGAATACTGAAGTGCGTAGCCTTTCCCTTCTCCAGGGGATCTTCCCAACCCAGGGATCGAACCCAGGTCTCCGACACTGCAGGCAGATTCTTTACCAGCTAAGCCACAAGGGAAGCCCCAAAATCAACTAACCTCAAATAAAAAAGAAAAAACATAGTACTCTAAAAAGCTATGATGAGAATGCTAAGAAAATCTTTATTTTCCTAAAAATTAGTACTTTATATCATTATCAATCTCTTTAATCTTCACTTTTTAAAAATTTATATAAACCTTTTGAAAATTACTCAAAATTTTTAATATCTTCCTTACTGTTGATTTTAATTGTTAACCCACAGTAATTTTAAACTTAGATTTTCT
>SJYQ01007701.1:19048-61276 GCA_006410935.1 Redunca redunca
GAGAGATATTCTAATGTATCCTAATTTGATTTCTGGTCTTAAATAAATACTTCCACTTAACAGAGAATTTTTTAAAAATGTAGATGCTATTCAATTTCAATATGCATACTTTTAAACTATTGCTCTGTAATAAAGAAAGATTTTGCAAATACATGCCATGCTCAGTTTTCTGTTCATTTTTAGGTTAATCTTATATACATAGACACACACACTTATTTAAGAGTGAACAAAACTGACCGTACCATGTAGTGGGGTACGGAAAAAGTCACTACTCACTTTGAGTTTTACCTATAACATAAGAAATCATGAAAATAGAAAAGAATTCTGTTATGTTCCCAATAAGAAACAGATGTCACACTCAAATTAGGATGATTCAACAGATTACCTGAATATAGAGCTACTTACAGAGATGACATTATAAGGGAACCACAGAGTATGATGCTACAATGTGGGCCTAGTTGTAACTGTGGAGCTGAGGTACCCTGACCCAAGGGAGAAGGGAGGGAGAAGTTATTGGACCACCGAAGAGAGAGTAAAGGAAATCAGTACCTGAGTTTATCCTTTTCCCCCCCCTGTGACCAGCCCCAACCTGAAGCCTCTGGGCACAAGAGCCCTGTGGCTACCAGGCAAGTTGTTCCCTTTCCTTGGGCAGGAAACAGGGAAGAGAAGAGAGAACAGAAAATCCAGAGGAATAAAACAACACTGTCAAAGTCAAAAATATAAACCATAAAAAAAGACTCTTCTCTTAAACTAATATAAGGTATGTAAATTATAATTATTAAATATTATTAGTAATTACAATCAAGAAGCATATGGTTGAATATTTATAATTTCTATTACCATTATTAGACTGAGTTTATAATCTGGCCTAACACAAATCCCTTCAAAAGATCATAATGAGAGGAGACACACACACACATACACAAAAATTAATATATGCAACAGCTAGGTTCATCATTCGTTCGCTCAATCATTAACATGTACTCTGCTAGGCACCAGAGATTAAAAAAGATCTCTGCTCTACAGAAATTCACAGTGTAGCAAAAAAGACAATTTTAGCAAGTAATTAGAAGACAATAGAAGTAAAAAGTGGTTAAAGACCTTAGAACAGGGAAGCCTTCATAAAGCGCTAACATTTGGGACTTGAAGAAATAATTACTCTAGACAGGGGATAAAGCTTGAACAAAAGCATAGAGTGAGAGGGTCTGATATGTATGGAAACTCACAAAAAATTCAGAATGATGGTAAACGGTGCAAGTAAGGATGTGACATGCAGATAAGGCAGAAAAGATGACTTAGGACCAAATTATTAACGCCCTGTTCACCATGAAAAGAGCATAAGTTTCACCCTACGATAATGTTTTTCAAACTTTTCACCATAAAAATAACAAAGAAGACTGAACTTATACACCCATAGGTCTGCCAGCAACATATGCAGCAGTTTCTACTTCAAGCAAAGACATCTTTAAAGTCTTAAACCTTACTGGAAAAGCTAGTGAGAATTTTGCATTCTACGCTTTTTTTGTAAGACATGAAATGAATATTTTGACCCACTTACAAATGAGTAAAGTGTATACCACGTTAAGCTCAGTCATAATTAGTTTGGTGCTTCTAATACTCCCAGGAATAAGCTAAGAAAACACCCTCTCCAGGAAGTTTGAAAAGCAGGTTTGAAAAATTTCATGAGGCAATAAAGAGGCAATGTAGTATTTTTTTTTTTTTAAAAACCACATATATAAATATATCTTGGTGTTGTTTAGTCGTTGTGTCCAACTCTTTTGCAACCCCCTAGACTGTAGCCCACGAGGCTCCTTTGTCCATGGGATTCACCAAGCAAGAATGCTGGAGTGAGTGGATTGCCACTTCTTTCTTGAGGGTATCTTCCTGACCCAGGGATTGAACCCACATTCCTGCACTGGCAAGTGGATTCTTTACCACTGAGCCACACACACACACACACAGAGCTGTGTGTGTATATATATATATATATATAGAGAGAGAGAGAGAGAGAGAGAGAGAGATAAAAAGAGAGAGAAAATCAGGTCTAGAGTTCTAAAAATGGAGGTTGGGATTAAACATCAAAAATTAGCCACCGTAAAACCAAATCCCTCCTATACAAGTATTGTTTGATATGCAAAGTGTGAAAATATGTTTTTCAACTAATATTTAAACATTCAGTTCAGTTCAGTCGCTCAGTCGTGTCTGACTCTTTGCGACCCCATGAACTGCAGCACACCAAGCCTCCCTGTCCATCACCAACAGCTGGAGTCCACCCAAACCCATGTCCATTGAATCACTGATGCCATCCAACCATCTTATGCTCTGTTGTCCCCTTCTCCTCCTGCCCTCAATCTTTCCCAGCGTCAAGGTCTTTTCAAATCAGTCAACTCTCTGCATCAGGTGGACAAAGTATTGGAGTTTCAGCTTCAACATCAGTCCTTCCAATGAACACCCAGGACTGATCTCCTTCAGGATGGACTGGTTGGATCTCCTTGCAGTCCAAGGGACCCTCAAGAGTCTTTTCCAACACCACAGTTCAAAACCGTCAATTCTTCAGCGCTCAGTTTTCTTTATAGTCCAACTCTTACATCCATACGTGACTACCAGAAAAACCATAGCCTTGACTAGATGGACCTTTGTTGGCAAAGTAATGTCTCTGCTTTTTAATATGCTGTCTAGGTTGGTCGTAACTTTTCTTCCAAGGAGTAAGCGTCTTTTAATTTCATGGCTGTAGGAGACTGATTTAAACTATTCTCGAAATACATCAAGTTCAGGGAACCCTGGACCAGATTAACCCATGACACATCTTCCTGTTACTAAGTAAAGGCCGCCCCTTTTTGAAGATGTCTGCACCCTCCTCTACCCTATTTCTCATCAAGAAGGCATGTACACTCACCCCATCTGCCTCATTCATGTCCAGTGTTACTTTTGAGACTTCCGTGATGTTTGTACTTGCTGTTTTTGGTCTAGTTGAAAGCTGAAGGTTTTATAGTTAATGAAATCACTAACAGGAGAGGAGGGAAATAGAACGGAGAAGAGATGAGAAGAGAGACAATGAAAGGGGAAGGTGAGAAGAGGGAAAGAGAACATTTTCTCTGAGAAAAGAGTTGAACATTTGGAGAAAGACTTGCCAGAAAAGGATCATAAGGATGGTCAAGTTAGTAAGAAAACTAAGATTGTGTTGTTATGAAAGCCAAGTGAGTAGAGATCTCCAACAAAGAAACACAAAGTCCCATGTGGTCAAAAGGTTCAATTCCAATGAATTTGGAATTGTGGGAATTGTGGTTTCAACATAAGTCTGACTGCAACACATTTGGGGAAGCAGAAAGAGAGAAGAGAGATAAGCAGCCCAAAACACCCTTTCAGTAAATTATATTTTGTATGTTCTTTGAACAGTTTAATCCACAGGTTAGAGTGGATTCTAAAATGATTTTAAGTTATTTTATATTTAAAGGTTTGCAAAACAGATGAGAAATTACTATCCTAAATTATAAAAACTTTCTTAAAGTTTAATTTAAGTAAATTTTATTTTCAAGATACATGTATCACTAGAGAAAAGGCATAATTGGTAAAGAGCAATGACTCATATTGAATTCTAGAACAGTGTTTGAATATAAGGATAGATGACGTCTTGAAGTAACCCAACTTCATGACAAAACTGTTTTTTTTTTCTATTCAACCTTGATACTGACTCCTATTTTAAAGGGATTAAAAAATATTAATGAAAGCATGTATTATGCCCAAGATTTGCATAGATTATCCTCTCACTCAAATAATAATAAGTACATTTGTGGAACAGTAATAAATTCATTTACAACCAATGATCTGTAGGTTATGGGAGAAAACAAAAAATATATCCTACTAGGAGTCTGTGACTGAAGAGAATTTGTGGAAGGGACCATTTTACAAAGGCTTCCATACAGTTAAAGACAACTGTAAAGAACGGTATCCCATCCAAATACTCATGACAGTGGAAAGGCAGCCAGCCCCAGGCCTCAGTTAGAAGAGGGAATATTTACTAGAACCCACTCAAGTAAACTTGTAACTGTAGATGGAAAAAAAAATGAACAGGAGCTTCAAGAGAGCAATAGCTGCAAACAAACTGAATGATGCCTGACAGGAAGGGAGCTGAGGGAATAAATATCTCAAACCCATTGTCATCCAGTTTTCCAATTTCCAGTCATTATCTCCCATTTTCTAAACTCAGTCAGAACATAAGGGAGACCAATTGAGTGGCCATTAACACCAGTCTTCCCAGGAGCAGAAGAAGAGAAGGGTTATAAAAAGGTATCTCCAGCATATCCTCCAGACAGTAAATAGCTTTCTCTTAGGGAGTTGTCTAGACTCTACACTACAGCATTTTCTTCAGCCAACAAGATGGTCCCCTTTTGCAACAACAGGGATGTGTCATTTTCTCTCACTGTTGCGAAGAGTGGCACATCAGCTCAGTCAGTTCAGCTGCTTAGTCGTGTCCACCTCCTTGCGACCCCATGAATCGCAGCACACCAGGCCTCCCTGTCCATCACCAACTCCTGGAGTCCACTCAGACTCACGTCCATCGAGTCAGTGATGCCATCCAGCCATCTCATCCTCTGTCGTCCCCTTCTCCTCCTGCCCCCAATCCCTCCCAGCATCAGAGTCTTTTCCAATGAGTCAACTCTTTGCATGAGGTGGCCAAAGTACTGGACTTTCAGCTTTAGCATCATTCCCTCCAAAGAACACTCAGGGCTGATCTTTAGAATGGACTGGTTGGATCTCCTTGCAGTCCAAGAGAGTCTCAGGAGTCTTCTCCAACACCACAGTTCAAAAGCATCAATTCTTCATCACTCAGCTTTCTTCACAGCATGGCACATAAGGCAGCATTATGTTTAATGTAGTGGTATTTTTGTTGTTTCTTCATTTATTTATAGCATCTAGCGCCTTTTCTTATGTTAAGAGAATGTGTCACTGTTGACTGTCTCCATGGAGAGGTAGGGAAAAGGTGCTTCTGCCTTTGACTATGAATACTTGAAGGAAAGACACTTGCTCTTCCTGCCCTGTGCCCACAAATGCAAATCTCTGGACACAAGAACACTGAATGAGATGTGTTCTTCTGAGACTCTCAATTTGTAGTAGATAAGTGGTATTAACTAGAGTTAGGCTTTCTTCTAGACATAGGAAGAAGCTGTGCTCACTTCCTAAGCAGCAGCAACAGCAGTCTGACCAGGCTAAGAACACTTGTGGTACTTGATGTACTTTTAGTATTGGGAAGCACTTAGTTCAATCCATTCTGCTAATTTAGCCTTCCAGCTTCTCTGTAATTATCTAAATTCTAAAGATGCTCACAATAGATGCTCTTGTTGGCTTCTGTTATGTGTGGTCAGGAGCATCTTTTTTTTTTTTTTAATTAGAGTATACTTGCTTTACAATGTTGTGTTGGTTTCTGCTGTAAAATAAAGTGAATCAGCTATATGTATTTATATATCCCTCCCTCTAACTCCCCATATTCCACCTCTCTACGTCATCAGAGAGCATGGATCTGAGTTCCCTATGATATACAGCAGCTTCCCACTAGCTATCTATTTTACACATGGTAGTGTACACACGTCAGTGTGACTCTTCAATTCTCACTGTGTCCCCCTCATGTCCACGAGTCTGTTCTTTACACCTACATCTTATTGCTGCCTTGAAAGAGGTCCACCTGTACCATTTTCTGTATTTCATATATATGCATTAATATATGATATTTGTTTTTCTTCTTCTGACTGACTTCACTCTGTCTGACAGACTCTAGGTCCATCCACATCTCTGCAAATGGCATTTCTTTTTATGGCTGAGTAATATTCCATTGTATATATGTGTTTGCTGCTGCTGGGGTCCAGCCCCGGTGGATCCAGGGAATTCGAAGCGGGGACGGCATTGGTGAGGAAAGACTTATTTATTGATTAATATAAGATTAGATTAAGAAGAAATAGTGTAGTAGGAAAATTTAGTGGAGAAAAGAAGGCTGAATAACTTGGTCTACGTGGAAAGCCAATAAAGTTCCAGACAAGGAGCTTGCACCATCTACGTTAGGCCACCGGCGTCCGTTTGAATATCAGAGGGTGCCCCGCCTTGGGCTCTCTCTCTTACGGATCTTAGGAAGGACATGTAAGTAGACGGTGAGCCTTCACACCCCAGATGGGAATTCAGCCGAAAAAGGGGAGAAAAGAAAGACATGGGGAAGCCCAGCATTGGTGCAAGACTCCAAAAACTATTTTTCAAAATCAGCTTATATACCCCAAGTTGTACATAAAGAAATAATGGAATATGCAGAGTTATGCAGGGGCAGCAGTCCTGACCCTCACTGAGACAAACAAGGGTTTCTTTTTGCATACCCTCCCGTATACAAAAGGTCTCAGGTGGTTTACATTATCTTCTGGCCAAGAGGCCCGTTAACATTGTTATGGCTCTCTCCCTGTATAACTGTCTATCAACCAGAAAGCTCCTTTTCCCTAGAAGTGTTTTTTCTTTACTCTGCATCACCCTCAAAGCACTAAATAAAGTTACATTCCTGTAGAACAAAGGTGCAGTGGGTTATAACAAAGAAAGTACTTAACTCAAAGATCTAATGCTGCTAATACCAGGTCTACTAGTTTTTCTATATACCAACTATATCTAAAAATAAAAGATATGAAAATTTGGCAGCAAGTATTGGCTCAACAAGTGAAACCTTTAATCAGTCCTATTCTAGTGATTTTGACTCCTCGGAAGCCCCGACATTCCTAGGATGTTTTAAGCTTCCTGTGCCTCCTGCAGTCGGGAGGCCTCAAACAAACACACACGCAGCTGTACGAGTCCTGCAGGCAGGCTAGAAAGCCATCAGAGGGGTTTTTGGATTGAAACACTCATATTATGCCCAGGAGATTTATTATCTAAAAGCTCTATTTTTTTCCAGAAAAAGGTGCGGGGCGGGGGGCGGGGGGACAGGCCCCTGTTAATGACAGAAGAGTAGGTGGAAAGCATAACACAGTAAAGCAGGCAGACTCTGGTCTTGGGGGGTGGATCCTCAGGAAATTCCAGGGGGAACCCCTGAAGCCAATCACGTCCTTGTGTTTTGTCAGGCTTCCTTCCGCATGACCTTGTCACAGGCGGGATTCCTCACGCTGGCCCCCGGCATGCTGCATTGAGTGGCCAGTTGGATAACACCAGGTTTTCCTCAGATTCACACCACTGATGTGAACCTATCCCAAGTTGTCCTATACTCCTTACCCAGCTACTCTCTTGACCTCAGTGACTGATTTAGTCCTTTCTTTGTCCTGACCCTATCCTCAACTGGGTCATTTCTCTTCCCTTATCTACCTATCTTTTAAAATTAGTACTAATTTTTAATCTCAATACTCACCTTTAGAAAAGTTCAATACTTGAATTCATTTAGATGTGTGTACAGGCTTCCCAGGTGGTGCTAGTGGCAAAGAACCCACCTGCCATAAGAGACAGGCATAAGGAGGCATAAGAGACACAGCTTTGGTCCCTCAGGAAGATCCCCTGGAGAAGAGCATGGCAATCCACTCCAGTATTCTTTACTAGAGAATCCCACAGACAGAGGAGCTTGGCAGGCCACTGTCCATGGGGTTGCAAAGAGTCGGACATGACTGGTGTGTAACCAATAGAAGCTTGATAAGACAAACAGTAGATTTTCAGGTGTCAGAGGTCAGCTGTAAGTTGAGCTGTCTGGGGAACAAGAAGACTATCCTGGCAGTCTTAAAAAATCTCAGCAGTGAGATGACTGTTTACCCTGCTTAAAAATCTGAATGTGGGACTTCCCTTGTGGTCCAGTGGCTGGGACTCATCTCTTGGTGGGAACCTGGGTTTGATCCCTAGTCAGGGAACTAGATCTCACATGTGGCAACTAAAGATCCTGCATGCAGCAGCAAAGGCCAAGGATCCCATGTGCTGTGACAGAGACTTGGTGCAGCCAAATAGATAAAGAAACATTAAAAAAAAATATGAATACTAAAAGAAAGAGGAAAAACAGCTTTTTATACTCATCTCCTGCAGATCAACCACAATGAGCTACACACTTTCAGATGACATTATCTTTTTTTCATTCTCACAATTTAAAAGTTTAGGAAATTTCCCCAAATAACTGCTATTTAGACACAGAGCTGGGATTTGAACATGTAACTCTTTCCTCAGCTCCTGCCATACTACCACTCTGCCTAAAAATCACAGCTACTTCTTTAAAGATTCTGACATTCCAAGTGTGAGAAAATTAGTGGCAGCAGTCAGTTCAGTGACAAAAGTACAAGAGACTATATGGGATCTTATGTTTCAAGACGAATTTTTGACAGCATTAGAGACATTTTATGAAGAAGTCATGAATTTGACTGGGTTATGCTTAGAACATCTACTAGAAAACCACTTCTTAAATTGCTATTTTCTATGGTATTGATGGAAAGGAAACTGTATAATTTGCTTACGTGTCAGAGGTAGTTTGTTTGTTTACTGTTAATGATAGTCAAAATATCTGACATGTAGTAATGTTCTGGTAACACTTAAATCAACCTGATTATATTGGAAACCTAATAAACAATAACTAGAATTATTTTTAATATGCTTCTGGCTGTGGAAGCACTGCCAATCTGTAAAATATTTGAATTCCAAACCGCAAATGGATGTGTATTCAATTGTATAATCAAAGGGGAGAAAATAAAAAACACAGTTTTGATTGAGTAGCCTTTTAACCTGAAATTAAAGAAAAATAACTGAAAATCATAAAAGGACCCTTCAATTTTGAATTTTAATTTTAGGGAATTAATATTATTTTGTGACCATGATGAGGTTAGCATAATTGAATTCTTTTTGGTAATCGAGTTTCATAGGTGTGACTGGAAGCAGGTGCAAAAGCAAATCAAGTTTTCTCAGAAAGAATATTAATAGCATTCTGAAATTCCTCATTCCCAAGAGAAAAGTAAAACTTTAAGCTAAATACTTGAAAGAATACACATTTTACATGTTTCTTTTATTAGTGATGAGAGTTGCTTATTAATCAATGTTTAACAATGTAATTACAGCTGTTTTAGTCTCACCAGATAACACAGATTAATAAATGACCTGCAACTAGTGAAGTGTGCAGAAAGGGTAATGAATTCTTTCCATCAGCACTCTAATTTATTAGTAATAAACAAAGACCATTATGAATTAGGAGAATTGTAGAGTTTCTGAATATTGAAATCAAATTTCCAGATGAAAGCATTTAATCATTCAGTTTTCCTTCATTTACTTCTCTTCATGTCTGATAATGTGGTGGGATTTGCTTTTCTGGACTGCATTAAATAGTTCATCTAAAGCTCATATCTTATACTGCTTGCAAGTTTACATTGACCCAACTCTTATTATTATATATTAGTTTTTACCTAACACTGAAATTAGTGTAATTTTGATATCAACTAATCAAGTTATGATGTTGAGAAGAGCTCCTGTTCCAGCTTGATGAGGCACTATTGGATGAGGCACTATTTTTCCAAAACTGGTTTTAACTATGCAGAATTCTATTTGACAAATTGAATTNTTATGATGTTGAGAAGAGCTCCTGTTCCAGCTTGATGAGGCACTATTGGATGAGGCACTATTTTTCCAAAACTGGTTTTAACTATGCAGAATTCTATTTGACAAATTGAATTAACTCAAAGGAGAAAGACACAAATGCATATGCTTTATGATAAATATAACCAAAATCTGATGGGGAAGAAAAGTTATTAGTTATGCACACACAAAATTAACATTGTACAATATTTGAGAATCACTTGAAATATGTCTTTAATTCTAGCCTCATTTTGAACTTCAGTAGCAGAGAGGTGTTCAAATATGAGCACTACCTGGTGGCATATGTTAATTATAATACACATCCCTTCTGTTGTCTCCAGTTACCACCATATGCTACTTTGTTATCACTTTTGTGAGGAGGACATTCCAAATCTGGGTCACTAACTTAGAATTGCAATATTGTATTAAAAATAATTAGAAGCATAAGATACCAAGGCTTTTCTTACATTATATAAGACAAGAAATGATTATGCCTATATATGTATATAAAGCACATGTATAAAATGTTGTGTGTATGTGTATGTACAGGTCACATACTGCTGAACTGTATTTTAAGAAGTGGATCCTGAAAGAAAGGCATAAATCCCTTTAAGTCACAGGATAAAGAGTGAACAACAAGTGTGAAAAGTCAAAGGATAAGAATTTGAAGCAAAATAAATTGTTGCACTAACTCTGTGCTCAGAATGGAAATAATTTAGTGAGAAAATTATTCTCTCCTGATGAGGAAGCCTAAATCAGAATTTTTCAAAACCCCAAGGGTTGGCACTGATTCCTGTATCCACTTACTGTTGTAGACACCCTCTCATCTTATATCTTGAGTCTAGCTGGTAGAACAGAAAGCTTTTTCTTTCATGTAAAAGAAGCAAGTAAGTAGAGGGAGAACTACTTATACATAGGCAGAAGGTAATTTAGTGCTTTTTCTACATACAAATTTCCAAAGGAGGGTGTTAAAAGTTTCAACACTAAGAATGGAAAGTGTAGCCTGCAATTGCTGGATAAAACTGAAGTCATCATACATCATTAGGAGTGATGTGAAATGTTTCAGGTACTGTCAAAAAAAAAGTTTGACAATTTCTCAAAACAATTAAATGTAATTGTGATTAAAAAGCTTCCAACAACAAAAGTCCAGGACCAGATGGCTTCACAGGTGAATTATATCAAACATTTAGAGAACAGCTAACACCTTAACTTCTGAAACTTTTCCAAAAAATTTCAGAGAGAGAAACACTCCCAAACTCATTCTACAAGACCACCATCACCCTGAGACCAAAATCAGACAAAAACATCACAAGAAAGAAAATTCAGGCCAATATCACTGATGCAAAAGTCCTCAACAAAATACTGGCAAACTGAATCCAACAACACATTAAAAGGATCATACACCATGATCAAGTAGGATTTATCCGAGGGTTGCAAGAATTCTTTAATATATGCAAATAAATGTGATATACCACATTAACAAATTGAAGAAAAACCATATGATCATCTCAATAGATGTAGAAAAAGCTTTCAATAAAATTCAACACACATGATAAAAATAAACAAAAAATAAACTCCCCAGAATGTGGGCATGGAGCAAACCTACCTCAACAAAATAAAGACCACATATGACAGAGCTACAGCAAACATTATTCTTAAGGGTGAGAAATTGAAAGTATTTCCTCTAAAATTAGGAACAAGGGTTGTTTGCCTTCTTAGCACTATTATTCAGTATAATTTTGGAAGTCCTAGCCATGGTGATCAGAGCAGAAATGCAAATAAAAGGCATCCAAACTGCCAAAGAAGAAAAAGAAATAAATGGAATTCAAAATGGCAAAGAAGGAAAACTGTCACTGTTTGCAGATGACATGATAATATAAATAGAAAATCTAAAGATGCCCAAGTAAACTACTAGAACTAATCACTGAATTTACAAAAGTTGCAGGATACAAAAATAATACACAGAAATCTCTTGTATTTCTATAGACTAACAGTGGAAGATCAGAAGGAGATATTAAAGAAACAATCTCATTTACCATTGCTACAAAAAGAATAAATTACCTAGGAATAAACTTACCAAAGAGGCAAAAGACTTGTACACAGAAACTATAAGATACTGATGAAAGAAATCAAAGGCAACATAAATAGATGGAAAGATATACCATATTGTTGGGTTAGAAGAATCAATATTGTGAAAATGACTATACTACCCAAAGCAATCTACAGATTCAGTGCAATCCCTATCAAATTACCAATGGCATTTTTCACAGAACTAGAACAAAACTTTTTTACAATTTGTTTGGAAACTCAAAAGACCTCAAATAACAAAAGCAACTTGAGGATAAAAAGAAAAGTTGGAGGAATCAGGCTCCCTGACTTCAGACTATACTATAGGGTTACAGTGGTCAAGATTGTACAGTACTGGCACAAAAACAGAAATATAGGTCAATGGAAAAGGATAGAAAACCCAGAGATAAACCCACATACCTATGTCACCTAATCTATGAAAAAGGAGGCCAAAATGTAAAATGGAGGAAAGACAGCCTCTTCAAATAAGTTTTGCTGGGAAAACTGGACAGCTACATATAAAAGAATGGTACTACAACACTTCCTAACATACACAAAAATAAACTCAAGATGGATTAAAGACCTAAAACTCTTAGAGGGAAACATAGAACATTCTTTGATATAAATCACATCAAGATCTTTTTTGGCTCACCTCCTAGAATAATGAGAATAATAAGTACTATTTATAATAGCTAGGACATGGAAGTAACCTAGATGTCCATCAACAGATGGATAAAGAAGTTGTGGTACATATACACAGTGGAATATGACTCAGCCATAAAAGGAACACATTTGACTCAGTTCTAACAAGATAGATGAGACTAGAGCCTATTATACAGAGTGAGTAAGTTAGAGAAAGATCTTGTACATTAATGCATATATATATGGAATTTAGAAAGATGGTACTGATGAACCTATCTGTTGGGTGGCAATGGAAACACAGAACTGACTTGTGGACGCAGTGGGGGAAGGAGAGGGTGGGACAAATTGAGAGAGTAGCATTGAAACATGTATTACCACATGCAAAATTAGCCAGTGGAAATTTGCTGTATGAAACAAGGAGCTCACACCTGGTACTCTGTGACAACCTAGAGGAGTGGGGTGGAGCAGAAGGTGGGAGGGAAGTTCAAGAGGGAGGAGACATATGTCTACCTGTACCATGTTGATGTATGGCAGAAACTGATACAATGTTGTAAAGCAATTATCCTCCAATTAAAAATAAACTTAAATAAAATAAACAAAGTGGACCTAATTAAATTTAAAGGTTCTAAACAGCAAAGGAAACCATAAACAAGATGGAAAGACAACCCTCCGAATGAGAGAAAATATTCACAAATGAAGAAAGAATTAATTTACAAAGTTATACAAACAGCTCATGCAGTTCTATTTCAAAAAAAACAACCAACCCAATAAAAAAAAATGGGCAGAAGACCTAAATAGACAGTTCTCAAGAGAAGACACAGGGATGGCCAACACACATGAAAGGATGCTCAACATCACTAACAGAGAAATGCAAATCAAAACTACAATGAGAAATGTATGATCTCAAAACTACAATGATTCTGACCTCACACTCGTCAGAGTGGCCATCATCACAAAATCCACAAACAATAAATGCTGAAGAGGGTATGGCAAAAATGGGGACCCTCTTGCAATGTTGGTGGGAATGTAAATTGACACTGTCACTATGGAGAAGAGTATGGAGGTTCCTTAAAAAACTAAAAATAGAACTACCAGGTGACCCAGCAATCCCACTACTGGGAAGATAAAACCA
This sequence comes from Redunca redunca, assembly GCA_006410935.1. Taxonomy (NCBI): domain Eukaryota; kingdom Metazoa; phylum Chordata; class Mammalia; order Artiodactyla; family Bovidae; genus Redunca; species Redunca redunca. The sequence goes on from SJYQ01007701.1 coordinate 32,436, forward strand.
TAATTCAAAAAGATACATGCACCCTAATATTCATAGCAGCACTATTTGCAGTAGCCAGGATGGGGAAGCAACCTAGATGTCCATCAACAGAAGAAAGGATAGAAAAGATATGGTACATACATATACAGTGGAATATTACTCAGCCATAAAAAGGAACAAACTGGGTCATTTACAGAGATGTGGATAGACGTAGAGAGTATCATACAAAGGGAAATCAGAGAAAAACAAATATTGTTTATTAACATGTATGTGTGAAATGAGAAAAAAAAAATGGTATAGATGACCTTATTTAAAAGCAGAAATAGACACACAGATGGAGAGAACAAAGGTGTGGATACCAAAGGAGAAAAGTGGGGTGGAATAAATTGGGAGATAGGATTTGGCATATACACACTATTGATCCTACGTATAAAATAGATAACTAATGAGAATCTGGGCTTCCCTGGTGGCTCAGAGGTTAAAGTGTCTGCCTGGAATACGGGAGACCCGGGTTTGATCCCTGGGTCGGGAAGATCCCCTGGAGAAGGAAATGGCAACCCACTCCAGTACTCTTGCCTGGAGAATCCCATGGCATAGGGATTGAGAATGAGAATCTACTGCATAGGGAGCTCTATTCAATGCTCTGTGGCAAACTAATTGAGAAGGAAATCCAAAAAAGAGGAGATATATGTAAACATATAGTTTATTCATTTTCCTTTACATTAGAAACTAACACAACATTGTAAAGTAACTATACTCATAAAATTTTTTTAGGAAAAATAGGAAAACAGTAAAATGGAACCTTTGTGGAAAAGTACAATGAAGATGAGTAAGCTGTAAAGAAATAAAATGAACAAGTTAAAAAGAAAAAAAAAGTATACAACTGAGCAATCCACTCAGTACATACCCAGCAGAAATGAAAAGAGGTACTTGAATACATATTCACCCATACTCACAGCAGCACTGTTCACAGTAGCTAAAAGGTCCTTTGCCAACACAGGTCCGTTTAGCCAAGGCTATGGTTTTTCTAGTAGTCATGTATGGATATGAGAGTTGGACTATAAAGAAAGCTGAGCACTGAAGAACTGATGCTTTTGAACTGTGGTGTTGGAGAAGACTCTTGAGAGTCCCTTGGATTGCAAGGAGATCCAACCAGTCTATTCTGAAGGAGATCAACCCTGGGTATTCATTGGAAGGACTGATGCTGAAGCTGAAACTCCAATACTTTGGCCACCTCATGTGAAGAGCTGACTCATTTGAAAAGACCCTGATGCTGGGAAAGATTGAGGGCAGGAGGAGAAGGGGACGACAGAGGATAAGATGGTTGGATGGCATCACTGACTTGATGGAATGAGTTTGAGTGAACTCTGGGAGTTGGTGATGGATAGGGAGGCCTGGTGTGCTGTGGTTCATGGGTTTGCAAAGAGTCAGACAGGACTGAGCAACTGAACTGAACTGAACTGACCCATCAAAGGATGGATAGACAAAATTATTACAATGTATTGTTATTTAGCAGGAAAAGTAAATGAAGTATTGATAAATGCTACAATTCGGAGGAAACTTGAAAACATTCTGAGTGAAAGCAGTCAGCCATAAAACACCACATACTGATGGTATGATATCATTTGTGTGAAATATATAGGACAGGAAAAACCCAGAGAGAGAGAGCTGACTGGCAGTTGTCAGCTGGCGAGAGTAGAGGAGAATGAGAATGAGGAGTAACTGGTTAGCAGGTTTCCTTTTGGGTGGTAAAAATGCTTTAGAATCAGATAAAGTTCACAGTGGCACATATTATGAATGTACTAAATACCATTGAATTAATATTTAAAATCCTCAATTTTATGTTATGTGAATTTCACTTCAATATTATTAAAAACAAATCAGGAAATAGATAAAATCATAATAAACAATGGGTAAGCAGTGTTTACTCCAGAAAGAATGACCAAAATAAGGATCTCTACGTAAGTAAAAAATGTATATAATTATATGAAGATCAATAATGTTGAAAGAGCCAATAATAACAAAATAAACTCAAATAGAAATAGAAGGGAAAAATAAAATGATAAATACTAGCAACAGATATTTAACAAAAACTCAATATTATACTGGAGTGAAATGTTAAAATAATAACACAAAAGTTAAGAATTAAGACATCTGTGTCAACTATTGCAATTGTGAAAATTATTGTGGACAATTTGGTTAATGCAATTGGACTTAAAGATGGGAAAACTTTTAAATAATGAAGGAATAAAAATATATCTATTTACAAAACAAATGATACATGCCCAGAAAAATCCTAAAGATACCAAACTTTAAGAATTAAAATAGAATTCAGTAAGCTGGTGAGAATATCCAAAATACATGCCAAGTTCCATAAATAATTCCCAATAACAAGTTAGAAAAAAAGGCTGCAAAATAAAAGTTCCAGTCACAATTATTTAAGATTACAAAATACAATTAGCATTTTTCTTTTTAAAGTAAAGTACCTATATAAAGGACCTGGAACACAAAGCATTTTCAGCACTCTTAGCCACCAACATCACTTAGATAAATTTGTGGTAACAGGTTCCCAGGACACTGGGGTAGTGTCCATTCCATAGAAGCATTCAGGAACTGGAGTTCCTCAAACCTACCACAGATGCATGAGGGTTCAAGCATGGAAGAGATCTGTAACTAGTCCCAATGAAGAAGCTGGGGAAACTGGAGAAGATAAGGCATTCATGAGATATGGATGAGACGGAGTCAGAGCCAGGGCAAAGGAAGCTGGGTCCATGTAGCAAATTGTTCTCCAAGTCAACTAGGCAGTAAATGATCAACATAATACAATTTGTTAAATGACTACTGATTGAGTTCTTTTACTGAAAGACAACTATTGTAAAATTTGACTGTAAGACACCATGGTGAGTTATGTTCAAACTTCAAACTGTTACAATCACTCTGGGAGATACATTTTTATCCCTATTAGACAGATACATTTTTATCCCTAAACAGCTGGAAGACACCTGTCCTAAATCACAAAATGAATAAGAATAGGGCCTGGCATTTGACCATAGATGCACATGCACTGAAATAAACAATACAAAGAATAGAGGAAAATGAGAGAATGGGAAAGACTAGAGATCTCTTCAAGAAAACTGGAGACACCAAGAGAATATTTCATACAAAGATGGGCATGAAAGGACAGAAATCTTAAGAAACTAATGGAACCAGAAGAGATTAAAAAGAGGTGGTAAGAAAACACAGAATTATACAAAACACAGCAGTGGCCACAGGACTCGAAAAGGTCACTTTCTGTCCCAATCCCAAAGAAGAGCAACAAAGAATGTTCAAATTACTGTACAATTATGTTCATTTAACATGTTTATAAGATTATGCTCAAAATCCTTCAAGCTAGGTTTTAGTACATGAACTGAGAAGTTTTAGATGTACAAGCTAGGTTTCAAAGAGGCAGAGGAACCAGAGACCAAAATGTTAATATTCGTTAGGTCATGGAGAAAGCAAGGAAGTTCCAAAAAACATCTACTTCTGATTCATTAACTATGCTAAAGCCTTTTACTATGTGGATCACAACAAACTGTGGAAAATGTTTAGAGACAGCAATACCAGACCATCTTATCTACCCCCTGAGAAACCTGTACACAGGTCAAGAAGCAACACTCAGAACCAGACATGGAACAATGGACTGGTTCAGAGTTGGGAAAGCAGTGTGTCAAGGCTATATATTGTCACCCTGCTTATTTAACTTATATGCAGAGTACCTCATGTGAAATACTTGGCTGGATAAGTCACAAGCTGGAATCAAGATTATAGAAATATCAACAATCTCAGATGTGCAGATAGTATCACTCTAATGGCAGAAAGACTCTGCCTCCAATGCAGCAGACCCGGGTTCAATTCCTGAGTCAGGAAGATCCCCTGGAAAAGGAAATAGCAACCCACTCCTGTGTTCTTGCCTGGAGAATCCCATGGACAGGGGAGCCTGCTCCATGTGGTTGCAAAAGTCAGACACAACTTGGCAACTAAACCACCAATGGCAGAAGGTGAAGACAATCTAAAAAGCCTCCTACTGAGGGTGAAAGACAAGAGTAAAAAAGTTGCACTGAAACTCAACATTCAAAAAACTAAGATTACAGCATCCAGTTCCATCACTGGAAAATAGATGGGGAAATGTGGAAGCGGTGACAGATTTTATTTTCTTGGGCTCCAACATCACTGCTGATGGTGGCTGCAGCCATGAAATTAAACGAAGCTTTTTCCTTGGAAGGAAAGCTATAACAAACCTAGACAGCATATTAAAAAGTAGAGACATCAGTTTGCCGACAAAGGTCTGTATAGTCAAAGCTATGTTTTTTTCTAGTAGTCATGTATGGAGGAGAGAGTTGGGTCATAAAGGTTGAGTGCTGAAAAGTTGACGCTTTTGAATTGCGGTGTTATGACGCTTTTGAATTGTGGTGTTAGAGAAGACTTGAAAATCCCTTGGACTTCAAGGAGATCAAACCAGGCAATCCTAAAGGAAATCAACCCTGAATATTCGTTGGAAGGGCTGAAGCTGAAGCTCCGCTATTTTGGCCATTTGATGTGAAAGGTCAACTCACTGGAAAAGACACTGATGCTGGGAAAGACTGAAGGGAAAAGGACAAGGATGAGATTGTTAGATAGAATCACCAATTCAATGGACATGAATTTATGCAAAGTCTGGGAGACAGTGGAGGATAGACGAGCCTGGTGTGCTATAGTCCATGGGGTTGCAAAGAACGGGACATGACTCAGCAACTGAACAACAGCAATAGTGATGCATGCATACATTATTATTCAACAATGTAGCCCAGAATAAGAGTGTAGGAATGGTTTTGATGGTTTTCCTGAATAATATTTATTTTCAAGACATATGCCTGGCACTAAGAGTTGAACTAACTACAAAGATCACATTCAATTAGTGAACAGGCACAATCAATTCATTTCCTTTCATACAATTTTTCTAACAGTGCAGCCTTAGAACTTAGTTCAGTTCAGTTCAGTCGCTCAGTCGTGTCTGACTCTTTGCAACCCCATGAATCGCAGCACACCAGGTCTCCATGTCCATCACCATCTCCTGGAGTTCACTCAAACTCACGTCCATCGAGTTGGTGATGCCATCCAGCCATCTCATCCTCTGTCGTCCCCTTCTCCTCCTGCCCCCAACCCCTCCCAGCATCAGAATCTTTTCCAATGAGTCAACTCTTCGCATGAGGTGGCCAAAGTACTGGAGTTTCAGCTTTAGCATCATTCCTTCCAAAGAACACCCAGGGCTGATCTCCTTTAGAATGGACTGGTTGGATCTCCTTGCAGTCCAAGGGACTCTCAAGAATCTTCTCCAACACCACACTTCAAAAGCATCAATTCTTCTGCACTCAGCTTTCTTCACAGTCTAACTCTCGCATTCATACATGACCACTGGAAACTTAGTTAGGCCTGAGTTATTGATGCTATAGTTATCATATATTATTATTATAGTTATTGAAGCTACTTCTTGAGAAAATGGTTTATGGCAAATGGTGAGATGGAATAGAAAATTTATTATCAATTTATACATGATGCAAACAGGGGGAATAGAGCAAGTGCTTAGAGACTTTAATAAGTGTTGTTTGAGGTTATGTGCTGATACAACATATATGAAGAACAGACAAAAATAGAGGGTTATATGGAAACATTCTTTGAATTAAAATAACTATCAAACAAACATAGTCCTAAGAAATTTACACCAAAAACCATAAACCAGGAAAGACCCTCTGCTGAGGAACATGAAATTAAAACATTCTTATTTCCCTAGATTGTCCAGATAGCACACATGGCTGATTATGAGTTGATTTAATCATTCTTTTTATCAAAGGAGAAAGTATTTGATAGACAAGGATACATTTACAGCATTCTGAATCTATATTCACTTGCCCAGCTGAGCTCAGACAAGGTTATTAAAAATGACACAGAAGCTATGGGATCTTCAGCAGTAAGAGAGTTGTTTATGGTTGGCTTCCTGGATGTAAAGAATAGGAAACCTTGTTACAGTAACATGGAGTGTGTTTCTCTAATCAACTGCTAATAGAATGGTGATGGGATAAACAGAGATGGCTTTTGCCAAGACATAAATCTCTGATAAGGTGAAAGGATTTTTCTCCATCAAGCTATGAAAGGAAACCCTTTTAGGAACTTCCACTTCAAATCCTTCCTTTTGAGATATTTTCTTGCAAGAAACTTCAGCCTATTCATGGCAGATGCAAAAGGACTTGTTTAGCGGGATATGACCATTTTACAACTCAAAAACGGCTTGGTAAGGACCTAGGACTTGAACTTAATGCAATTTGGAACAATAATGTGTTTTAACTTCTGTACCTACATTATTCAGTGGGCCATCTTTCAGCTTCTTTCCTTTTTGACTTATTCTACTACATGTTGAGAATAGTGATCAATAAGTACATGTGTAATACAGTCTATTATGAGAGCAACTAAGCATTAGGGAGTAAAGCTAGAGTTATATCATAAAGATATGCAGTCTCCTGAAACAGGTCCCAAATTTGGGCCTTGAATGTGTTCCTGTGATTGCTTCATATTATGTCAGATTATACTATAAAGCTACTGTTATCAAGACAGTATGGCACTGGCATAGAAACAGAAATATAGATCTGTGGACCAAGACAAAGGGCCCAGAGGTCAGGCTCCTCTGTTCATGGGATTTTCCAGGTAAGAAGATTGGAGTGGGTTGCCATGACCTTCTCTAGGGGATCTTCACAACCCAGGGATGAAATCTTTGTCTCTTACATCTCCTGTATTGGCGTGTGGATTCTTTACCACTCGCACCACCTGGGAAACCCCTTTTTCAAACCTATACACCTACACTCTCCTTTTCATTGTTCACTCAGTCACGTCCGACTCTTTGTGACCCCATGGACTGCAGCACACCTGGCTTCCCTGTCCTACACTATCTCCTGGAGTTTGGTCAAACTCATGTCCACCAAAATTGATGACAAAAGGGGTAAGAATATACAATGGAAAAAAGACAGCCTGTTCAATAAGTGGTGCTGGGAAAACTGGACAGCTACATATAAAAGAATGATATTAGAACACTTTCTAACATGATACACAAAAATAAATTCAAAATAGATTAAAGATGTGAATTTAAGGCCACACATTATAAAACTCCTAGAGAAAAACATAGGCAGAACATTCTTTGACATAAATCACAATAAGATCTTTTATGATCTACCTCTTAGGGTAATGAAAATAAAAACAAACAAATGGGATCTTTTGCATGGCAAAGGATCAAAAACTCCTCAGAATAGGGGAAAAATTTTGCAAACAAAGCAACTGACAAAGGATTAATCTCCAAAATACAAAGAGCTCATGCAGCTCAATATATTCAAAACAAACAACCCAAACAGTATGGAGTTTTCCTTACAAAACTAGAAATAGAATTACCATATGATCTAGCAAACTCAATCCTGGGCATATACCCAGAGAAAACCATAATTCAAAAAGATACATGTACCCTAATGCTCATACTAGCACTATTTACAACAGTCAGGACATAGAAGCAACCTAAATGTCCATCAACAGAGGAGTGGATAAAGAAGATATGGTACATATACACAATGGGATACTACTCAGCTGTAAAAAGGAATGAAACTGGGTCATTTGTAGAGATGTAGATGAGCTTAAAGACAGTTATACTGAATAAAGCAAATCAGAAAGATGAAAATAAATATTGTATATTAATGCATACATGTGGAATCTAGAAAAAAATGTCACATATGATTCTATTTGCAAAACAGAAATTGAGACATAAATGTAGAGAACAAATGTATGGATACCAAGGGGGAAAGGAGGAGGGTGGGAGGGATTGAGATTGACACATATATACTACTGATACTGTGTATAAATTGGCTAACTAATGAGAACATACTGTATAGGACAGAGAACTGTACTTAATGCACTATGTTGACATTAATGGGAAGGAAGTTCAAAAGGGAGGGGCTATATGTAACATATAGCTGATTCATTTTGCTGTTCAGTAGAAACTAATATCATAAAGCAACTGTACTATATATGGTAAAGCAACTATATAATACAACATTGTAAAACAACCAATAAAAATGTATAAAAAATTTAAAAACCATTGCCTAGTCCTTTTCAGATGGAGTTTAGGCACCTACTAGAACAACAAAACTGTTTTTCTGAAATATTCTATATTTAGATCAAAAAAAATTAAACAAAAATCCTACTATAAGACATCTATTCTATGCAGATGAACACATATATATATTCATATGCAATAAATAAGGTTTGAGTACATATGAACACTTCTACGTTCATAATCACAGAAGGAAATCAGTCCTAATTATTCATTGGAAGGACTGATGTCAAAGCTAAAACTCCAATACTTTGGCCACCTGATGTGAAGAGCTGACATTTGAAAAGACCCTGATGCTGGGAAAGATTGAAAGCGGGAAGAGAAGGGGATGACAGAGGATGAGGTGGTCTGTTGGCATCACCAGCTCAAGGGACATGCGTCTGAGTAAACTTCAGGAGTTGGTGATGGACAGAGAGGTCTGGTGTGCTGCAGTCCATGGGGTCACAAAGAGTAGGACGCGACTGAGCCACTGAACTGACTAAATTGAACACTTCTATGTACATGATGAAAATACAGTCAGCTAGCTCCCCAGTAATCTTTTCTGTGGATGGATGAGGGAAATAAATTTGACTGTTGAACAGTGATTAACGGTGCTGACATTTCCAGAGGTCAAAAATCTGAGTATATCTTTATAGTCACCCTCCTTTTCTGTGGTTTCTTCCTGGACTCAGCAAATTGCAGATGGTATAGTACCTTATTTCTTGAGGGGAAAAAAAATCTGTAAGTGGACCCATGCAGTTCAAATGCGTGTTGTTCAAGAGTGAACTGTCCATCAGCAGATGAATGGATAAGAAAGCTGTGGTACATATACACAATGGAGTATTAGTCAGCCATTAGAAAGAATACATTTGAATCAGTTCTAATGAGGTGGATAAAATTGGAGCCTATTATACAGACTGAAGTAAGCCAGAAAGAAAAACACCAATACAGTATACTAACGCATATAAATGGAATTTAGAAGATGGTAATGATAACCCTGGATGAGAGACAGCAAAAGAGACACAGATGTATTAAACAGTCTTTTGGACTCTGTGGGAGAGGGAGAGGGAGAGGGTAGGATGATTTGGGAGAATGGCATTGAAACATGTGTAATATCACATATGAAACAAATCCCCAGTCCAGGTTTGATGCATGATACTGGATGCTTGGGGCTGGTGCACTGGGACAACCCAGAGGGATGGTACGGGGAGGGAGGAGGGAAGGGGGTTCAGGATGGGGAACACGTGTATACCTGTGGTGTATTCATGTTGATGTATGGCAAAACCAATACAATATTGTAAAGTAATTAACCTCCAATTAAAAGAAATAAATTTATATTAAAACAAAGAGTGAACTGTAGGTGAAAATGTTTGTTGAATTACCTGTACCCCTATTATCCTGGTTATTGTCTCCATCTTTTCCTACAGACCCCCCATCTACTCCTAACTCCTTACAGCACTTCTCCCCAACTACATCCTACAACCTCCAGATGATGTGCCTCTCTCAGAAACAAGTTCCATCCACAAAGAAGAGGGAAAAGCAAAGACAGAGGCAGAAAGAAAACCTTGGGGATGATAGATATCCTGGCTCCAGTTAGTCCTAAAACCAGTCCCACTCAATTCCTTACATAAGTCATATGTTTTTAGCTATTTAAGTTATGCTGCTGTCACTCCCAGCCCTACAGATGCCACAAAGCTGCAAAACTTATCATGAAGTCAACTTCTCATCTGCTTCTATTCTTCTTTCATATGCTATAAGAGACAAGAAAACACTGTCCTCATATTTCTATCAGCATAAAGTTTCCATGTATAAAGCCCAGTCCCGCTTCTCTATCTTATCCAAACTCTCATTCTGCTTGACCTCTTGTCAGTATTTGGCAGAGCTGACCACTTCTTGATGGAGAAGGCAATGGCACCCCACTCCAGTACTCTTGCCTGGACAATCCCATGGACAGAGGAGCCTGGTAGGCTGCAGTCCATGGGGTTGCTAAGAGTTGGACACAAATGAGCAACTTCACTTTCTCTTTTCACTTTCATGCATTGGAGAAGGAAATGGCAATCCACTCCAGAGTTCTTGCCTGGAGAATCCTAGGGACGGTGGAGCCTGGTGGGCTGCCATCTATGGGGCTGCACAGAGTCGGACATGACTGAAGCAACTTAGCAGCAGCAGCAGACCACTTCTTGAAACACACTGCCCTATTGCATTCTGGGACACCACACTCTCCTTCCTCACTGGGTCTTCTGATCCTTGACAACCCCTATATATTGGGATCCCTAAGGAGATCAGCTCTGGGATTTCTTTGGAGGGAATGATGCTGAAGCTGACATTCCAGTACTTTGGCCACCACATGTGAAGAGTTGACTCATTGGAAAAGACTCTGATCCTGGGAGGGATTAGGGGCAGGAAGAGAAGGGAACAGGGGATGAGATGGCTGGATGGCATCACCAACTCGATGGATGTGAGTTTGAGTGAACTCCAGGAGATGGTAATGGACAGGGAGGCCTGGCGTGCTGCGATTCATGGGGTCACAAATAGTCGGACATGACTGAGTGACTGAACTGAACTGAACTGAACTGAACTGATGGCCTCTTCTATAACTTTGCTGCACAAATGTCTTTAACAAATGGTTCCGGAGCAACTGGACCATAGGCCCCCTAAAATAAGCCTTTACCTAAATTTCATACCTTATAAGAAAGCATAAACTCAAAAGATTCACAAACTTAAAAGTAAAATGTAGAAGTATTAAACTGTTAAAAGCATATAGAAAAGTCCTAAGTCTCTAGAGCAGGCAAAGAGATTTTAGACTTGACAACAGAACCACATAGCTCATAAAAGAAAAAAAATGAACCACCGAAAAATTAAAACCTCTTCTTTGTGGAATACCTTGTGAAGAGGATGAAAAACCAAGCTACAGACTGAAAGGTAGTATTTATAAAAGGTCTTGTGTGTGTGTGTGTGTGTGTGCACGCACGCGTGTGTGCACACACACACGTTAGTTGCTCAGTCATGTCCGACTCTTTGTGACCCCATGGACTGTAGCCAGCCAGGCTCCTCTGTCCATGGACTTCTCCAGGCAAGAAAGCAGAGTGGGCTGCCATTTCCTTCTTCAGTAAAAGGTCCTACACCTCGAATATATAACACTCTCAAACCTCAACACTACAAAAACAAATCAGTATATTTGATAAATATGAAAAAGATATGAAGAGTCATTTAGCCAGAGAAGATATACAGGTGGCAAATAAGCATATGGGAAAATATTTGATATCATTAGGTATAAGAAAAGTTTAAATTATATCCACAGGAGATATCACTACATACCCAAATTAGTGTCTGTGCTGTGCTTAGTCACTCAGTCGTGTCTGACTCTTTGTGACCCCGTGGACTGTAGCCCGCCAGACTCCTTTATCCATGGGAATTCTCCAGGCAAGAATACTGGAGTGGGTTGCCATGCTGTCTTCCATGGGATCTCCCCATCCCAGGGATCGAACCCAGGTCTCCCACATTGCAGGCGGATTCATTATGGACTGAGCCACCAGGAAAGCCCAAGATTACTGGAGTGGGTTGTCATTTCCTTCTCCAGGAGATCTTCCCAACCCAGGAATCAAACTGTGGTCTCCTGCATTGCAGGATGATACTTTACCAGATGAGCCACCAGGAAAGCCCTAAATTAGTGGCTATGTTTTTAAAAAACTATGAGAATACCAAATGCTGGCAAGGATGCAGAAAAATGAGACCACTCATACTTTACTGATTAGAAGGTAAAATGGTACTTTATTAGTCAGAAGGTAAAATGTAAGTTTCGGTTTCTCACAAAACTAAACTTGTGCTTACCATATGATCCAGTAGTTGTACTCTTGGGCATTTATGCCAGAGAAATGGTAACTTATTGTCATATAAAAATCTGTACATGAATGTTCATGGTTTTATTTGTAAAGGTCAAAATCTGGAAATAATCCAAATTTCCTTCAGTGGATGAATGGGTAAATAAACTATGGTATATTCATACAATAAAATGCTACTGTCAATAAACAGCATGAACTACTGATATACTCAAAAACTTGGATATTACATGGATATTATATTGACTGAAAACAGCCAATCTCAAAAGCTCATGTACTGGATGATTCTATTTGTGTAAACATTTCTATCTTGATTCCAGCTTGTGTTTCATCCAGTCCAGTGTTTCTCATGATGTACTCTGCATGTAAGTTAAATAAGCAGGGTGACAATATACAGCCTTGACACACTCCTTTTCCTATTTGGAACCAGTCTGTTGTTCCATGTCCAGTTCTAACTGTTGCTTCCTGGCCTGCATACAGATTTCTCAAGAGGCAGGTTAGGTGGTCTGGTATTCCCATCTCTTTCAGAATTGTCCACAGTTTCTTGTGATCCACACAGTCAAAGGCTTTGGCATATCAGGAAGTTCACGGTTCACGTATTGCTGAAGCCTGGCTTGGAGAATTTTGAGCATTACTTTACTAGCATGTGAGATGAGTGCAATTGTGCGGTAGTTTGAGCATTCTTTGGCATTGCCTTTCTTTGGGATTGGAATGAAAACTGACCTTTTCCAGTCCTGTGGCCACTGCTGAGTTTTCCAAATTTGCTGTCATATTGAGTGCAGCACTTTCACAGCATCATCTTTCAGGATTTGAAATAGCTCTACTGGAATTTGGGGAAACAGTGGAAACAGTGTCAGAGTTTATTTTTTAGGCTCCAAAATCACTGCAGATGGTGACTGCAGCCATGAAATTAAAAGATGCTTACTCCTTGGAAGAAAAGTTATGAGCAACCTAGATAGCTTATTCAAAAGCAGAGACATTACTCTGCCAACTAAGGTCCGTCTAGTCAAGGCTATGGTTTTTCCAGTAGTCATGTATGGATGTGAGAGTTGGACTGTGAAGAAGGCCGAGCACTGAAGAATTGATGCTTTTGAACTGTGGTGTTGGAGAAGACTCTTGAGAGTCCCTTGGACTGCAAGGAAATCCAGCCAGTCCATTCTGAAGATCAACCCTGGGATTTCTTTGGAAGGAATGATGCTGAAGCCGAAAGTCCAGTACTTTGGCCACCTCATGCGAAGAGTTGACTCATTGGAAAAGACTCTGATGCTGGGAGGAATTGGGGGCAGGAGGAGAAGGGGATGACAGAGGATGAGATGGCTGGATGGCATCACTGACTCGACGGACGTGAGTCTAAGTAAAGTCTGGGAGTTGGTGATGGACAGGGAGGCCTGGTGTGCTGTGATTCATGGGGTTGCAAAGAGTCGGACACGACTGAGTGACTGAACTGAACTGAACTGAAACATTCCTAAAATAACAGAATGATAGAGATGGAGAAGATATCAGTGATTGCCCAGGGTTAGGAATGGTGGGGAGAAGAGTTAACTGTAACTGCAAAAGAGGAGCAAATAAAGGATGTAAGATCTTTGTGATAATGTAACAATTCTACATCTGGATTATATTGGTGGCTACATGCCTCTACACACAGGACACAATTGAGGAACCACACACACACACACACACACACACACANTCTACATCTGGATTATATTGGTGGCTACATGCCTCTACACACAGGACACAATTGAGGAACCACACACACACACACACACACACACACACATACACACCCCATACCCACAAGTGACTTGAGTAACTGTAAAACTGATGACATCTGAACATGCTTTGGATTGTACCACCATCAATGTCATGGTTTTAATATTGTACAATAGTTTTATAAAGATGTTAACACTGAAGGAAACTGGGTGAATGGTATACAGTCCCTCTGTATACTCTGATTCTGTGAATCAATAACTCTTTGAAAAGTTACAAAATTAACCGAGAGTCTATTTACAAAACCCAAGCCCAGATTTCATCTCAGACCAGTTAAATCAGCATCTCTTATTAAGCCAGGTAGTATCAAACGATGGAGAAGGCAATGGCAACCCACTGCAGTACTTTTGCCTAGCAAATCCCATGGACGGAGGAGCCTGGTAGGCTGCAGTCCATGGGGTCGCTAGGAGTCGGACGTGACTGAGTGACTTCACTTTCACTCTTCACTCTCATGCATTGGAGAAGGAAATGGCAACCCACTCCAGTGTTCTTGCCTGGAGAATCTCAGGGACAGTGGAGCCTGGTGGGCTGCCATCTCTGGGGTCGCACAGAGTTGGACACGACTGAAGTGACTTAGCAGCAGCAGCAGTATCAAACAACAGCATGTTAAAAACATCCCAGGTAGTCCCAATGTTAAAAACCAGCCAGCATTAAAAACCAGTGTGCCAAAGTAGGTTTTTCATGGTGTGATCCCAAAATGGAAGCAAAAAATGATCTGGAAACTTGTTAGTCATGCACATTATCAGGCCACACCATAGACCTACTAGCTCAGAAAACAAGCAAAGTTGTGTTTTAACAAAACATCTAGGTAATTTTGTACTATCCAATTGGTAGCAATTATTCTCAGCTATGTGTATACAGTGGCATCAATCAAGGAGCTCAAAAAATAAATATATCTAGTATCTATACCCCACCATCCTAGACTGATCTATATAAATCAAACTGCTGGCCTGAGGTTGGCAATTTTAAAAAGCTTCCTGGATGATTTTAATGTGTTGCCAGGTAGAAGAATCACTGATCTAAAGCTGGGTTCTGAATTTTTTCTGCTTGAATTCTTTCAAAAATTAGATTTAGGAAACTTCCCCCAGAAAATATATATTCACACACAATTTACATATATTTTCAAGACATTTCTAGGAGTCATATAAAGAATTCCTGCTTTAGGGATTTTATATGGTTTATTTTTAAGAAACTTGAGGGGTCCCCCCCTAAAAAAGGAAAGGAGTTTTAGATAATGATAATTAATGTCCTTAGAGCTAGACATTTATCAGCACTTTCTGTTTCTAAGCAGGTAAACTGGATTGAGGATGAGCTGTTCATCTTGAGCTCAGAGATAATTTTTGTAATTTACTAAGCATGTATAATGAGAACATATCCTGCTTAATTCTGTCTTATTTCCCCAATAATTATCTGCTATATTTTATTATGTATAGCTCTCTTTAAAAATGAATATACATCCTCTGACGTATTGTTCCCTCTTTTGAATTTTATCTATGAGTCACTCCAATGCTTTTCAAAAATTTGAATTTTTGTCACTGCCAAAAATCTCACTTTTGGAAAATCTAGGCTACAAGAAATGTCCTTGTGAAACACGTCTCTAGAAATAACTGCACAGAGCTGATAATAAAACACATGGTCAAACTAACTGAAAACTATTCATTCACACATTCAACTATCAAGTATGTAGTATGTGTGTAACCACTGTTCAAGGCACCAAAGAAAGAAAATATTCCCCATTCTCACGCATCTTACAGTCTAGTTTGGAAAGAAAAGATAATAAACTTAAGTAATGACATCACATATTGAATAGTGATAAGATCTGTAGAAAAAGAAAAAAATAAGGGATAAATAAGTCCAAGGAAAACCTTTGTGAGAAGAGACAAGTGAGTAAACTTAAAGGAGGTGAAGGAATCATAGATATAAATGTCTAGAAGCATTATATTCCAGGAAGAGGGAATCTGAATGGCTTGATGAAGAAGCTCCCCTGGCCTGTTAGGAGAGCAAGAAATCATTGTGATAGAAAAAAGAAAGGGGAAAAGAGACAAGAGAGGTGGCAGTCCCAGGGTCATAGTTTGGTGGGCTTTCTTGGTCATTAATGAACTTGATTCATACCACAAAGTGAGATGGCAATCACTAGAGACTTTCCAGTGGAGGAGTGAATATTCTGTGTTGAAAACAGAACCCTCCAGCACAGGGGTCCCCAGCCTCTGGCATCTAATGCTTGATGATGTGACGTGAAGCTGATCAAATAATAGAAATAAAGTTCACAAAAATGTCCTTGAATCATCCTGAAATCATCCCCCACCCCAGTTGGTGGAAAAATTGTCTTCCAAAACCAACCGGTACCTGGCCAAAAGGTTAGGGACCCTGGCTCTAGCAGACTATTGAGAATGAACTGAGAGCATGAGCAATCCTGGAAGCAGAGAGCCCAGGTTAACAGAACCATTTAAATGCTAGGGAACAGGTGATATGTTTGAAACTTAAATGTATTTTTACCTAAGGTTCTAAGTTTCTATCATCATTTTGTTTATAATCACTCTCAGTCTGTATTATGTCCCACGTGGGATAAAGGAGGAAGGTGAAGAACAGGAAGCAGCAGGAACGCAGGGCTTCAAGGCTCTTTTCTCTCTTAGAAAAAACTGATGGACATATCTTTAAAAGCTTCTTTATTCTTGCCATAATTCATAACATCATTTGTGGCACTGAATGCTGCTTCCTGTCTAGTGAAACAGGAAGAATTAAGGCAGATGAAACATTTGTAGGTTTGTCTTAAGTAAGCAATATATTTTTCCAAAGATCAAGACAAACTTCAAATGGACCATAACTAGACATTGTCTCAAATTATAACAAAGGTTTTTGAAGTCCTATCAACAAGAATGAGATCTCTGTGAAGCCATGCAATGGCACAGAATTGTAAATAGAACATTGCCCCCCTTACTCAAAAATAAAGAAGTAAATATGCCAGTTTTCTGACTAGTATGGCTTTTTTGACAGCTGAATATCACAAACAGTAGAATCTTTCACACACATAGTCATCCACCAGATTACAAACAAAGCTATATTATAGTACAATGCAGAAAAGTAGCTCTTTCGAAGAAATGATGCCGGGTCTGTTATATACTTCATGGGGGAAAAAATGCATCTTGATCTCTACCTTCCACCATAAACAAAAAACAATTCTAGGTGGATTGCAGATTCCAGTATGAAAGGGAAAACAATACAGATGACAGAGGAAAACACAAAGAAATATCTTTGTGGCGCCAAATTAGGCAAAGATTGCTTAAACAAGATATTAACGTCACTAATCCCAGAAGAAAATCAAGAATTTCTTTATATCAAAAGATTATATTAACAGAGTAAAAGGCAAACCACAAAATACACCTGATAAAGGATGCATATCTAGATATATGAACCACCACTATAATCTATAATAAACAACTCAAAAAAGAAAAATTTTTATCAGATGCTTAATTAATGATATTCACATAGCCAATAAATGCATAAAAATGTATTCAAGTTCATTACTAATCAGATAAATACTAAAACCACAATATCACCACACAGAATGGTAAAAAAATATATGGAAAATAATAAGTATAGGGAGCAACTGAACCCCCATACTTCAGTGCTCTGATGCATGAGGAAACAGACTACTAGAGGCATTTTAAGCCTGAGAAAATTAATTTGGAAATTAGACACCCACAAAAGTTTGTGAAACTTCCTGTATTAGTTTCAGACAATTGCATAATAAATTAGCCCCCAAGTCAGCAGCTTAACATAACAACAACCACCGTTTATTTTCCCAGTTCCTGTGGGTTAAGAATTCCATGTAAAAGTGGTTGGACCCTCTGGGCCAGCGTCTTGTCTTCCACAGGCAGCAGTCCAGGTGCCCACCTGGATTATATTCATCTCAAGGATCAACTCAGAGGTTCTGCTTCCTAACTCAAACCTGACGCTATTGTTAGTCTTCATAATATCTACTTTCAAGATCATTCCAATTAAATTTCTTCAAATGTTTGGAAGTTTCTATTCTTCCATAACATGGGCATACCCTGCTATGCCCTTTATATACTATCTCTTCTCTCTGAAATGTTAATCATCAACTGTATGTGACCAGCTATTCCTGCAACCCAAGACCAACCTGAAATGCCAGTTGCTTCGAGGATGTTCACCCCAGTCTGACTTATTGCTCTGAATACATCAGGGCACCTACCTCATTTAAAAAGCTCCGTCTGTTAATTGCATTAATGATGTGAATTACTGTTACATACTAAAATAAATATTTTTTGTGTTGATATTTTACAATATGCAGAAATGTTGAGTCATGTCACACAGCTGAAATTAACATAATGTTTGATTGTCAACTATACCTCAGAATCATAAATTATGATAAGCTAGGAAAAATATAAGAACTAGTTGTGACTTCTGAAAACAGAAGTTCACACCATATTTCAATTCTCTCCTCCCCTTTCCCAATTTTTTGTATCATACCTACATTCTCAGGATATAAAGCTATTATGACATAGGGTGGAACATGGGGCCCTTTACCTGAATGCTTGCACCTGGAGAAAAGTCTCCTCCAACAGCAGAATATATAGTACTAAAATTAACCACAGGCACCTAAAGTCTGGTTAATTACAAACAATAGCATACCAAAAGGCCACAAACCTACTGCCACTTCTGAAGTGCTAGGGTCAATGGAGGGTACTGTACATGATCATTGCACACAGCGGCACCAAGGAGGTAGGCAGACCACCAAAGCCACCCCTCCAGCATCCAATGATACACCCATACCCTCACCTCTTTAAGGAAACAATGCCCTCCCCACTTCAACAGCAAGCAAGGACACTTGTTGCTTTCACTCCCCCGGTGCAACAGGAGTCCCAATAAAGTCCTGTCTGAATTCCTCAGCAGATTTCAATTGATTAAATTGAGTCCAAGGACCCAAATCTGTATCAATTACATACTATCTTTTTTAAACCTTCCTTTAATCTTCACACTAATCTTTACTGCAATGTCTCTTTAGTTATTTTCATTTCTGAAGCGGGTTCTTTCGTAGACTTCTCAAGGAAGGCGCCTGGAAGATTTTCATGAAACACTGTCATAATCAGGATCAGCATTACTGATTTTTCCTTTTGCCTCTAGGCTCCAGAATGGCTCCACATCATGTTAATGATTCTATCTTTAAAAGTTTGAGATTTTGCTTGTCAAGGATTTTTGGCATTAAATTCCCTTTTTGAAGAATTACTGCCTTAAAAATTTCATTTACTTTGATTTCTGAGTTGTTTGGAGCCCCTGAAGTTTCGTGTCAAACACCAGTGCCTTTTTTGCTTTTCCTGGTTCCAGACCTGAATTTGAGTTTCCCTGGCGTTCGTCTTTACCGTTCCCATCCTACTTAATTTTGATTCCACTCCTTATTGTTGATGTCCATTGTGCAGTCCAGTCCCAGTGGAACCCTGACAGTTCAGTGTGAGGATATAAAGACTTTCATGTGTTACTTTAGATGTCTGCCTCATTCACTGGTGGAGTTTAGCCAAGATCCTCTGCCTTCAGCTGCAGCTCCTTACTGGACTCCTTCACCGCCCAAACTCTGAGCTCTGGTGTGGGGCCCTGCATATCGCCTGCACAGAGCATGCGTGGGGCTCTTCTGGAAGCGGGTAGGGCTGGGTTCACTGTGCTGATTTAATGAAAATGTGCCCTGGCCTTCAGGCATCCGGTGACACTGTTGCTTCTTTCTGCTTTCCACACTTTTAGGGTGATATTGGGCAGGTCTAGTGGGTATTGTCCATCGGTTTGTATTTTGTGATTATAGGGGGATACTGGAGTGGGTTGCTATGCCCTCCTCCAGGGGATCTTCCCAACCCAGGGATCCAACCCTTTTCTCAGGCATCTCCTGCATTGGCAATTGGATTCCTTAGCACTAGCGCCACCTGCTCTTGTTGAAATATTGTTAGTGGAATTTGGTTTTAATATCTTAATGGCCCTGTGTTATGTGGGAATCATGCAAGACACAAATTATGCTTCCCCAACTGCTGCCATCTTCCCATAATTCTTAAACAATTTATTTTTAAAAGAAACTTTAAAGGAAAAAAAATGGAGAATCAGATTTATTTTTTATGTATAGAAAGAAAACAAAACACACCTGCAAGATGACTGTTTGCTGGAGGCTTAGATACGTTCTCATTGTTAGCAAGGGAGACTACAACTGGTAGGAATGTGACAGCTCCTGGTCCAGACAAGATGTTGACTCAATAGTCCAAATGCCCTTGGCTGCAAACATCCAGCCACGTGATGGCCCGGCCACACTCAGAAGAAAGAGAGAGAAAGGCTCTGGGAGTGAAGAGGGAAGGGAAGCCCAGGGGCAAGTGGTCATCCAATATTTCAGCTGCCAGAGTAGGGGTTCTCTTATTGGTCTATTGCGACAGGTGCCTGAATGAGTCGTCTTTTGCTGGGAGAGGGAGGCAAGAGATCTGCAGTGGAGACACACACACACGTATGTCTGATGGTGGATTGTGCTCCTAACAGAAGGTTGACTAGATACAGCAGTCCCCAAACTTTCTGGCACCAAGGGCCAGTTTCATGGAAGACACTTTTTCCACAGACAGGTAGGGGGGTTGCTTTGGGGATGATTCAAGTGCATTACATTCATTGTGCATTTTATTTCTATTGTTATTAGCTCCACTTCAGATCATCAGTGTGGGACAATTAATAAGATGGCACCAGTCAGGCTCTCTTGCCCCCTGCTCTCATGGCCTCTCACCTCATGTTCTGTAAACAATGACTTTACATGGTTATGTAACAGCTGAGATCACTTACAGCATTACACATGCATGTCATGAGGTCCCCACTTGGCCACGGGCAACTTCTGTTCTGTAAGTATATATAAGCTTCACCTGGAAAAGCCCATCAGGGTTGTGTGCAATTATGTTGTGTTATGTCTGCTGCTACAGCTGCTGTGCCAGCCAGGAGAGAATAAATGTGTCTGCAGTTCCTTTGGCTCCTTTCATTTTCTTCAAGCCTCTTAGCTCATGCCTTGCCTACCATGGGTTCAGCAAACAATGCACACACTGAGATACAGAGAGGAAACTGATGATGTGAGCAGGATCAGCAATACAATCAGATATTAGATCCCAGAGATTGAGGACTCCTGGACTAGAAAACATTCTAATCATTAAGGAAACTTTATAGTCTGGGCTCTGGATGAGGAAGAAAAAGACATCTTTGAGGGAATCCCAGGTGGCACAGAAGGAAGAATCTGCCTGCCAATGCAGGAGACACAGGAAACTTGGGTTCCATCCCTGGGTGGGGAAGATCAATTGGAAGAGGAAATGGCAACCCACTCCAGTATTCCTGCCTGGAAAATACCATGGACAGAAGAGCCTGGAGGACTGCAGTCCATGTGGTCTCAAAGAGTTGGAAACAACTGAGTGAGCATGCATATGCACAGGGACCGACTATTTGTGCCTCCCCAAATTCATATGTTGAAATCATAACCTCTAAGGTGATGTTATTAAGAGGTGGGACCTTTGGGCAGTGATTAGGTCATGAAGGCAGAGCCCTTATGAACAAGTGCCCTTGTAAAAGAGGCCTAAGAGAGCCCCCTTGCCCTTTCTGATGTGTGAGAACACAGCAAATAGATGACTATCTATTAAGAAAGTAGGCCCTCATCAGACACCAAGTCTGCATGTACCTTGATCGTGACTTCTCAGCATCTAAAACTGAGACACAAATTTCTGTTGTTTATATGCCATTGAGGCTATGATACTTGTTATAGCAGTCCAAAATAAGACAGCCTGGGATTCAGCCAGCCAGTGTCTGATTATAAGTGTTAAGGGTAGAGTAAAATAGAGGAAGGGGTGGAGGCTGGGAAAGGGGGACATTTTGTTTTAACTAGGGTGATAAGTGAAGTTTGAGTCAGGAGTAACATTAAGGAAATGATATCTAAAAAGAACACTACATGTTCATCTCCACAGGGCCTGAAAATGTGTTTGTGAAAAATCAATATTCTTTTGTGATTAAAAACCAAAATCACATTTAACAAAAATGACAACAGGTAAATATGTCCTTAACATGACCAAAAAGCATATATATATTTGTATATACAAGTATACAATATGTGTATATATACAAACATACACATATTTGTGTATGTGTGTGTATGTATATATATAAGTGTGTATATATCTCAAAACCCCAAAACTAGCAAGGATCCACCATCATCAAAATATGCCCTGATCTCACCATGAACAACAGTCAGCAAATACTACAAATGGGTGGATTACATCAAGACCTACATGAAATAGACAATTAAATAAAACTATAACTGATAAAAGAAAGCCCTGTATATTGGTTAAAGACATAAAAGATTCATACTGTAACCCTAAATGAATAAGACACTGTGAAAAATAACCAGAAATTAGAAAAACAAAACAAGATAAAAAACAATTTCTAAAACTAAAAAAAAAAAAGCCATGGAAAGTAGAATTCTATTTGATGGAATAAGTAGCAGATTAATTAGAACTGAAGAGAGAAAAGATAAACAGAAAATAAAAACAGAGCACATACAATGAAACAGAAAAGGGGTGACTATAGAGAAAATTTTTAAAATATTATATTTTGAGATACTTGAATACATAGAACTATAATATTCATCCTAAATTTGTGACTGCCCCCGCCCCTTTTTCATTCAGTATCTTTCACCATCCTGTCGTGTAGCCTTGGGAACAAGTGTAATCGATTGAATCACAGCTGTTATCCTTCAAAATGGATATGCTATGCTATGCTAGGTCACTTCAGTTGTGTCCAATTCTGTGCGACCCCATAGATGGCAGCCCACCAGGCTTCCCTGTCCCTGAGATTCTCCAGGCAAGAACACTGGAGTGGGTTGCCATTTCCATCTCCAGTGTATGAAAGTGAAAAGTGAAAGTGAAGTCGCTCAGTCCTATCCGACTCTTAGCGACCCCATGGACTGCAGCCTACCAGGCTCCTCTGTCTATAGGATTTTCCAGGCAAGAGTTACTGGAGTGGGGTGCCATTGCCTCCTCCAGCATATAACTACCATTTAAAACGTGATGCTCTACTGGACAGTTTCCCATATTGTACTTATTATAGTATACCTTTATTCAAACTTAGAAGGTGATTGTTCCTCAAAATTTAACTCAAAGTTACCATGTAAATATATGATAAATTGTTAAAGACAGATGTGATTGTATAGAAACATTAAATCCATGTTGAGATTTGAAAGAACTCTCTTAAGGGGTCTTGTCCTTCTTTATTGGAATGCAGGGTAAATTTCCTTTCCCTGTACTTGTGTGGTAGATAAGGTTGGTTTTGCCTTTTCTGATTATCATCTACCTTTAAATGAGGCAAATTTCTGTCATGTTTTTTACATCTTTAGTTTTACACAGTTTGCCACCAGAGCTTGTTGCATAAAAGACTGCCAAGAGAGTGACTATCAGATATTAAAATACTTAATTAAACTGAGATTGACCTCAGTTGTTTCATCAATCTAAAATCAACCAGAGAATGTATCAGCTTAACTTTGTAGCTTTAGCTAAAGCAAATGCATCTACATAACCAAGCAATGATAAGAATATACTCACAGAATCTTGAGATGGAGTATGAATGTTCATTTTTTTTTTTTTATCTGATCTGAGTGCAGAGAGGGGAGAAGAAAAGACCTTTGGACAAGCCAGATGATGATCCTTATTGTGGCACTGCATCACTTTGCAATTTATGGTTAAAAGTGTGACTATGTAGACATCATCATTGTCCTCATGGCTGAAATCAACACTGAGTAAAATTGGCTAGTTACCTATATCTCTAAGCATATGATCTTCCTATTTCTAAAAGGAAACATGAATCACAAAGGAATCCTGATGGTGTTAGGTCTTGAGAGTATTGGGCTATGCTTTATTCATCTGAATATAACCCCTGTGCCTTTCTAAATATTTAATACCTAAAAATACTATTTTAATCAAGGTCTCTGTCAATATTTCTCTTACTGAAATATTATGCATTTTAGATTGTGAATCTGTAATCTATTTGATCCACATCATCAAGGAAAAGTGTATAGTCACTTGTCAATTTTAATTTGCTCAGTTCAACTGAAAGGGAAATCTAGCATCTCCTTCTTGAGGTTTTCTTTTCTCCACAATTGTCTAAGAACTTCTAGAAGTACAGTCAGTTCAAAGGGATCATATTTCTTCCCAACGATTCATTTGTTCAGTCCACTAGTGTCTTCATTTTCCTTACTGCCACACTGTATAATACTTGAAACCTAGCTTTAGACAGAATTACTGCAGTGAAACCTTGCTCTGTCACTCAACATTTGCGCTCTAATGATATGTCTCTTTTAGTCCACACTTAGATAATTAGGACAAACATCATACCTGGGTGGCTGGGTTCAGAGAGCTTCTGAGCCTCAAGCATGTGGGTTCACCCAGCAAATTTTAAGTCCAGAATTTTCATTCCCCTCTCAATGAGGACTTCTTTGGGTATTTAGGTGTATTTACTTCTCAGTCAGAGCCATTCTAATATTTCAGAGCTTCTAATATTGTTGAAATTCAAATGGGACTGCATTAGGGACTTAAGACACTTTTCCTTCTCAGAAATTTGCCCACTTTCTCCATAGAGAATACACTGTGGGCCTAGTTAAGGGGTAAGTAGAAGGCAACTAGAGAAGGCGATGGCACCCTACTCCAGCACTCTTGCCTGGAAAATCCCATGGGTGGAGGAGCCTGGTGGGCTGCAGCCCATGGGGTGGCTAAGAGTCTGACATGACTGAGCAACTTCACTTTCACTTTTCACTTTCATGCATTGGAGATGGAAATGGCAACCCACTGCAGTGTTCTTGCCTGCAGAATCCCAGGGACGGGGGAGCCCGTCTATGGGGTCACACACGACTGAAGTGACAGCAGCAGCAGCAGAAGGCAACACCTTTGGCAGTGTACAGAATTCCGTACTTGAAGGTGAAAGTGTTAGTCGCTCAGTCGTATCCGACTTTTTGCCCACTAGGCTACTCTCCATGGAATTCTCCAGGCAAGAACACTGGAGTGGGTTGTTATTTCCTTCTCCAGGGGATCTTCTCAATCCAGGGATTGAACCCAGTTCTCTTAGCATTACAGGAGAAGTCTTTACTGTCTGAACTAGCAGGGGAGCACACTTAGTGGAAAAAGTACCCACAGCTTTATAATTTTACAGCTAGGGCACACTATTTCTAAATTATTTTCCCTGTAACATAGAAATACTATTTCTAAATTACTTTGATGCATAAGCTTACTATTGTTCAGACCTTTTCTTAGACCTCCTTGAGATCAAGCAGGCAAATTTTGACAAAATTTCATTTTTAGTATTAACCATGGCAGAAGACCATGGGTAGAAGTGGCCTATAAAATGTTCCTCAAGCAAGAGAGTTCTGGAAATATCACAGGATCCTTAAAAACAGTTCTATCAAGTCCGAAGGAACACTCAATCCCAGCCTGGCCATGTTTTGAGGGTGAAAGACTTTAGGAGTAAAGTGGGTGGAAAGCAAGAGAGTATCTGAGGTCTATCTGGAGACTGAGAGTTCCTCAGATGTTTGGTTTAAAAGAATTGGAGAGAGATTTTCTGCAATATAATTCACCTTCTAAGGTGCCTTCAGAATCTATTCAATTAAATATGGCCTGAACAGTTTGAAATAGGTTATATAACATCTCACACATTTGTGGAAAGGCCTTTACTACACTGGTATAGGTGTAAAAGGAACAAGTATGCATTTATTATATATATATATACACATATATAAAGTTATATATACACACACACACATAATTATGTATGTAAATAATTTTGTAATTACCTCATCCTTATTCAGTGCCGGCTTGGTTACTCAGGACACCCAGAGATCCTGATGCCCCCTGGTGGTCACTGAATTATCACAGATCTCCTTGACATCTGAAAATCCACTGGGTTGGAAGAGCTAAAAAGTTGCAAAATGAAAAACCATGTAAGCATGTAGAAGTAATTTGCATAATTTAAGCTAGTTCTTCCTCTCAGTGCTGGTGATTTACGGAATAGAGAACTATAAGTAATGGATGAGACTCCTCCAGCAAAACCAAATTTGGAAAAAAAAAAATCTTAAGCACAAGTGGGCATGTGTTAAGTGAATTTGAATATAATGTGTCACATTTCTCTGCTATGTTTACTAATTCTTTTAATAATAATCAAATAATTAAAGTTATTTTATTTAACACTTTTGAATATTTTAAGTGATCAGAAAATTTCAGAGTGACACCTCAAGCAATATTCAATTGGACTTATAATTTTGATAAACTGTATTTTTATTTGTTAAGCTCTCTTGAATTAACTCAGTAATTGCAGTTAAAGAATTATAATGTTAACCTTATAAGTGTCACCAATTTATCCAACCATGCAAAAGTGAATGAACTTTTATAAAGGTACAAATATAGCCTTGACTTCTGATTTCTGACCTCTGACTTCCTATACTAGATAAATCTGAAACTCTGAAGAATAAGTAAAATCATTGCTATTTATGAGCTTAGCCTATGTACATTTTTTACACTGGAGTACAAGTAAATATTTTATATATACTACATAAATCATGCTAAGGTAAACATGTAAGTGATTTTCCTGCACAGTGGAAAGATTGTTTACATTTAGACTGAAATCATAAATTGAGAACCCAATTTTCTGTAATATCTATTAACTGAGACATAATGTTTTTTTTTTTTTTTCTATTTATAATCAGTTTCTTCTGTACAGGACCTTTTCTAATTCAGTTTAAATTACCCCTTTTCTGTGATGAACTTGCATTTCCACATTTACCAGCTGTGAATGCATTTAGACAGTAAGTGCAAAACTAGTAGGTTCAGAAACAGCCCTTTGATTTTGTTGTCACTGTTAACTAGTTTGGCAGCCTTGGGTGTGTAACTAAAGTCTCAGGTTTTGCCTTTCCCCTCTGCAGGCCTGTTTACCACACACACACACACACACACACACACACACACAAAAGCTTTTATTTGAAAATTTATGGGACTTATTCCCTGAAGTCATTAGAATTTACTCCTAAGTAACTATTCCTCTCTTAAAATTGGAAAATATCTCCCAGAGATAAACAGTGAGGTAAATATTAGTGTTGAAGCAAGTTAAATGAAGATAATAGCTGTACCCTCATTTGGAATGTTTCCTGAATTTGTACATTTATTTTCATATATGTACAGTTATGTGTAATTATCAGTAATCAGATAATAACAGTGCATAAATATTGGGCATAGTTTCTTTGTATCTGAAAACAGGCATTTGTCATCTTTCTGTTATACAGTTAAGACAGATGTTTCAAAAGAGGGTTTATAAATGTAATATTAAAAGTTTTGGTCTCTTTTTTCCAAAGTTATCTAAATATAAGCAGGGTATTCTATTAGGTGCATTTCCCAACAAATATATAAAAAACAATTTTTCTAGAATTTCTGCTTTGGCTCACATGTGTTGGTTATATATATGCCATTTGGTATTGTTCAGGAAAATGATTTCTAATACATTTTATAAACATACATACATTTGCTTTTCTAAAATTTGCCTTAGCAATAATATGCACAGAGATAAGATGCTAAAATGAACCATTTTAAAAGTGATATAAAGGAATTAACTATTTTAAATTATTTTAAAATAGGACAGTTTTGTGAACTGATTGTTTTTTTATTTCAATGGCTTTATGTACAAAGACGTTTATAGGCTTTGCTGTTAGTCAGAGTCTATTGCTAATTTATATAGTTTTTATATATTAAAATATATACTGTATAAAACAGTATAACAATCATCCTTTCCTTGACTAAGTCATTTACTTTACGTTAAATTCCATGACTTTTTCATCACTGTACCTAGATACAAAAGAAAGAAGTTTGGTAGACCTAAAAATGGGTATCATTGTGCAACTCTGCAAGCAAAACTGTCAGTAGTCTGGCACATGTGCATTTAATGCGAAGTCTCTTGTCTCTAAAAATAAAAGCGAGGCTGAACATGCTTCTATGTCTGTTAGAGAGAAGGGACACAATAAGGAGATTCCTTATACCACCTACACTCATCAGAGTGAAGGATGTTACTTCTTTGGTTTCCTGGTCTAATGGAAAGGTATTTGTATTCACATCACTGAGTATTAGTCATTCAATAGATGAAAGGAATATTTTAAACTTTAAAGGCTATCTTGGTGTCATTCTAAGAAGTGGGGATGAGACCCTGGGGAAAGTGTTGAAATTCTGGAGAATTATTTTAACTATTAGAAGTGGTTTAATATCTGTGAGTATGTGAGATTAACAGTTTTATTGTCTACGTGTGGGGATCTACATTCTTAGTTCTAGTGTTTTACCTTACAATTTTTACTCCTTAAAGTACGAGTTTGTGTAAACAGTGCTTAATCTCTGTAACAAGTGCACTCTACATCTTTTTGTCTAGTTTCAAGGTTATTCTATTAAGTGGTTTACATTTTCCATGCATCTTCTAAAGGGCACTAAAGATGCTTTTAGTTATAATTTTTTAAATGTTTAATAAGGGGTAATGGCTAGGAACAAGTAATATTTAAGAAATAAACTAGAGACCCAAAGATAGGTTAGAGGGGAAGGAAATCTCATTTCTCTTTTCTTCATAACTGCATTAGGCAAGCAAAAACTACAGGAGACAATTTTTCATAAAATACAATTTTAAAATCTAGGGATCTGTCATCTCTGGAAAGTCTTTGCTATAAATACCAAACAGTTCAATTTACTTTACATATCCAGATAGAAAAGATAGGAAAAGTTTGGAGTCTCAGACGAAGTCAAACTTTTTGCCTGTCTTAAATACAAGCAAATCATGAATGACAGAATTTTTTTTTAAAGGGAGGAAATATATATATATATAGGACAGGAAGAAAATGAAGCTCCTCTTAGACATGTGATCAAGTTACTAGGCTTGACCTTCGGATTTGATGATTTGGCAATTAAGGTTTTTAAGTTCTTCATTTTATTGTATTACTCATCTTTTGAATTGCAAACTGTCTGAAACTACCTAACGGGAATGGGATTCCTCTAGGCAGTAGTCCTCAATATTTTAGTTAGACGAAATCAGCCGGCGATATT
>SJYQ01007702.1:6965-22352 GCA_006410935.1 Redunca redunca
CTATCCAAAAAAGATCTTCATGACCCAGATAAGTACAATGGTGTGATCATTCACCTAGAGCCAGACATCTTGGAATGTGAAGTCAAGTGGGCCTTAGGAAGTATCACTATGAACAAAGCTAGTGGAGGTGATGGAATTCCACTTGAGCTATTTCACATCCTGAAAGATGATGCTGTGAAAGTGCTACACTCAATATGCCAGCAAATTTGGAAAATGTAGCAATGGCCACAGGACTGAGAAAGGTCAGTTTTCATTCCAATTTCAAAGAAAGGCAATGCCAAAGAATGCTCTAACTACCGCACAACTGCACTCATCTCAAACGTTAGTAAAGTAATGCTCAAAATTCTCCAAGCCAGGCTTCAGCAATATGTGAACTGTGAATTTCCAGATGTTTAAGCTGGTTTTAGAAATGGCAGAGAAACCAGAGATCAAATTGCCAACATCTGTTGGATCATCAAAAAAGCAAGAGAGTTCCAGAAAATGATTTATTTCTGCTTTATTGACTATGCCAAAGCCCTGGACTGTGTGGATCACCACAAACTGTGGAAAATTCTGAAAGAGATGGGAATACCAGACCACCTGACCTGCCTCTTGAGAAATCTGTATGCAGGTCAGGAAGCAACAGTTAGAACTGGACATGGAACAACAGACTGGTTCCAAATAGAAAAAGGAGTACATCAAGGCTATATATTGTCACCCTCCTTATTTAACTTATATGCAGAGTACATCATGAGAAATGCTTGGCTAGATGAAACACAAGCTGGAATCAAGATTGCTGCGAGAAATATCAACATAACCTCAGATATGCAGATGACACCACCCTTATGGCAAAAAGTGAAGAAGAACTAAAGAGCCTCTTGATGAAAGTGAAAGAGGAGAGTGAAAAAGTTGGCTTAAAGCTCAACATTCAGAAAACGAAGATCATGGCATCCGGTCCCATCACTTCATGGCAAATCGATGGGGAAACAGTGAAAACAGTGGCAGCCATTTTGGGGGGGGGCTCCGAAATCAATGCAGATGGTAACTGTAGCCATGAAATTAAAAGACGCTTACTCCTTGGAAGAAAAGTGATGACCAAACTAGACAGCATATTAAAAAGCAGAGACATTACTTTGCCAACTAAGGTCCGTCTAGTCAAGGCTATGGTTTTTCCAGTAGTCATGTATGGATGTGAGAGCTGGACTATAAAGCATGCTGAGTGCGGAAAAATTGATGTTTTTGAACTGTGGTATTGGAGAAGACTCTTGAGAATCCCTTGTACTGCAAGGAGATCCAACCAGTCCATCCTAAAGGAGATCAGTCCTGAGTGTTCATTGGAAGGACTGATGTTGAAGCTGAAACTCCAATACTTTGGCCACCTGATGCAAAGAGCTAACTCATTTGAAAAGACCCTGATGCTGGAAAAGATTGAGGGCAGGAGGAGAAGGGGATGGCAGGGGATGAGATGGTTGGATTGCACCACCCACTCGATGGACATGAGTTTGAGTAAACTCTAGGTGTTGGTGATGGACAGGGAAGCCTGTCATCCTGCAGTCCTTGAGGGCGCAGAGTCAGACATGACTGAAGTGATTTACACACACACACACATACACACAAATTTAAAAATAGCCAATTACTACCATTTCCCTCTATATATTTCATGCTGTAATATTTCTGGTTTCCTGAGTACTTGGCCCATTTCTAAGATAATGCTAATCAAAATTGAAGTTGGATGCCATGATAAGTTCTGAAACATCTTATTTCAACTAGCAAAAGTAAAGTATCAAAGGGATGTAGGATATATCCTTCCACATTACATATTCACCAGAGCCTTTATTTTCTTTGGGCTATTATTTTCTATCTTTTTGAAAACACTGCTATTTTAAAATCTTTTAACTCATTTTGTTCCTCTCACTACAGTCTTTCTCAACTTCCATCTCCACTCTCTCTTCCTCGTGTAAAGCACTTCTGTAGGAAATTGATAATCGGTCTTTCAGCTTCAAACTCTTTAACACTTGGAGCTGGCTGCTAAGAGAAATTGACCAGATTCCTGTGATCCTTGCCAGTTTCTCTGATCAGAGAAAATCAGCTATGTTTTGAAAGATATGCAGGTTAGTGGAGAAAATGAATTATGCTGGTAAGGTCAAGAGACAGACTAAAGGAAGTCTATGTGCTGTGCTGTGCTTAGCCTAAGAAGCCATTAAAAAGAAAAAAAAAATTTTTAAAGAAAATGTTTTACATAAGGTGGTTAGCATGTGTTATTCTCTGTAGACTAATTAGCTCTATTGAAAATGGGGGGAGGGAGTGTCATTCTAATGAAGCAGGAAGAGTTATACATATGAACTGCATGCATTTAAACATGTATACAATAGCTCTTGATTGCCATGGGAGAAAGCTGCCATCTATAACTTTATGAACTATGTATCGGAGGAAAGATGATAAGGTAAGAACCCGAGGTGAAACAAACCACTCCTGTCTAATGGTGTTTAGAGCAAGACTCAGCAAACTTTTTCTGTTAATTACCAGACAGTAACTATTTAGGCTTTATGAACCATACAACTCACAACCATTTAACCTGCCCTTGCAGCATGAAAGCAGCTATAGACAATAGGCAACAAATAAGAGCGGCTACATTCCAATAACAGTTTACTTGAAACAAAACAAACAAAAAACAAGTGGCAGACGATCTGGGAAAGAACTGAGTAGTGAGAAAAAGCAAACCCGACATCCACAAGCTGTCCTTAGCGCTCACAGGTATGTCTTGGCGTTCAACTTCTGTGCTCTGCACCGATACCTCTACAAGGCCTCCGCCAATTAAGCATTTTGTTTTCAATTTGAAAATTCAACTCAACCTTCATGGTTTGTCTTATACATTGCCATCTTGGCAGACCTTTCTATCAGGCTGGAGGTTCTAAATCACCTTGTTACAGATATGTTTGAAGACATTTGGCATTCTTCTTGAACCCTACCTGTTTGTGTGTATGTCTTACGCTTCCGTAATGCATTAAAAAATTTCTTACCCGGCAGAGCGCTGGAGAGAAGGCGGCGGCATTCCGGGTTCAGTCCCCCGGGCTGTTTCAGGCCAGGCACTGGGCGGTGCGGGCTGGGTCGGCGCCGGGTTCCCGCCGCTACTGTGCGACCCCGTGGGTCCGCTCATCGCCCGGGGCTCATGGCCAGAGCTGGGGCACATCCACTGCCCACGCAGCCGCGGCCAGCTGGACCCAAGCCACCGACTTCCAGGAGCAGCCCCGGTACACCGCCCACCTGGATGGGCCGCAGGTGGCGACCTAGCAGCGGCTGCCGGATGCGTCCTTGCCGCGCCAGCGGGAGGTGCTGTACGACTTAATCCTGAACTACCAGCACCGGTGCCAAGACTTCTCCCTGCACTCAGCTGATGACGGCGAGCCTCCTGACGCCAGCCTCGAGCCCCCACCCCTCACTGTGCCCCTGATGCACGTGCCCATGTCCGGCAGTTGCAGGGCGCTTTCCACACCAGCCTCTTAATAGCTGGCCTGGGAGGATGCATCCCTCAGCAAGTCCTCAGACTCTAGTGCCTGCTTTCCCCCTACCGCCTCGCCTCACAGGAGTGCATAGACCTGGGCCTGTTGGTGGCAAAACTGCCGCCACCACCTCTCTTCTGGCACTGGGGCCGGAAACCAGGCTGCAGCCTCCGCACATGGCACTGGACTTCCACTTCCCCTACTTGTGTGCACCCAAGCTTGGCTAACCATCCTCAGCTCCTGGGATAGGGAAGAGAGCCTGGTTCCCACCGCCATTTCACCATTTGCTGCTATCAGCAGCCGCTGGCTCAGAGGCTTCCCTTCTCTGGTCCCTGGGTTCCACTGCCCTAGACACGGGCTCCAGGACCATGCCTGGATCCACCCTCGTGAGAGAGGGTCAAAGCTCCGTGCTGGACATTTAAGTTTAGAGGTCAACATCCTGGGCACATTAATAAATACTCTCTCAGAAAAAAAAAAAAAAAATCCATAGAAGCAGTAACTATGTTTTGCACTTCTTTGCTTTCTCTACAGTGTTGTTGTTGTTTTGGCACATGAAAGGCACATAAGAAATAATTATGAATATTGTACAGGTACCGATACAAACCGATACAGGCTTCTCTGGTGGCTCAGACGGTAAAGCATCTGCCTGCAATGCAGGAGACCTGGGTTCGACTCCTGGGTCGGGAAGATCCACTTGAGGAGGAAATGGCAATCCACTCCTGCACTCTTGCCTGGACAATTCCATGGACGGAGGAGCCTGATAGGCTACAGTCCATGGGGTTGCAAAGAGTTGGACCCGACTGAGCGACTTCACTTTCACTTTCACCAATACAAAATTATTCATAACTAGGCCACAAAAGAGATTAAATTTCTAAACACTGGTACAACACATGTAGGTTTTAATCCTCTGCATGGCTTTTTAGTCAACCTTAAAATATTTAAAGCATGTGAAACATAGAATGATAATCTTACCTGCATACATCCTTCATCAATCTTGCCCTGTTGAGGATCAATTTTAAAATGTGCGATTTTTTTAAAGTGGTACATCAGAGGAAGGGATTTGGATCGATTTTGCATAACACAATGAATCTCTGAATGTCCACCCATGAAACAAGGTGCAAAATTAAGAATCCTTCCAGGATCAAACTGTAGTAAGACTGGAAGTCCTGAGCCTGTCAGGGCTAATTCCACTTTCTGAAATGAGTCACCTGTAAAAGGAATAATAGTTTACTAATATTAAAAGTGCTTTGGGAATCCAGAATATATTTGCTCAGTCCAAACAGTGTCATCTGAAAGATGATGAGACATGGGTATCTAATTCAATCTTTCATTCAACAAAGTTACTGAATGCCTTCTCTGTGTCGGTATTTTTCTAGACCTTGGGAGTACAGTAGTGAATAGAACAGGTGATGTCCTTCCTCTCATGGATTTTACATTCTAGTGAGGTGACACTGACAATAAAATAAATAGGTAAAATAAGGTGAGACAGAGTACAATGTCTTGGGGCTGCTCATTTATATGGGGAACTCCAAAAAGAATTGATAGGGAGACGTGAGCAAAGATATAAAGGACCCTGGAAGAAAATCAGGGCAAAAATTTTTTAAAAGTGTATTCTACATACAGAAAACAGCAAATACAAAGACTCTAATGTAGGAATGACTTGGCATGTTCAAAAAAAAGAAAAAAAAGGAAAAAAACAACCCTCAGGAATGAAGTATGGCTGCAGAAGAGTAGTAGAAGAATGGTAAGCAAAGATCCGACATAAGATATACTTTTGACAGTAGAGATAACAAAATTTGCTGACTGATTGCAGTTGAATTGGAGATTGAACACAATAAATGATGATGCTAAGGTTTTTGACATAAGCAACTGAAGTGATGGAATGAAATGGAATGAAGTGACAAAAAAATGAAGTCATTTCTTGAGGCAGGAAAGACTTCAGGAGGGACAGGCTATGGGGAACCAATTTTTTGAACATGTTAATTTTGAGACATCTGGTAGAAATTCAAGTGGAAATGTCTTATTAGGTCACTTATTGTATTTGTCAGCTTAGAGTGAAGATGAAGGAGGAAGGACTGGGGTTTTCAGGGGAGAAGAGAAGCTGGGTGAATACTCATCTCAGATCAGGAGAAAGTGAATGAGTGGAGGAATGTAGTAGTAATGGCAAATACCAGGAATCAGTTGGGATTAATGGTTTTGTGCTTTTCACTGGCCAATTAGCTTCTGAGGCACAGCCCTGGAGTAGGCTGAGAGTTTAATTGAATCAGATTAGAGGTTTTCCACTCAGCCACAGTGGGAGTTGAGCCAAGAGGTTTACATACACTTGGGAGAAAGTGATTAAAATTGTGAACAATGGAATATAAGCTGAGCAACAATGTAAATATGAAGTTTTGGAGATACAGTACTAGAAAAGAAGGTAGTCACTATGAAATGAGGGCTCTGATTGAGTGAAAAAATAGTTTTGCAAAGAAAGTATTACAACTAGAATCCCCAAAATAGGGTTTATATTTCTTCACTCATGTTCTTACTAGCCAATCCAAGATTCTAAGGCAAACCTAGCATCTCTATCTCTAGCCATTAAAAACTAGATTAACTTGAAAGCCTAGAATAAATGTTCTGTCTATGATCAGCAGACAGAACTCAGTATCACTAACTATGGCATAAATAGTAACAGAGTAATTTCTGCCCTAGGAACACTGTTCAACTCTGCTCAATGACAGCACTCATACCAACACGCAAATCTTCTAGACTCTTATCTTGCCATGGTCATCTTTCTGGATTTCATCTCTCATCTGCCTATATTTTTATTTTCTCTTTCATCTTTCTTGCTAAACTGAACTTAAACTCCATTTTCCTCACTGCAATTCATCCAACATTACCTGAAATGTACAGAGTCCACTGCATTTTTACATGTGACCTACAAAGCACATGCACTTATGAATATCCTATAACAAGATACTGCATCCTATTTATTGATACTACAACTCTAGGTATTATTCTTTGTTACTTTATGTAGATTCTAAGAGAGCTAAAGGTTTGGTAAAGATGAAATAGATCATTTGTTCCCATATTAATCTCTAAGAGAAAATCTAGGCTTACGAAGAAAAGAAACAAGGTTGCTTTGTTTTTATTTTATTTAACTCTNTGTCATCTTAAAATAATTAAGTCATTTATCTTTTAAATCGGAAAATTATTATATAAATGATTCTGAGGATGACTTTTCTCAATGTTCCACAGAAGACATGTTAAGGTCTCTCGAATGTTTGCATTTTCATTCTAATCAATAATTATACATTTCATTAAATTGCCTCTACATATATTGCTGTCCAAACTTTTAAAGAATTTAAACAGCTATATATTTGATGATAATGTTCACTTCACACTTACTTTTGATGATTTGATTATCATCTCTCAAAAACCCATCTTTACTTCCTACAGACTCAAATCTCAAATAAACAGCATAGTCTTGCCTATGTGAAGGATCATTCTTTTGACCATCAAAGATTAGCCTGTGAAAAAATTACAATCAATTATTTCTAAAGCAAAGATGACACGTTTTATTAATCTCTCAAAAGGGAATATCAACCCAATATCTAAATCTACACAGATGGAATTCAGCAATAAAAAGATAACTGTGATCCATTTTCCAAAATTACCACACAAGATACTGAGACTTGCAAAAGAAGGCCACACTCATATATGTGAAGTCAAAAAAACTGAGTTCATGATGATATTTGCAAGATAAGTGGGATTCAAATATACTAGGTTCTCAAACTCTTGCCTCCAATGTCACTTTCTATGTAAAGGATTTTCTTTCCAGGCAAACTTCATTGCTAACTAAGGTCTCTGTTCAAGTCTCTATAGTGGTCCTTCCTACACCTGGGTGTAACTGCAAATCTCTGGTACATATCTGTGTCCTCCCATGAACTAAGCATATATTTCTAGCCACATTCTTGTTAGAGGAAAAAAGGCAACTTGGAGAATAGGATTTGGTAACAGCCAAATATTGGAAGAGGAGAAAAGCAAAGGAAAGATGAGAAGAAAGGAAGTTTGACCAAAGACACAGATGGGTTATATCACAGGCTTGTGCCCTGACAAACTTTACTTGTCTTACCTGCTGCTTCTGCTGCTGCTAAGTTGCTTCAGTCGTGTCCGACTCTGTGTGACCCCATAGACGGCAGCCCACTAGGCTCCTCTGTCCCTGAGATTCTCCTGGCAAGAACACTGGAGTGGGTTGCCATTTCCTTCTCCAATGCATGAAAGTGAAAAGTGAAAGTTAAGTCGCTCAGTCATGTCGAACTCTTCGCAACCCTATGGACTGCAGCCTACCAGGCTCCTCCATCTATGGGATTTTCCAGGCAAGAGTACTGGAGTGGGGTGCCATTGCCTTCTCCATTGCCTTACCTAGAGCTAAGCTTTTTAGCACTGGATACTCAAATATATACACAAAAGGTTGATATGAAATATTACATAGGAATTCAAATAGCATATCGAGAACACCTTTAAGACTACAAATCATATTTATTTGAGTTCATGCTAGACTCTCAAATAAAATGAACATATTGCCATGAAAAGAACATTTAGAATTTCAAAGACTGTGTATTAAACAGAATCTTACAGACTCACCAAATAAATTTCCTGCGTGAAGGGATGATTAATAAGGCAATTATAGATTGTACAAATAGAAGAATTACTTGATTTATTACCCTCCTTAAATTAAACCACAACTCAGTCTTCATCAGACAATTGGTATCATCAAGTGACCCGGTTGCCACAGAGAGAAATACATTAAACATTGCCTTCTTACAAAGGTCAACATACTGACAACTGGATCAGTTATTGTCATACATTACAACCTCTCAAGTGTACCTGAAATTGCTACTGAGTATTTAAAACAGCATTGCCAATTATATTTTCAAACTAAATAACCAAACCAAGTACAGGGAAAACTACACATTGGCAAAAGTCCTAAACATTTGTATGAATTTCCACAACCAAGTATGGTTGATCCCAGCAGCGACTAAAGGCTTAATATTTCTGATATTCAGTTTAAGTATCTGGCCCTGGCAGGAGCACTGCATCCTCTCTGAAGGCATCTACAACAAAAACTCCATGCTCCTAGCTACTGCGTCACTATTTCTGGAAGGACAATAAGGTCTTGGTCGAACAGACTGGTCTGTAGCCGCAATTCAAAGCAACCCCGAACTTTCACCATCTCATTTCCACAAGGTCTGGAGAGTTTTTAATTTAAAATAAAGTGTTTACTTTGGCCACCTCATGTGAAGAGTTGACTCATTGGAAAAGACCCTGATGCTGGGAGGGATTGGGGGCAGGAGGAGAAGGGGACGACAGAGGATGAGATGGCTGGATGGCATCACCAACTCGATGGACATGAGTTTGGGTGAACTCCGGGAGTTGGTGATGGACAGGGAGGCCTGGCGTGCTGCAATTCATGGGGTTGCAAAGAGTCAGACACGACTGAGCGACTGAACTGAATTGAACTGAAAGTGTTTACAAACATTTTTAAACATTGGAAATAATGTTAACCGTGTTAGAAATATTTAGAACCATAATGAGAAAAATCCAATTTGTGCCTTCTGCCAAGTTTTACTATTAAAATAAATCTGATGAATGTACCATTAATATACTTTCCATTGATCAATAACACCATAATGAAATTAATTTTTGCTTACTTTGGGCTGAAACAAAATGTAATTAAACTCTTTTGATAAGGTAGTAACCTCCCTTCATTAGGAACACAGGAGATAATTGTGGTAATATCTATGCTCTTTATTTTCCTTAAGTAGGTGAGATTATTTAAAGCAACATCTGTTCTTTGTTTAATATTTGTACCCTGTAATATAAAATCAGAAATAAAAGTATTAAGGCAAATATACAAAAAGTATTTTAAAATGTGGTCATAAAATAATTATTGAAATTCCAGAGGCTAGATATAGAGAAAATGTATGTCTTTAAAGTAACATACATAAATTTGATCAAGGGACCTCATAAAACTTAAAGAACTATTGAAAAATTGATGAGAACATAAACCCCCACAATTAGCCACTAAGATATATTAATACCCATCTAGTTTATTTCAGATATAGATTACTTCAAAGTCAGCTTGATTTACTAAACTTTTTGAGTTCACCCTTGGAAACACATGAAATGAAATCATATCTTCACGTTCAAACATTTTTAGAGTAATTAAACAGCTTCTTGGTTATTAGTAAGTTCAAAACAATCTGTTTCAAAACATAATACCTGATCTTCCTCCATTCCATTATTTACTTACCAATTCTTCTCCAATGGAATCATCTTGCATTATGGCTACCCAGTTTACAGGTTCTGGGCTCTTATTGTACAGAAGTGCACGTTCAATCTTTGACGTTCCAAAGAAAACAGAACCAAAGCTTATGCATTCCAACTTTTTATCATTATTTATGTTTAACAATTCAATAATCTGCTCAACCACATGAGCTCTGATATTCAAGAATATGTCTGGACGATCTTGCAAACTCACTCTACAAGATAATGAATTATACGTATATATTTTAATTAGAATTCTATACACTTTCTCCTAAATGTTTATATAACAGAAATTTTATAATATCACATTATAATTAAAATTCAAAGACCTAAGAGAAGTTCCTTTCATGTATGTGACAGAGACTGTCATCTCCTTCTGTATGTCTGAGCCTGCAGA
The DNA here is from genome assembly GCA_006410935.1 of Redunca redunca. Classification (NCBI taxonomy): domain Eukaryota; kingdom Metazoa; phylum Chordata; class Mammalia; order Artiodactyla; family Bovidae; genus Redunca; species Redunca redunca. The sequence goes on from SJYQ01007702.1 coordinate 17,151, forward strand.
GTAGAATGGCATATGTGCAACCTAATTTATTGTCTCCAGGAAACAACAAAGGTAGAAAATAACTGCGTGAATTGACCTAAAAAAAATTTATGGATATTTCCATTTCTCCAATTATTCTGTAAATACTAGAGTTAGATAGGAAGATTTATATGGCCACCTCTAGTTCTAGAATTCTGAGATTCTTTTCTAATCATCCCATTTCCACAAGGCCACTCAACAACTTCATCTTTATCCTAATAACCCAATTCTCTATGAAGCAAAGTATCTCGGCAAAACTCCACTTATTTGCTGAAATGAATATCTCCCCTCATAAAACTTCATTTTTCAGACTAATCTTAATTTACTGTTGAAACTTCCTTTACCTTACATTTATCCCTCTCTAGCATAAATGCAATCATTTTGAATCTTGCCCCATCAGATAGCACAAATCAATGACCAAACTACAACTATCACCAAAGTCCTTAACTTACACTCTATCTCTGTCACATTGGGCATGGTTGATACCATCTCTTTACACATCTCCCCTCACTTAGCTTTCTTGACACCATACTTTCATGATTTTCCTTCAACTTATTTACACTCTACCTTCTTATTCTCCTAAGACTTGGGTATTTTGTAAATTCCATGAATAATGCCGTTTCTCTCCTACTCTTTTATACTCTACTCTCTTTGTCAAAGTTATTTTTAACACTTCATGCTTAATCTACAACTTATGAACTGACAACTCTCAAAGCAATATACCTAGACCAAATTTTTTTATGGGACTCAATATAAGTAAATCTAATAGGCTCCAAAGGATTCTGCAAAGCAAATCAGTTCCAACGTTACAACTGGAATCAAGATCTTCTACCACAGACCTGAGCCTCCTCTTACTTTGTCTTTCGATAACCAGTTACTAAATATAATCAAATCTACCTCCATAACATACCTCCATTCTGCACACTTCTCTCCATATTCCCAATCTGTACCTTAGCTGAGGCCTTCATTATTTCTCTTCTGCCTTACTATTATAGTTGCTAGTCAGACTATCCACTCCACATCTGTACTCCTTGATTTTGTACACTGCTATTAATGTGAGCTTTCTAAAATGAAAACTAATTAAGACACCCCATCCTAAAACTTACCTGAGATTCCACGGCCTTTACAATAAAACCTAAGTTTGTATCAGGGCTCACAACTATTTCTCAAACAGTTTTTTTGAACCGTGGCCTTCAGTGAGAAATGCATTTTACACTGCAATGCAAAATACACACACACACACAGACACACACACACACATGAAACAAGTTTTACAAAATGCCACTTGAACTTAGTATGTGAGATGCATTCTGACGTTTTCTATTTCATTGTTTTAATACTAGTGGTGACTCATTATACTGACTGCATATCCTGCTAATGAACTGAGAAGTATAGCAAAAGGAAAAAAAAAATGCTTTCCTATAAGGTCCTTAACTAGACCCTGCACCATTCTGTTTTTCTGGTTTCATCACTCCTCACCTCCATCTCTTTGCCTCAGATCTTAAGATGTGTAACACTGTCTATTAACCTCTAGGAAGTCATCTTCTACTTGCTCTGCCTGAAATCATTCCTCTAACCTACTCCCATCACCAATATCCATCTCTCCTACACACACACACACACACACACACACACACTCAGCCCAAATCACACCACTGCTCTTTGCTGGCCAATTTCTACTCAACAACAGGTGTTTCGTTCAACTACTACCTCCTTAGTGGAGCTCTTTCTTGATCCATTCCCTCACCCCCACAAAATTCAAACTGAGCTCCTACTAGGTGTACCCATATGCCATTCTCCAGTTCTTCACATTTTTTCAGTCTCTAGTACTTGGCAAACAGCAGATACTCAATGAATGAATGCTGACTCAAAGAACAAAGAAGCTAACACACATTCAAAGACAACAGGCATATATGAAAAGAGAAATAGGAAACTATCAAGCACTACTAGAACTAAGAACCATAGTATACACTCACTTTGCCAATTCGTTTACAACTATGGGCTGGTCTGCACAGAAATCCACTTTAATAACCATTGATGACTTGGGCTTCACAACACCACTGGCTGGAAAAATGACAATGGGTAGTTGGCCCTGGTATTCTGTTTTAAATACACCTAAGGAGAATGAGAGCAGATGGTTTACATTTGGATCCTTATAATGTTAACAATCACTCACTTAGTAGGGGACAAACACACATTACACAGTATATGGTCTACTGTGGACCAAGAATCACAGCTTTGATTGTAAGTCCAGTCTCTAGGGTCATCCAATAAATTTGAGCCTAGTGTTAAGACTCAACCCTCAACAACAGCTAAAATATACTGTCTGCTTACTTTGCTCAGACATTCATGCTAAGAGCTATGCATATGTTATTCTATTTAGTCCTCAAAATGAAATCTATAATACAGGCTCAAACATTATAAATAAGGAAATAGATACTTAGATAGGTCAAGTCACTTGTCCAAAAATACACAATTATTTTGATAGATTAGATGATCAACTCCAATTCTTCAATCTTCTCTGCATGCTTACTGTCACACTCCCATGGATNTCCCATGGATTAAGTATGTTTTCCCACCCCTTGACTGGGCCTGATCATGTGATTCACTTTGGCCAATAGCATGGAGCTAGAAATGGCATGTTAGCTCCAACCCCAGATGTTCTGCTCTCCTACCACTGAAAGTGTTTCTTTTGAGAAACTGCTGTCCCTTTGGCCTATGCCCCATAAAGAGCAAATGTGGAGCAGAGAGAGCCACCCAACTGACTCACAGACGTGCAGTGAGTAACAGATCAGCCTGGCTGCCTCAACCTGAAGCCGAGTCAACCAGTTTAGTCAAGTTCCTGCTAATCTGCATAAAGCGTTAGTCCAACTCTTTGCAACCCCATGGCCTGTAGACTGCCAGGATCCTCTGTCCATAGAGTTCTCCAGGCAAGAATATTGCTTTTTTAAGCTACAGAATTATGGTATGGCTCCTTCCACATCAATAGTTGACTACTACAGCTAATAACTTATTAAACACCTGGATGTTTCTGACCACAGGGCTTATACTTATAGCCACCACTACTACTCATTATTTTTTCTGTCATTATGTAGTTAATGTAGTTCACAGAGGAAAAGGGTGAAAGGAATGAATTTCTAGAATAAAAAAGCGTATGAGAAGAAGGGCACAAATATTTCTTATTCTGAAAGCAGAAATGGCCCATAGTGTATGGTAATGTCTGGTGCCTATATTAGAGCATGTTCTCTCTATATATCTATATATCAGATACTATCTCCTTTTCATCTCTGTAGTCCTGGCACCCCACACAGTGCCTAGCACCAAGCAGTGGTCAAAATGTCCAACAACTGGGAAGCAGCCAGTCATGAGTGTCTGACATCACTATACAATATTAACGCAAATAAGCATGCTGCCCACATAAACAACTTTGAAGATTCCTAACTTACCAGTTTTAAATCACATTTGATGACATTTTCCAAAATTATTCATTTAACTTAGGAGAATGAAAATATTAGCATAATAAAAGTACTGAAAATATAAAAAGATAATAAAACTTTAAGTCCAGAAATGACCTGATGAAAAAAGGTAAACAAAGTCACAGTAACAAAATGTGTTAATCCAATCTTTTTTAGAGACATGGTAAGGACATAAATATTTATTTTTTCTGTCATAATATAAAGCAAAAATCTGTAAAATTATATCCATTACAAATAAACAAGTATCACTGACTCAGTTCTCCAAGAAAATGAAACTATATGAGTTCAGTTAAGGCTGAGTCTAAAGTCAGTGGTCCAAAAGCTTATCCAGGAACAACCCCTAACAAAAGAACATTGTTGAATATTTTAAATATATTAAAATAGTGAGTACACAAACATTACTGTATCTTATGTAACTTTAATGCCATCAGTAATAATGAAATATTTGACTGTTTTATTTTTTTAATGTTAACAGCAGGAGCAAGGACATCATCCTAGGAGAAGGATTTCATTGAAGGAAAGATGTTACAGATAGAATTTTTGTCATCAAATTTTCATTTTTTTAAAGATATGAAATTGGCCAATGTGTGGAGAATGAACTACAAGCAGATAAGAAGAGACTCCAGAGAGATAATTTAGGTTGATATAACTATAAGGCAAAAAAAGATGATGACCTGTTGTAAGAAAAAAAAAAGTGACAATGGGACAAAGAAAAATAGGATTACTGACATAAGGATGTGGATAGACATGATTTAATAATTGACTCAGTAAGGGGGTAGAGGGTGAAAAGGAGGAAGGTGTCAAGGATTTTGCCAAATGTTTGACTTGGCCATCTACATGGTGGTGACATTCAATGAAAAATAGAAGGGGAGAAGTTGAGTAATTTAGTTTTAGACGTGCTAAGTCTAAAAAACCTGAAATAAATGCAAAGTCTTGAATAGACATCAGTTCAGTAACAGGAATGGAAGCGATTGCACAGGGTGAGCAGAGTGACTGAGAAAACGTGAGGGTTCATGACAAATGTTAAGGAACACTCACTTCTAACGTACTGAGAAAAGGAACAGCGGTCCACAAGAGAATTAAGGAAGATAGAGAAAAAGAATAATTCTAACATCAACTGTATTTATTGAACATTTAATATACGTCAGAGAGTGTGTTAAGCATTTTATTAATCATCACCACAATTATACAAGGAAGGTGTTTATCCCTAATGTATAAGTGAGGCAATGAATATTCGGGAAGTATAAATTATCTGCCCAGGGCCTCCCAGCCAGTTAATACTGTAACCAAGATTTGGACTCTGGAAGACCTCACTCAGGGTCAAATCAATTAAATGAATGCTCATTGAATGCCTAGTATATGCCCAACACTGTGTCACACATGAAAAGTATGATGAGATTTCATGGCATTGATTTCCAAGAAAACAGACAAACAAAAAATACACTGAGAATAAGTAGTGCATGCTTCTCTGGGTAAGAGAGGATTCTTAGGACCACTACTGGGTCTGATCCAATTTGGCAAATTTCCTGCTTTAGAGATGATGCTAGGCTTTTCTAGACAGTGATGTAGAGAGATGATGCTGATGATCAGGGGAAGAGAGGCAGCGGGCATTAAGAGCAAGAAAAAGGTCATATATTTGGGGTAAGATAGAAACACAAGCTGGAATCAAGATTGCCGGGAGAAATATCAATAACCTCAGATATGCAGA
>SJYQ01007706.1:0-55159 GCA_006410935.1 Redunca redunca
GGAAATGGCAACCCACTCCAGTGTTCTTGCCTGGAGAATCCCAGGGACGGGAGAGCCTGGTAGGCTGCCGTCTGCGGGGTTGCACAGAGTCGGACACGACTGGAGTGACGCAGCAGCAGCAGCAAGACAGTAGAGCGGATGTTTTCCCTCTTCCTGCTCTGGACTTTGCCCCTCTGTACATGGGGAGGTGGTTGCCTTAGACCATGGAGGGTGGCCTGGGCCTCTCCCAGCTCTGAAGCTCTGTGTTCATGATCAGTCTTCAAGTCCAGTGAATTTACACTTTATAAGGGAGAGCTGGGCCTGGAGGCTCTGGCGGATCAGCAGTAGGAAGCTGGCTGTCAGTCTGGGGAGAGGACTCCTGGTATCAGACGTCAGCCTTGCTCCAGGGCCGCCCTTCGGTAGTGACGACCACCTTCCCTCGTGTGCCGGAGAAGCCTGGTGCTGCTATCGAGGACGTGTGCAGCCTGACCTTTGGCCAGCAGCTACGGTCCTTATTTACAGGGCTGTCACTTACGGCTCTGTCTCTCTGCTGAGTGGCTTTTGTTCACCAGAGTTGAAGTTTGTTTGATTTAGAGCAAGGAAGCATTGGAAACCAGTTTTCTAACCTTTACTCAGATGGGGCCCAGTTGGAATATCCTCATCGGAACGACTCGGGCGCTGAGCGTGATTGGCTCACAGCCCCTGACCGCCTATTCCTGCCGTTTGGGGAGGCTCCCGTGGTGGGTGCATTACTTATTTTATGGTGTGATATGAAACTGTCAGTCGCTCAGTCGTGTCCGACTCTTTGTGTCCCCGTGGACTGCAGCCCACCAGGCTCCTCTGTCCGTGGAATTCTCCAGGCCAGAATACTGGAGTGGGTTGCCATGCCCTCCCCTAGGGGATCTTCCTGACCCAGGGATCAAGCCCCGGTCTCCTGCATTGCAGGCGGACTCTTTACCATCTGAGGCACCAAGGAAGCCCATGGTGTGCTGTGACTCGTGTACAAACCTTGACCATATCTTCTCGTGATGCAGTTGAACTACTGAGACCACTCTCTGAGATTGGTATATGATCTGTGGATCCAGAAGAAACATTTACTGTTCTCTCTAAGAAAACAGATAACCATTGAACGTGGGTGGTTGAAACACGCACTCATGTGGGGAGGTGGGTCGGGGTGTGTATACTTCACCCTAGAGCAGAGCAGCCTAGCCACCATGGTGGAAATCACGTGTGGGCCCTAAGCCAGGCGCTGGCAGATGCTCTACAAGCCTTCAGAACTCTTGATAAAGCAGTGAAATTAAGTGTGTGTGGGGTCATCAGCTGCTGAGACGGAGAGAATGAAGTGAAAGTCTACCCTCTGTTTTTGGTACCAGAACAACACTGGGAGGAGAGGAGGTTCCTCATGATGTCATTCCTAGTGCCGTAGTTTATTTCATGGGAGTTTTGTTTTAATCACTGTGAAATATTTATAAAATTTTTCATTTTAGCCATTTTAAAGTGTGAATTTCATGGCATTAAGCGTATTTACAATATCTTGTGGCTCTCACCACTGTCCATATCCAGAAGTTTTTCACCGTCCCATTTGGAAACTCTGTACCTATTAAACAGTCACTCCTGTCTCGCCCTCACTGTATCCCCTAGTAACCTCTGTCCTGCGAGGTCTCCGTGCCGTTGGCTGTGCTGAGGTCCCTCGGCCACGTCACACAGCAGGAGACCTTTTGTGACGCTGACTCCGCTCAGCACAAGGTTCTCAAGGTTCGTCCACGTCACAGCATGAGTCAGAGCTGCCTTTCACTTCTTTTTCAAGGCTGAGTGATATTCCCCGGCGTGTGTATACCACATTTGGTGTCTCCAGTTGTCTGATGAGGGGCATTTGGGTTGTGTCCACCATTGGCTGTTGTGAACATGGGCATATCTGTTTCCTCCTGGGAGCTGTTGAGTTGGGATTCAGTTTTGTGAGATTTGTCACTCATAGAACACAGAACCTGGCTAAGATGAGCAGGGACGTGGAGAATTTAGTGTCACATTTTCCTCCAAAGCACCTCGGAGATGAAGCTGTGGGAACTTCGAGGAGGCTGGCTGTGTGGGAGGCACATGGCGGCAGCCATGTGTCTCCTTTGCACCTGCGGCTGTTCTCACACAGCTGGCGGCCCTTTAGAATTTCCTCACCCTCTGACCTGCGGTGTGGGTGACACCGTGCTCTATACCAGGATGGGCTTAAAAGCTCAGAAAGCCTGGCTCCACCATCTGAAGATTTCTGCAGGCCACAGCTGCCCTCCAGGGAGGCCATTTCCTAGTAGAGGTAAAAATCCTTAACTTTCTTCCAGAACTGACTTGACTTAAAGAAAAAAATTTTTTTGGTGGATGGAGGGAGGGTTAGAATGACAGAAAAACTTATATGTAATGTTTGAAAATGGGATGCTTAAAAATCAGATTGTTTTCTACCTTAGGGTAGAACCCATGGATTTCAAAATAGGTTTCAAGGCAAGAGATCACTCACAGGGTGGCAGAATTGTCAGATGTTGCATCTGTGTACTAATGTGCTTATTCATGGAGCAGGATCAAAACCAGAACCCTTTCATTCATGATTAGATGTCTATTAGGCTAAAAACACCTTAATTGCAACAACAGACTCTTACGTGACCTTTTGCTCATAGGGTGTCTTGAAAATTAGCTGAGATAAGGATTTGCATATATTAAAAGCAAGACTTTTTTTTTGTTTTTTAAGTAAAACTTACACACATTTCACACTGACTCCAATGTCACTATCCCTGGATATCATTCCATCTTCCTATCCTGTGCCATTCCCAACCACAGAAAGGATATTAATCTATTGGAACTTTACTACTTTATATAGTTCAACTCAGTTGAGATTTAGAATATTTTTTAAAAATCAGTCTTAGCCTTCCCCTCTTGCATAGAGAAATATGGTGAAAATTCTCAAAGGTCACATAAATAGCATCCAGTGTGACCTGGATCCTTGAGATCATTCAGAGCAACACTTGGGAAAAAAAATAGCTGAAGAAAGTTTGCTCAGGCCCTGTACTCTTAGTTGCTACTGGTCTCATTTCTTGAGGTCTAGCAGTTGGCTCAGTGGTAAAGAACCCACCTGCCAATGCAGGAGACAAGGGTTTGGATCCCTGGGTTGGAAAGATCCCTTGGGAAAGGAAATGACAACCCACTCCAGTATGCTTGCCTGAGAAATCCCATGGACAGAGGAGCCTGGCGGGCTACAGTCCATGGGCTTGCCAGAGGCAGACATGACTGAGCAAGCTTCTTGAATGGCTTCTCTTAGGGAATTTCCTGTCTCCTCAGTCATTCCACAGCATGGACACTCCTCCTTAGCCTTACAAAGTCTAAGACAGCTGGCCAACAGCTACTTACAAACCATATCCTTCGTGCCAGGCACTCAGCGGCGGTCAATTAATCAAGAGCCTGCCCTTAAGGAGCTCACATTCTGTCGAGATGAGGACAGTGGATAATAAAGATAGTGAATAGGTAAATTACAGGCTTCCCTGGTGGCTCAGATGGTAAAGAATCTGCCTGCGATGCAGGAGACCTGGGTTCCATCCCTGGGTTGGGAAGATCCCCTGGAGAAGGAAATGGCAACTCATTCCAATGTTCTTGCCTGGAGAATCCCATGGACAGAGGAGCCTGGCAGGCTACAGTCCAAGGGGTTGCAAAGAGTCGGACACGACTGAGCGACTAGTGACACAGCGCACAGGTAGATTACAGGGTGTGTGTGAAGATCAGTGCCGCCGCTGCTGCTGCTGAGTCACTTCAGTCGTGTCCGACTCTGTGTGACCCCACAGACGGCAGCCCACCAGGCTCCCCCAGCCCTGGGGTTCTCCAGGCGAGAACACTGGAGTGGGGTGCCGTTTAGATCAGTGCTCCAGGGGAGGAAAAGAGGAAGCTGGGCGGGGTCAAAGAATCTGGGCGGGGGGTGGGGGAGGCAAGGGAGCAGGATGCAGTTGGACAGTGGACAGGGTGGCATCTGGGTGAAGACTCAGCAGGGAGAGAGTGAATTAGGAAGATCTTGGCAGAGCAGGGATGGGGAGAGTGTCCCGGGCACAGATGACTTGGTGCTTGGCTGGTGTGATGAAGGCAAACAGGTCACTGGCTGTTCCTCAAACCTGGAGTGCGGAGGGGCAGGGCCGGGAAGACAGAGCAAGGGGGTGTGGCGCCCCGGGTGCAGGGCTTCCTACGAGTGTGAGGACTTGGGCTCTGACTTTGTGCAAGCTGGATGAGGGCGTCGGTGGAGGACGCTGCCCACTGAGGGTCGTGATCTAGCCTCTGACTCGTGTGTTAGTCACTCCGGTTGCTGTGTGGAGACCACGCCAGGGGAAGGCTCTTAGACTGGAAGGGTAGTTAGGAAGCGGAACCAGGTGAACTATGTTGGAGTCTGGGACCAAGGTGAGAGGTCTGAGAGAGAGAAGGCTGTGGATGTTTTTTAAAGGTAGAGCCACCAGGATTTCCGGACAGATTGAACTTGGGATGTAAGAGAAAGAGGAGCCAAAGATAACTTTCTTGGCAGAGTCTGGGTCGGAGACGGAAATCTGAATTTTCAAAATGCGGTAAATTCAACGGACTGTGTTCAGATCACTCGTAATAGGTTATAAAAAGGCTCTTCAGAAGACACATTTGTATAAGATTTTCATTCACAGAACTTCAGCAGAGAACTTTATCATCAGAGCATGTCTTTCTTTTTTGCTGGGGAGTGGTGAGGTGCTGGAAAAGACGATTTCCAGGAAGCAGAGGCCTTTGCTTGTATTGGAAGGAAAGTGACCGTGTTAGGTGCTCAGTTGTGTCTGACTCTGTGACCCTGTGGACTGTAGCCCGCCAGGCTCCTCTGTCCATGGGATTTTCCAGGCAAGAATACTGGAGTGGGTTGCCATGCCCTCCTCCAGGGGATCTTCCTGACCCAGGGATTGAGCAAAGGTTTTACCCCTAGCTCCACCATGGCAACCCACTCCAGTGTTCTTGCCTGGAGAATCCCAGGGACGGGGGAGCCTAGTGGGCTGCCGTCTATGGGGTCGCACAGAGTCAGACACGACTGAAGCAACTTAGCAGCAGCAGCTACCTGGGAATGAAGATGGTTCTGTATTCCATGGGGGGCGCAGGGCATGGAGACCTCTCCTGCAAGAGAAAACAGGTGAAATTGCTGGTAAGGCCCTGATCCCTGCTCCCGCCGCTCCCAACCTTACCACGCATTGTCTAGTGGGGAAGGCAAGCTTCTTCTCGCCCACAAACACAGGCTGGCCACCCCTATCTCCACACATGTGGGTTATCTTTTTTCAAACAGTTTTATTGAGATATAATTCCTGTACTATACAATTCACCCTTTTACAGTGTACAAGTCTATGGTTTTTAGTCTATTTACAGAGTTGTACCACCATCACTAGTCTTTTTTTTTTTTAATATCTGAATACTTTGTTGGCCTCACTGGTCTTAGGGGTGGCATTCAGGATCTCTGATCTTCATCGCAGCTTGCAGACTCCTAGTCACGGTGTTTGGGCTCTAGTTCCTTGACCAGGGATCAAACCTGGGCCCCCTGCATTGGGAGCACAGAATGTTAGCCACTAGACCACCAGGGAAGTCCCATCACAGTCTATTCTGGGAGCTTTTTATAACCTCAAAAAAGGAGTCTGGTCGCCTTTAGCTGCTACTCGTATTCCTGCTGCCCTTAGCTCCTGGCAACCTCTGCTTTCTGAATCTATGTATTTGCCAGTGTGGACCTCGTCTCTGAATGGAAGCATGCAACATGTGTTCTTTTGTAAGCTGACTTATTTCACTCAGCAAAATGTTCCTGTGGTGTCTTGTTTAGCGTAATCATCCACGTTGTAGCCTTTAGCCGTGTTTAAGTCCTTAATTGCCGAGTACACAAGTTACTTTTGCATGTGACGAGTTCTTGAAAGGGTCACAGGGAATGGAAATGTGTTAGTCACAAATAGATCGATTAACATTGTTAGAAAAGGAATTGTTTGTGCCCAGAGAGCTAAATATCTCTTTGTGAAGGTGTGTGTGTGTGTGTGTCAGTTTGTTCTCTCATAGCTAACTACAAAGTACGTGGAATTTGTGACTGACTCTAAAAACTGGTGGCTTTTGAGTGGCCTTATTGTTTTCTTTCATTTAAAAAAGTCAACATTTACTTTTTAAATGCCCACTACACTCCAGACCACAAGGCAGGTGCTGGTGGCTGATGCCAGGATGAACAAAACAGGGACCTTCCCCTGCGGTGCTCACAGGGTTGCTGGAGGAGGGGTGGTAGGAGTCAATATTGAACCGAAGAGATATGAGATGCACTGACATTAGGATCTGTGATAAGCACTTACAGGAAAATAAGACATGACTAAGAATGATGAGGGCTGACTTCGAGATGGCCCCAGAGGAACCCAAATGGTCATGGAAGGATGGATGGATGAATACACAGTGGTGCATCCATATGATGGCATGCTATTCAGTCTTAAAACGGAAGGAAATTCTGACACACACCACACATGAATGAACCTTGAAGACTTATGCTGAATGAAATAAGCCAGACACAAAAGACACCTACTGTATGATTCCCCTTCTGTGAGGTGCACAGAATAGTCAAATCCATAGAGGCAGAAAGGAGAACGGTGGTTACCAGAGGTGGAGGAGGGGGAATGGGAATTACTGTTCAAGAGGACAGAGTTTCGGTTGGGGGGGATGAGAAAGTTGCCAGGGTGGGTGGTGGTGATGGTTGTACAATGGGAATGTACTGACCGTCACTGAAGCATACTCTTACAAATGGCTAGAATGGTCAATTTTAGGTTGTATATATTTTACCACAACAAAAGATTTAGCCTAGGAAGATGTCCTGAAGGAGATTATTCTTAAGTTGAGACCTGAAGGATGAGAAGGCATCAGGTAAGGGTTTCCTGGTCCAGCTCATGGCAAGAGCATGTGCAAAGACCCTGCGGTGAGAGCTTCCTGCCATGTCCTGGGACCTGTGGGAAGGCCAGGATAGCTGGGGGGGGGATGGTTGGGACCGGGAAGCGTGGGGTGAGGTGGGCAGGGACCAAGCTGGTTGGAAGACATCGATGTATTTGTAAGCTGTGGAGTGACATGGTTTGATTTTGAGTTTCAGCTGAAAACTCAGACTATGCTGTGGAGAATGGGCAGGGGGAGCCAAGAGCAGAAGCACGGAGACCGGTTGGGAGGCTGCTGCCAGGGGCTGAGAGAGAGACGAGAGGTGGGGGCTTGGGCCTGGATGACGGTGGAGAGGTGAAGCAGGGGGGCGGAAGCTGCCGTTTGGTTGTGGAGTCTCCGCCTGGGTGATCAGATTCCAGGATCTCGTGGACGGGAAGGAGCAGTTGATTCTCAGGTTTCTGACATAAGGGATGGAAGATGAGGGTGTCAGAGACAGGAGCAGGACGGAAGATTACGAATTTAGCGTCGGTCGTGCTCACTTCCACCCAGGAGTGGCCAGCGGTCAAGCTCTGATAAATTCAGGGATTTTGCCTGGAGACATGCGACCGTGGGAACCTGCATTGTGGAGATTGGTTTAACGAATTCCACAGGGACATTGGAAACCTTACGAAACTGAGCACGTCCCTGACGGTTCAGTGGTAAAGAATCCACCTTCGGTGCCGGAGACATGGGAGATGCGGGGTTGATTCCTGGGCTGGGATGTTGATTCCTGGAAGATCCCCTGGAGGAGGAAATGGCATCCCACACCAATATTCTTGCCTGGAAAAATCATACGGACAGGGGAGCCTGGTGGCTGCAGCCCCAAGGGTCGCAAAGAGTCAGACACGGCTGAGCACAAGCATGGATGGGGAGGGATGCTGGAAACCTTAGGAAACCAATGCTTTCCAACCTTAGGGCCATCCTTTTAATTTTTATTGTTTTTTTGTGAAATAGTACATTCAACTATTTTTTTTAAGCAATAAAGCATTTGAATTTGAGCAGAGAAAGCACGTGTGGAAATGCCCTAGTGTTGCCTTATGGACGAGCATGACAGTGGAACGCTGGTACAGTGCTGTCTAGTTGGCAGGACCACCATACACAGGTCAGATGTTTGTATTAGACATGGGAAGGGGGCAGTTGGTATATTTAACGGGAACTCTAAAGTTTGGGAATTTCTCATGGACAGTGCGGTATTTATTTTTTTAATTACAGAAATTTATTGCAGTTTAGTTGATGTATGATATTGTGTTCATTTCAACAGTAGGGTATTTAAACTGGCTTATGTGGCCTTGTCTAAAAACCAAATTGTGCTTTTAAATATGTGTATGGGGTGTGTGGGGCTTAGCTGGTAAAGAATCTACCTGCAGGAGACCCCGGTTTGATTCCTGGGTCAGGAAGATCCCCTGGAGAAGGCATAGGCTACCCACTCCAGTATTTTTGGGCTTCCCTGGTGGCTCAGACAGTAAAGAATCAGCTTGTAGTGCGGAGACCTGGGTTCAATCCCTGGGTTGGGAAGAACCCCTGCAGGAGGGAACAGCAACCCACTCCAGTATTCTTGCCTGGAGAATCCCCACGGACAGAGGAGCCTGCTGGGCTACAGTCCATGAGATCACAAGAAGTCGGACACAACTGAGGGACTAAGCACAGCCCAGCACATAGGGTGTGTGACAAAGTGGTGCCGCCTTTGTTGACAGAGTTCTGTGCTTGCACAAGTAGCATTTACCCACTCGGTCCTGTGCTGCCTCTATTTCTGGTTGTTTAGTTGCTAAGTCGTGTCCTACTCTTGTGACCCCCATGGACTGTAGCCCACCAGGCTCCTCTGTCCATGGGATTTCCCAGTGCAAGAATACTCACGTGGATTGCCATTCCTTCTCCAGGGGAGGTTCCCAGTCCAGGGATCAAACCCGCATCTCCTGCATTGGCAGACAGGTTTTCCACCACTGAGCCACCTGGGAAGCCCTGACCGTGTTTACTGGCCTCTTTTTTTTTTCCAAGTGAAGGAACTGTAGGTGGCTTGAAGTCTCAGAACTAGTAATTGACAAAAGCAGAAATTAAGCTGATTGAGGATTTCAAGACACCCAAGGTGAGGGTTCCCTTCAGGACCTTGCAGTTAGTGGTTGGAAAAGCAGTACAAATAATTTTGAAATACAGAAGCAAATAAAAACACACAGGGCACCCAATTAACTTTGAATCTTAACTAGACAACAAATACATTTTTTAACATAAGTATGTCCCTCCCATGCAATATTTGAGACATACTTAGACTAAAAAATGATTTATCTAAAATTCAAATTTGACTGTGCATCCTGTGTGTTTTATTTGGCAACACTACTCAGAATAAAAATTTAGGAACACAGAGATGTTTGGAATTTAAGGACTATGTATGTATTCAAGCTCCCTTTGACAACTCCTGGATCTTCCATGCATTTTAAAAAAATCTGGAGTTGGGTATGAGAAGAGACTTGATTTTTTCCCCCTTAGTCTCTTGAAATGTCTGTGTTGTGTCACTTTCCTGACTTTTAGTGAACATTCCTTATTTGTGATTAGCAGCAGCCTGGTTTTGGGGAACAAGCTCTGAGTTCAGGAGCTGGCAGATCTGACTGAGTCCCTGACCAGTTAGTTCTTTGACCTAACAGTGTTTTAGATCACTTCATAGTTTAAAACCTTCTCAGTTGGGAGTTACTAGGACAGGTATTGCTTCCATAGCACAGAAGAGAAACTCAAGGGAAAGTAAGGTTCGGGTGGGTGGCCAAAACTGGGCTAAGACACTCTTCTCAGCTTTTAGTTCAGTGATCAGCCCCTTGTTTTTTTAAGATCCCATTTCTTTGTGATTCAAATCATGGCTCTGATGTTTTATGGGCTTCCCAGTGGCACTAGTGGTAAAGAAACCTCTGCCAAGGCAGGAGACTTAAGAGACGTGGGTTAGAGTCCCTGGGTTGGCAAGATCCCTTGGAGGAGGGCATGGCAACCCACGCCATTATTCTTGCCTTCAGAATCCCATGGACAGAGGAGTCTGACAGGCTGTGGTCCATAGAGTCACAAAGAGTCGGACAAAGATGTCTTCTTGATGTGATTCCATGATTCTGCGAGATCTCGTCTGTCTTAAGATTCCATTTTTGAAAATTTACGTGGTGGAAACAATGTCAGGCATGGTAGGTTAAGAACACGATGAAACATACGCTTCACTGGCAGCCATGGAATCTGGCAGCCAGATTTCCAGGAATTATGATATTGTGGGTGGTATTGGGGAAGAATTAGGGTCCAATATTCTGAAAGGGCAAGCTTGCTTTCTTCCTGGATGATGCATTGTCTTAATAACGATACTCATTCAGATTTTTGAAATTCTTGTAAAGTGTAGCAGTCTCAGTGGATACCGCTAATACCTAGATCTGGATGGAGCATATTCTATTTTGAAGGGAGTTTGTCCTTTGTTTTTCTTGGAATTTTCTGTGTGCAGTCTGTGCTAACCACAATTCCTTCCACATGGAAGGAGCTCAGCAAATGTGTGGTGACTGAATGAATAGAACAGCCTGTCCTTGATGCCCAGCTTGGATGGCCATTCATCTCACTCTCCATACTGACTTAGGGAACCATGACTGTGCTAGCAATAGTCCTTACCCTGCAGATATTTAATATTTAATAGGGGAATCAGACAAAACCACATCTAACTAAAGTACAAGGCAGTATGGTCTTCACACAAAGAAAAGAAACGTGCTTTTTTTCCATCTTTTTAAGAAACATGTTTTTCTGGTGGCAGAGATGCCTGGTGGGTTCTGTTTTGCTCATTACATATTGGCTTTTATCAGCTATTTGTTTTTTTGTTTACACAGTGAATACTACATGTCTCTTTAGAAAGTTCATAAAATTCCAGATGAGGTCTTTTGATCTTAAATGGTTTTTCCTTCTATTTTGAGACATTTTAAATCTTCAGAAAGATTAAATAATACCAACATTTGTATACTTTACCACTGAGGCTAGACCATTTTTAAATGAAGAGACGCCTTTTTAAAAGTTGAAAATCAGTGAAGTTGTGAAATCAACAAGTCACTAAAAACCAGTTTGGGAGAAGAAGCTCATGGCAAAGACTGAGCTGGAATAAGAAGACAACGTGCCTCCCAGTCTCAATTTTAACTGGGACTTCATGCCCCCTCTTATCCGATGAAGTTACGTTGTCTTATATGTGGGCTCCTTTGCGTGTGTCATAAGGAAATAAGTAAGCATAATGTGGCTTTTATTGCACTTGGCACAGAACTCAGGGGATATAAAGGCTGGTGACCACTGCAAGAACTACAGTACATTTTATTTGCTAGTAAAATTTAGTTTGCCACGTTGTCGTAGGCGTTGTGCAAGGATTTCCAGTCCAGAGCACTGAATTTAATGTTAATGTCTTAATTTATTGTCTTCAAACTTGTATCCTTGAATACTTCAGATCTTTTAAATATTCTAACATCCTGTGGGGCAGTCCTTATATACTTTAGAATTTGTCTGACAAGCTCTGAGTTGTTGGAGAACATTTTTCTGCCCGAGCATTTTCAAAGTCAATGTTCCCTATCTGGCTTTATTTTAACCCCGCTTACTAGACAAAGATGATAGTATCTTTCCTTTGCATTCAAGCAAATCTTGATTTTTAAAAAAGTTTAACATTTTTTGGGAGTTCCTAGTTTTCTTGAACTTTAGACACATTTCTGAAATGTAGGAGTTTAGATTAGAAGATATCCAGGGCTTCACTGGGGGTCCAGTGGTTAAGAATCTGCCTGCCAGTGCAGGGGTCATGGGTTCGATCCCTGGTCCCAGAAGATCCCACATGCCTCCAGGCAGCTAAGCACATGTGTTGAAGCTACTGAAGCCCGTGTGCCCTAGAGCCCTGCTCTGCCGTGTGAGGAGCCCCTCCCGTGAGCAGCCCACACGTCGCAGCTAGAGAGTTACCCTTGCTCGCCGCAACTGGAGAGAGCCCGTGTGCAGCAACGGAGACCTAGCACAGCCAAAAGTACATAGATAAATAAATACTCTGAATAAAAGTATCCCGCAGAATTACCAGCTCTAACATTCCTATGTTAAATTTACTAGATCCTTCCCTCTGCCTCTGCCCAAGCGCTGCTTAAAAAATGCTCCTGAGATGCTTCTGTCTTGTTTCCTGGTCGGTTGCAGGCGCCATCTTTAGACTAACGGGGCATGCTGTGTTTGCACTTGTCCTTAGTGATGCTAAAATGGCAGGGTTATTCGTATTTAATAATCCTGGTATTGTGACACACTTGTTTAAAGCATGGCCTGTTATTTAAGGAGGAGAGCATTCGTTGCAAAAGGAAAGAGGATGACAGTGAACTATTTAATGGCTGAAACACTCCCATAGGAAGGGAACGCTTTCATTCCTGCTGTCACTCGTGCAGCGGCTTCTCCTGACCGCCTGAGAACAAACGGCGCCCCCTTTACCTGCAACTCTGCAGGGGCAGCGCCCTCCCTGTGTCTCGGGGTCTTCGCCATCCTGTGTCCTTCACCTGTGACCTTCTTCCCCGCCCCGCCTCCCCCTGCTGACCAGGGGTTACCTCCTCCTGGATGACTTCCTGCTTCTTCACGCTCCCCGGTCACAGTGAGCGGCCCCTCCTTTGCTCCGGTCCCTCTCCGTATATTCTGGTGCCAGCTTGGATCACGCCATCTCAGAGAGAGGCCAGCTGTTTACTTCACACGCCAGCGCGGCTTGATGTGTAGTAGCTGTCTGGATGCTGGTTTTCAGAGTATGGTCCCGGAGGCGGCAGCATCAGCACCAGTGTGGGCCCCATCCAGATGCACTGAGTCAGAAGCTCAGGAACTGGCGCCCAGCGTTCTGTGGCTGAACAGAACTTCCAGATGGTTCTGATACCTTCCACAGTTACTCCTTCGGTGTATTAAGCTGGATGTTTTTGCAGCGATCCAGGAGGTAGTGGAGGACAGGGAAGCCTGGCGTGCTGCAGTCCATGGGGTCACAAAGAGTCTGACCTGACTTAGGGACTGAATCACAACAACTGGGGTGGAAAGAACGCTCTGTGGACTGATAGAACGAACGGTATCGCTTTCATTCTTTCAGGAAGATGCCAGACGATCCAAGTTCCTAGGCCTTATTACTTAGCAAAACAGTCACAAACAAAAATAGATATTTTAAGACTTTGGTACCAGCTTTTGTTACGTATTGCCATCCTTTGCAAATGCCGCATAATACTAGGGATTATTTTTAATTAACTCCCGTTCGGGAAAAATGGACTTTTGTGATATCTTGGTCTGGGTTAGAGATCTTGTTTTACTAATGGTACTTGGAAACGTCTAGATCATTCTGTAACTCTGAGCTAGAAGATATTTGCATCCAAGGGAAGACAACTAATGCCTATATTCACTCACTATTCTGGTTTGGGTTTGTTATTGTCAAAAGATGATAAAGAGTTTCCAGGATCTTGAAAGTATCTTGGGGTTAGTATAACAACATTTGTTTCCTGGTAGGTGGAGCAAAGTCAAGTTTAATACTTAGCCGGGTTGTATTCAATTTTATGTGCTTGTCCACAAAGTCAGAACATGAGGAAGTTGATGTCATTTGTTAGAGCCCTTATTCTGAGTTGGCTGTGAACTTGTTGAGACAGAAATGAGCACCAGGTTTCTTAAAACATTTTGCAGAAATTTCCCCAACCTAATCAACCACAGGTGATTTGGGTCACAGGAGGACATTTCTGGTTGTCACAACTTAGGCGTTGCTACTGATATTTAGTGACTGAGGCCGGGAGTGTTGCTAATCCTCTGACAGCCCCCACCATGAAGATCTCTCCCACCCAAAACGTCAGTAATACTAAGGCTGAGAAATCCTGCTCTGAGCGGTGGGCAGGAGCGGTCATAACACCCTGGGGCTCCTCAGGAGTCCCGGCCTCGTTTCCCTCCGTGGGGTGATCGCTCTGTTTCTGTGGCTTTGTTCGTTAGTGTCAGTCACTCAGTCGTGTCTGAATATTTGCGACCCTGTGTAGCCCACCAGGCTCCTCTGTCCATGGAATTCACCAGGCAAAAATACTGGAATGGGTTGCCATTCCCTTCTCCAATAACTAACTAAATACTATTAATTTAATGTGCCGATTCCTGCTGACCTTCCATTACAGCCACCTTTTTCTCTCTGCCAGCCTGCTCTCTCCACTTGAGCATCTTCAGAGCCCCGCCCCTCACACACAGCACATCCAGCCCTGAACCCCAATCAGTTTAGACTACGCCTGTCTACCTGGACTTGGACTTGATCTGTGACGCTTTCTCTCCCACACACCACCATCTTGACCTCCACTTCTGTCCATCTCCAGGCCTGTTACTTCTACTGCCAGAAGGTCTTGAATCTGCCTGCTTCTCTCCATTGCCGTCCTCTCAGTTCCAGCCCCCACCCACCTTTTCCTAGATCACCTCAGGGGTCTCCTGACTGGTGTCTCCATCTCCACTCTGCCCCTTCTGACCCAGAGCAGCCATTTATCCCAAAGCATGTCCACACCCAGCTGCAAAACCTGTCTGCAGCTCAGCATTGCAGTTTCAAGAATATTTCCCTTCTTAAAGGGCTCACCGGGCCCGGCTCCCCCCAAACCAGGTCGATTCTTGTCCTTTCAGTTCCTGGAGCACGCGGAAGCCCTTCTGTCTCCACACCTACACATTTGTTGCTTTCTCACTGGGAAAGCTCTCCCTGCAAATGACCCCTCCTTATGTTACTGAAAGTGAGGTCTGGTTGCCTGCCACTCACAGCCATTAACGAGGCCAGGTTGGTGGAAAGGAAAGTTTATTTTATTTTGAACGCTGGCAACTAGGTTTGGGGGTGGGGGTCTTCCTTGGTGGCTCAGAGGGTAAAGGATCTGCCTGCAATACAAGAGACCCAGGTTCAATCCTTGGATCAGGAAGACTCCTTGGAGAGGGAAATGGCAACCCACTCTAGTATTCTTGCCTGGAGAATTCCATGGACAGAGGAGCCTGGTGGGCTACAGTCCATGGGGTCACAAAGAGCTGGACATGACTGAGCAACTAACACACACACAACCAGCAAGGGAGGGTGGTTGTCCATCTAAAGGCCTATTCTACCCCATCCACCCCTGGCCCGAAAATCAGTGGGCAAGAGCTTTTATAGACAGAGAGAGGGGTCTACACGCAGAAACAGCACAGTCAGTTCTGACCGTCGTCTTGAGATTGGTCATTCATGGTCTGACCAGCATCATCTTGATTGCTCTAGGTACAGTTAACCTTAAGTTCCAGCATCGATTTGTTACCATTTTTTTGAGGCAGTTCTCGGAATGATGGTAGTTTATGTATGGCTACAGTCTAGTCATCATATGCCACCTGGCATTTCAGTATCTGCAAGACAGCTCACAGCATATGGCTCAGAATATTATCTGTTGCCCTTGAGGAGGAACTAAAGGTCCCTGACTGTGTTTAATGGGTACATTATTATTTGGCCTGCTTTGACCGTTTCCCTTTGTTTGTGCATTTTTTCACGTCTCTGATGAAGCTTGTTCTTGGGCTAGCATTTTTCCACAGACAAAAAGGCAAGCTGAAAACGTGGGGGGTGGGCAACAGCCATGGGGTCTGCTCCATTTCACTTATCTCTTGCCTTTTGGCTGAGTGTCGTTTCTTCAGAGTGTACTCTGACCACCCGAATGAAATAGGCTCTCCCGAGGGATGCCCTCTGCTCTTTCTCTTGAGAGGGAGACCCTTTGTTTGCGTGTGCAGTGAGGTGTGCTGCCCTGTGAGCCTGGAATCTTCTGTCCCACTCGCTACAGCTCAGCGGCAGGCAGAATGGCCGAAGCTTGTGGTTTGATGACTCTCGGTGGAAGGTTAGTGGGAGCAGGTGTTGCCTGAGTGGGGAATGAATGGAGACCAGTCTGCAGGGGTGAGGGGAAGGGGCCTGAAACTCAAGGCTGTGGGGGCACAGAGGAGGGAGTTATCAAACAGTAACTCAGTTTAGAAGGGTTCAGGAAGGTTCCCAAGAAGAGGTTGCTTTGGAAGGCGTCTTGAAGAATGATTGGGGTTCCTCAGAAGAATGACTTGGGAAATATTAATAATGAAATTCTGATTGGGGTGGGGGTGATGCTGGGAATTAAGTGGATTTTAAAGACAATATGCTGCCTGATTGCGCCCACCCATGGCTGAGAAGGACCTTCCAGAAAGTGGCTGCTTCTACAGTGTAGACCAATGGCTTCTCAAACATAGGTGTGCATGTGAATCTCCAGGGGGTTCCTGTTCATAAGTGGCTTCTGGGTTTGATTGGTGGCAAAGTTCCATAATTCTCATGAGCCCTTGATCGTGAGGATGGGGAGGACCAGACATATCGATGAAAGAACAACAGCTCTGGCATCAGAGCCCTTTGATAAACGGTAGAAAAGATGACTTTTGTGTTTTCTCCAATACTTAATTTTCTTTTCGGTTTTCCTGTGAATTGTGTCAAGAAGTATTTTAAGATTCGTTTTTAGCAGCATCTACCAGGTGTATTAGGAGAAGGCAATGGCAACCCACTCCAGTACTCTTGCCTGGAAAATCCCATGGACAGAGAAGCCTGGTAGGCTGCAGTCCATGTGGTCTCGAAGAGTCGGAGATGACTGAGCGACTTCACTTTCACTTTTCACTTTCATGCATTGGAGAAGGAAATGGCAACCCACTCCAGTGTTCTTGCCTGGAGAATCCCAGGGACGGGGGAGCCTGGTGGGCTGCTGTCTATGGGGTCGCACAGAGTCGGACACGACTGAAGCGACTTAGCAGCAGCAGCATCTACCAGGTGTATTTGATATTTTTAAAGTTCTTATTTTACATGGGCCTGCCTACATGATTAAAAGGAGTGGAAACATAAAGTTGTTTTGAGACAGATGCAGCCATCCTGTTTTACGACGGTCATCCTTTCCAAAGGCCTCCAATAAATACGGTAGTAATTCTGTTAGATGGGGCTTCACTTTGACATTGTTGTCTCCATGACTGCATTCCTCCGGGAGCATTTTTCCCCCACTCTCCACTCGAATCTGACCATTATCTATTTTATGACTTCTCTGTAGAGCATTTTTAGCCCAGACAGTCTGTTCTTTGCCACTTAATCATACTTCTGGGCAATTCCCCCCTCCTCCCCTATCGACCTGTGTATCTTCAGAAAAGACAAACTAGTATTAATCTAAGCCAGTCATCCTTCAGGGGATAAACTCTTTCCTTAAAGAACCACGTTGTAGTCCAGACGCAAATGGATTTCATGTTCTCTGTAGCCTTCATCACGATGCATAAACCAGAGGTGACTGTGGACTGTCTGTGGGAGGCAGGGTACAGTCCATTCTCGGTTTTGCAATGCATGAGACCATCAAATTTGGCTACAAAGTAGAATCACTTGAGGAGCATCAAATATATTGATGCTGGAGATTCTGATCACCTAACTGAGGTTCCCCTACTGCCACTGCTAAGTTCTGTCAGTCGCGTCCAACTCTGTGCGACCCCATAGGCAGCAGCCCAACAGGCTCCTCTATCCCTGGGATTCTCCAGGCAAGAACACTGGAGTGGGTTGCCATTTCCTTCTCCAATGCATGAAAGCGAAAGTGAAGTCTCTCGGTCATGTCCGACTCTTCTCGACCCCATGGGCTGTAGCCTACCAGGCTCCTCCATCCATGGGATTCTCCAGGCAAGAGTACTGGAGTGGGGTGCCATCGCCTTCTCCTGGGGTCATTCTAATGCAAAGTTAAGGCAGAGGACTGTTCAGAAGGTAGATGCTCTAAGAGTCTGCTGTTTACAGGATGTCTTTTAGCATATCAAAAATTTGCTCAGGCTTACAGAAATGTCTAGATATAAACACAGAGGGAAGTGATTGAAATAAATGAGGGCAGTAGCTCAAGGACGTCAGGCTGGATTCGGTAAAGCATCAGCTATGAATGGCCTTGATTGAATCCCTTAACCTCATAGCTCACATCTGTGTAGTGATTTGCTGATTACCAAGCCCCTTCACGGGCTGGACACTAGACTCACAGTGATTCTAAAGGGAGGGCAGAGCCCCTTTGCCCTCTTCGCCCTTTCTTTGAGGGAGCACGATGCTTTATTGTTTCCAGGGTCAGTGTTCTTCTGGCCTGGAGCCCCTCCCAGGTAGGTACTGGGCTGCGCCAGGTACCAGGCTGCGTCAGGTACAACTTCTTCAAGACTGCAGTCCACCCTCTGGGGCATGCCACTTCTCCTGCACTTTGCATTTTGAACTATGATAATCTCTGTGATAGTTTTCTTTCCTCTTGAGATGGTCATCATATCTTATTCATCCACGTTGTCCATAGACTAGTAGACATACAGTAACCATTGGAAATTTAGTTCATCCATTAATCGCTACTTTACTGATGGGGACACTGGAGTTGAGCGAGACTCTATACAGGTCTGGCACTGTCCCTTCCCCTAACCTTTCTGAGCTCCAGATTCTTCTTGTAAAAATGAAGAGTTTGGACATTTTCTTTAACAATCCTCGTGACTCTAAAACAGGTGTTTCTATTTTAAGGTCTTAACTGCTTGATAGTGGTGTAAAAACTCAACAAAGCTCTCTAGATGCGTATGAAAGTCTGAAGGATGAAGAGTAAAGAATATGATCAAGGTACCTCATCTGTTGGCAAGAACGGAAATTCATATTAACGTTTCAGCCTAGGCCAGGAACGCAGTCCTAATTCTTGTTCATCAACACAATCTGCTTTCTATGGAGGCTGAGAAAGTCGACTCTCCCGGGTCCTCTTTTCTGAAGTTTCCCATGTGATTTCGAAATCGGTTGAAATCAAGGCCTGCCTCTTGCTGTTTGGGAGATGGCTCACATCTGGCCAGCAGTGGTTATGTGAATAGTCTGTAAGTCTGTCTTCTGAATTTTAGCCACCTGGCTGGCCCCAGAGCAGCCTGTTTGCACAGCCAGTGTTGGCCAGGCCACACAAATCACGCTCTCAATCCCGAGACAAGGAAGTTGTCTGTCCAAATCATGATGGGATCAGGGACACGCCTGCAGAAACTGGACTCTTGGCCACTGAGAGTTCATCGTCTCCTGATCAGTTAGGGTGAAGGAGGAGGGGCGGGTGTGCTGGAGAAGGAAAGGTGAAACCGCATCTTTCTCTTAGGATAAAAGCGTTCACAGGAAAAATAAGTTGTTCACATCTTGTGTGCAATATCACTGCTGCCAAGCAACCCCTTTGGCTAAAACCAGTGAACGGATGTGGAGGGTTACAAAATGTGAAGCCTGGGCAAGCATTTCTGAAAGATTAAATGAAATAATTGCTCACCCCAATGTAGAGGTAAATGGCCAATGTAAGTGTGGCGCCTGCCCCCACCCATACACAGCTTCTGAGAAGTTTTGCTTCACCCAGCGCTGCCCTGAATTGGAAGCCAGCCCACCATATTTTTGCAGGATGATAAGATCTGACTTTCTTAATTGTTATATTCCCGAAGCTGTTAATATATGTCAACATACAACAGGATGTTCGTTGCAGCTGCACATGATGACCTGGGAGCTGGGCCAGAGGGAGCCATTTACAGAGTGAATCTTGTAAAACCCTCAGCTTTGTTTTAAGGCAAATTTAGACATTTTCCTTTTAAAAGGACTTTTGGAAGAAACTGACAAGCTGAATATTTAGTAACCCTTTCAAGGATTTACTCAAGTGAGTAAAAGGAAAAAATCTCGTTTGCTTTTTGTTTTAACCTGTTTCACGTAGACTGATAAGCTTGTGATTTTGAGATTCATTGTCATCAAACGTGGCGATCAGAAATGTGGACTTCAGGATCACTTGATTTTTTTCAGCTTTTGAACTCTACCCTTTAAATTCCACAGTGATTTACAATGGGCTTCCCAGAAAGATAATGTTTGGCATTATTTCTACGAATTCTCTTCTCTTTCATTGCACAACATAAGTTGAGAATTGGTAGTTAATCATCCCCCAAAGAATAAGATATAAACATCATGTCTGGTGCTGTGAACATAAATTGAACATTGGACCACAGCTGATATCAACTTTGATGTTAAAAATTAATTATAAGTTTTATTTTTGTCTCTTTTGGGATAACCCCCAGCTCCATCCACTAGTGTGTCTATGTCTCTCATCTCCCAAAGCTGGTCTGAGTGAAGTTGTGTCTCTCTGGTCTGATCTCATTTTAATTCGAGACCTCACACTTATTCCATGAGAGCTGTCTTGACCAAGTTTTGACTAAATCTGGGACCAGGCTAACACGTCTCAGGGTTCTCGTTAAGTGTAATCTGTGGCTTACATTTCTGGGCATCCTCTCTCCTCGTGTGTGGGCTGGACCTGGTGATGTGCTTCTAATGCACAGAATGTGGTAAAAGGGGTGGGATGTCATGTCCAAGGTCAGGGTGCAAAAAGACCCCCCTTGGATTTTCCCTGAGCAAAGCCAGCTGCCCGGTTGTGAGCAGCCCTCGGGAGAGACACACGGCAGAGAACTTCGGGTAGCCTCCGTTCAGTAGCCCCTGAGGAACCAAATCCCACCAACAGCCCTTTGAGTGAGCTCAGAGCCCTCCCGGGTGAGCCCAGAGGACCGCATCCCGGCTGGCACCTGGACGGTAGCCTGTGAGAGGCCATGAGCCGTTACGGAGTTCCTGGGCTACGGACACTGAGCTAACGCTTGCGCTTTTAACTGCTTGATTTAGGGGACTGTTACGGCGACTGAACTGAATGTAGCAACTGATAGTTAATACAAGGACAAAGATTGCAGGTCCAGTCTAAGCGTCCCCGCCTGCAGGGCGTTCACCATTTTATCTAGTAAGCTCTTCAATTGCCAAACTGCAGGTAAACCAAGATGCCGAGTCGTCATCTTTGTTGTTTTCTGATGAAGGGCTCCAATGAGAATGGTTTCCAGGCTTCAGTTTTTGTCCCACGAATTTGTTTGCTTCCAATTTAATTAACCTTCAAAAGGTATGAGAGAATGTGAAGTGTAAAAATAATTATCCTGCCCCCTTCCACCCCAGTCCCCGTTCCCCTCCTCCAAGGTAACAGCCCTTATGAATTGATTGGCGTACCTTCTAGAGCCGGTCTTGGTCTTTGCATTTACAGATGTGAACACCCATATTTCTTTTTTCCCCCAACACAAATGGCAGTGGGATTTGACTTTCAACTTCTTGAGATGGGAGTATGGTTGATGCACAGCAGATTGAAAACTTACATAATTTCTGCCAATGGTTTCTGCTCTTAATAGATAAGTTAACTTGAGGAAACAGTTGAGGACCTTTGAGAGAAAGGCAGATAACATATTGCATAATGATGGGAGAGAGTGATAGGGGGAACCTAGAGAAGCCATCTGGTTTGTCTTCTTGCCTGTGGGTAGCATGCGTGCTTAGTGACCCACCCTGGACGGTAGCTTGCCAGGCTCCTCTGTCCAGGGGATTTTCCAGGCAAGCATACTGGAGTGGGTTACCATTTCCTCCTCCAGGGCATCTTCCCGACCCAGAGATCGAACCCACATCTCTTGTGTCTCCTGCATTGCAGGCGGATGGATTCTTTTGCTGCTGAGCTACTGGGGAAGCCCTGTGGTTAGCATAGTAAATATTTAACACAGCCAGGTAAGCTGCTTTTGAGCGACTTCCACAGGGAGGCATCTTGTTGATCTGTGGGAAAAGGAGCAGTGAAAATAACTCTCCATATCAGAAAATAAATAAAAAATAAATACAAACAAAAACAGAAAATAAATATCAGGAAAAAATCAGTTGTTCCAGCCTTTTCTCCCCTTATCTTCCAGCCATTTTCTTCCCAAGAGCCCTTTATGTTATGAAAAGTTAGATTGTGTATGTGTGTGTATGTGATTTGCTTCTGGTCACCTTTAGGGAACTAAGATGACCCTGGGTTAGATGTGTAGTGAGTCTTTTTTTAAAAATTAATTTGTTTTAATTGGAGGCTAATTACTTTACAATACTGTGGTGGTTTTTGCCATACATTGACATGAATCAGCCATGGGTGTACGTGTGTTCCCCATCATGAACCCCTCTCCCACCTCCCTCCCCATCCCATCCCTCAGGGTCATCCCAGTGTACCAGCCCTGAGCACCCTGCCTCATGCATCAAACCTGGACTGGCGATATGTTTCATATATGATAATATACATGTAATGAGTCTTGAGAACAGTTAATGAAGAAGAAGGTGGCGGGGTTGCTCCTGCTGTTTTATGCCTCCTCCTTGCTGTCACCCCGTGGTGGTGGTCGTGGTACTGATGGTGGCTGGTGGAGGAGGAGGAGCCTTGGTAACTGCGTTTGTGGTGCTCCAGGCTGCCAGGACAGAGGTAACGCCTTCCTGGCTGGCCCTGAGCCATTGACCACACACCTTAACCTGATCACATCTCCATTTCCGTTCTGCAAGGTGAAGGGGATTACACTGTAACTTTCAAGAATGGCAGAAGTCTAATCAACTTCGTGTTGGAAGACTAACCGATGCCTTAGAAGAAAGGTACCTCATGAATTGGAGGTGGTATCGTCATTCCAGTCTTTCTCTTTAAAATTCTAGATGGCCTGCCAAACAAGTTGCGTTGGAGGCAAAAGAACAGTTGAGCAGGAGTTCAGCTGAACAGAGATGTGTTCCCCTAGTGTGTAGCCCTGACTTTGAATGGAATTGAACCAAGTGTGCTCACCTGGTTTGTTATGCTGATTCATAAGATTGGCCAATTCTTTGCATTAATTGTTCAGAGCACCATAGAAGAATGTGGCCTTAAAGGATTTGGTGATGCATGATTCCTTTGATTGGGATCCAATGTGTCGTCTATTTTTGCCTTGACATTGTTACTAGATACTCATTTTCAATGAATGCTTAATTATCTCACTGCTCCCTGACAGAAGCTGTTTTTCTAGGTAGAAGAACCAGTTAAGGTTTGTTCTAGGCCCCTCACCTGGACCCTGATGATAGATATGGAGTGAGAATTCCTCCCTCCCTCCTTCTCTCCATCCATCTCCACCTCTTTTTTCTCCCTTCCTTCCTTCCCTTCTTTTTCCCTCTCATTCTTTCTTTTTCTCTTCCCTTTTTTCATTCCATCTCACCAAATGCTATGTACAAGCCACTAGCTAGAAGTTCTGGATACCACAGGGAGAACGAGAGATATAGTCCCTAGCCACATGGAGCTTCCTTTCTCGTGTGGAGAGACAAAGAATAAGGATCTTAAGAAGTGGAATGTCAGCTATCAGTGATAAATGCAAAGGAAAAAATAAATTGGCATGAGGGCAATAAAGAGTTAGGATGGAAGAGGCGAGGGCTTCCTGTTTCACACAGGTGACTGGGTGCCTCGTTCACCAGGGGACCTTGCATCCACTCAGCAAATGTCCAAACAGCTCTGACCGGCAAGGCCTTCACAGCCTTACCTGGGTCACCCTCTCGAGCCCCTTCCAACCATCTTCTTCCTACACCTGCCTTCACTTCCGTAACTAAACTAATCCTGAGTCCTCTGGGCTGTAGAACCTTCTTGCCCACGGTTTCCTCTCCTGAAACTTCTGGCTTCTCCTAGTCCGATCACAGACCAACTTGACCTTCAGCTTGACCTTCAAGGCCCAGCTCAGTCCTCTTCTCTCCTCTCTGTCCTCCCCAGAAGCCCCTGCTCTCCAGGTGGAACTGTAACTGACCGCTCTCTCCCACGGATTCCCCTCCTCCCATCTGTCACAGTGAATTACCTTCCAGTAAAGTGTGTTTTTGCCCCTCTTACTGCATGGGCTGTAAGCTTGTGAGGGCAAGGCCTGTATTTTATGTCTCTGTATACTCTTCATGCTTAAATATGCTTCACACGCTATATGTACTTTACATCTTTATATAGCTCTATCTTTGTATACTTTATATATAACTAATAACTTGTTTATTGCATTAATTTGGGGGCTAATAGAGGAAATGATCGTCCCATAGACACAGGAACTTGGCAGGCTAACGTCCATGGGATTGCAAAGAGTCAGACACCACTGAGCACACATTCGCGCACACACAGAGGAAATGGTGCAGTTTTGTATTTCAGAAGGCGTGTTGCTTATGGTTAATCTTTACTCTTTTCGTAAAGCACTGACATAAGGAACAGAATTTTAAGTGTGACATCAGAGAGCCCACGAAGGTTCTTTCTGATCTTGGGACTCTAGGATCTGGCTTATTTATCTCAAAGCCAGAGGTCTCCCCTCCCAGCTATTTATCAAGAATTTCTGGGCCCCAGGCTGTGTTCCCTTTCGAATGTGGTTTTTCTGGTTGTTCCAAGCGAGATACTCAGTGTGCCTCTTAACATTACTGGAAAACTAATTCATCTTGTTTGATGACACTCAGATCTTTGGAAACTGGGTATGTTCTGATCAGCTCATTGGTTTCCATCATCAGAGACGGCAGTAAAATTTAGTCTTGAGGCCAGTACCCCAGGGCACACTGCTCCGTGTGTGGCCCGAGTGACTCACGAGGCGCTGACAGCTCACCACTTATTAAGAAGGAAACTGCACAATGGACTTTTAAAGTGCACATGCCTGAAAAGGACTCCTCAGCCTGATCTTGGAAGTTTAAGTAATGGAAAACTGGTTACCTCAGATCTCTTGGGAACTGTAAAGAGGCAAATTGGAGAGTCAGAATATGCCACAGAAGGAATTATCTCACGATATGAGATGATCAGATTCCACTGCCGAGAGTGAGCTGGGTCATGCTCGGCGAAACCACCTTCTGAGTGGGTGAAGGATGACTGACTGATCCTTTAAAGGAGAGAGTTGACTCCAAGAGAAATAGTTCTGTTTTGACTCGATGAGGTGGTTGTGAGAAAAAGATTTGCCACCTTAAGACTCCCATCCGCTGTATCAGCCCTGAATCCACATTTCCTGCTGGTAAAAATGAAAATTCATCTTCTTAGTGGAGGGGAGACACTGAATAACCCACGTGTGCAGCCCCTTCTCTCTCTCTCTCACGTGTCCAGATGTCGCCTGTAGGTGTGCTGCAGGGAGGGACCCCTTCCAGGGCCAGAGTGGGCTCTTGCTGAACACTCAGGAGTGAACTGGCGGAGGAGACAGGCATGCTGACCAAGCAAGGGGCTCTATTGGGAAGGGGTGCGCGGGCGGAGAGCAGCAGGGTTAGGGAGCCTGGGCAGACTGCTGTGCCACGCGGCTCACAGTCCTGGGCTTTGTGGTGAGGGGTTAGTTTCCGGGTCATCTCTGGCCAATCCCTGTGACTCAGGGGCCGTCCTGATGGTGCGTGCATCACTCAGCCAAGATGATTCCGGCAAGAAGGATTCTGGGAGGTTGGCAGGACATGTGGACTGAAGTCTCCTTTTGACCTTTCCCCAGTTTTTCTGGTTGGCGGTAGCTTATTCTGCGTTCCTTACCGGGACCTCCTGCTTTAAGAGAGCTCGTGCGAGTGGTTACTCTGGTGCCTGGCCAGGGCGGGGGTTTCAGTCAGCGGTTCCCCTGGTAGGTATATTGCCATGCGCTTGAAGTGTGCTACGGGAGGCAGACTGTCCCTCGCACCTGGCGTCCCCGCTGGTGGTGGTTTAGTTGCTGAGTCGTGTCCAACTCTTGTGACCATAGAGGAGCCCAGCAGGCTCCTCTGTCCATGCGATTCTCCAGGCAAGGATACTAGAGTGGGTTGGCATTTCCTTCTCCAGGGAATCTTCCTGTCCCCAGGGATTGAACCTGCTTCTCTGGTGTCTCCTGCATTGCAGGCTGCTTCTTTACCACTGAGTCTTTGGGGAAGCCCATCCTGTCTTATTTCCAGACAACAATTTTATAATGTAATTCCTGTAGGCAGTATGGGTGGGTGGTGTACTGGGGAGGACCTCTGGGCTAAGGTGCTTCTGCCTGAGAACAAAGACAGCAAGTTCCAGACTTGCTGATTTCCAGCATTCTGGAACCAGACTGACTCGATGCGCTCCTAGGGTCTACCACATAAGGGCTGTGAGATCCTGGCTGAGTTCTTGACCTCAGTGTCTTCATCTGTAAAATTGGAATGACAGGACCAACCTCACTGGGTCTTTGTGAGCTCTGTATGCATTTATACATGGGAGTGTTTGGACCAGTACCTGGCACCAAGAGTTAGTTCAATAAAGGCTGGCTAGTGTTATCATTAATACATTACTAGATCAGAATTACAAATAATCTATTCTGGAAGAGTACTTGCCACTTGCTGTGTATCTGGAATGCTGTAGGCGTCAGACTATGAGTCAGTTTCCTTCTTCGACTCCCATCTTGACTGTCTCTTCCAAGATCCTGTCTGACTTTTCCCACTTGAGATAGTCCATGTAATAACTGCCTCTTGCTTTACCCCTGCACTTCCAAGGAGCCTTACGCCATTTCTTGCTGGTTGTTTCTGGTTTTAACTAAGCCAGGAATTGGTAAATAAATGGGCTTCCACTCATGGTGGCTTTTTGTAGGAAGTCTCATGGGCATCTCTGGAAAGACTTTAGAGCTGGGGTCCCCAACCTCCTGGATTTCATGACTGGTGATCTGAGGTGGAGCTGATGTAATAATGAGAGGGGTGAAGTGCACAGTAAATGTAATGTGCTTAAATAAATTATCCTGAAATCATCCCCCTCTCCTCGTCCGGTCCATGGAAAACCATCTTCCATGAAACTGGACCCTGGTGCCCACAAGGTTGGGGACCACTGCCCTAGATAACTGATCTTAACGTGAGGAGGGATTCTAGTCGCAGAGTGTGAAGGAGGAAACTGACTGGCTCTCAGTCTCCGTATCCCCACAGGACAGATCCCGACAGAGACGGAGTGCTGAGGAGGAGGGAGTTGCCTGTTGCTGTTTAGTTGCTCAGTTGTGTCCAACTCTTTTGCAGCCCTATGGACTGTAGCCCGCCAGGCTCCTCTGTCTGTGGGATTTCCCAGATAAGAAGACTGGAGTGGGTTGCTATTTCCTCCTCCAGGGGATCTTTCGAACCCGCATCTCCTGCATTGGCAGGCAGATTCTTTACTGCTCAGCCCCCAGGGAAGCCTGGAATTGCACAGAGGCTGGAGAAAGCAGAGCTGGGGATGTGGGTTTGGCCACCATCTCCTGGGCAGGTCAGCGCTTTTGAGCAATGAATTAATTGATACCAGCTCCTGTTTCTTTGTGACATGCCTGGACCTGGAAAATGGGGAGCAAAGAGGCCACATATGGGCTGCCTGGTATGCCTTCCAAAGCCCCCCTCCCTTGGCATCAGGACCAGAACGCTTGGTGACCTGGGAGGACCCAGTTCTTCACTGGGAGTTCACCCACCAGATTCTCCAGCAGGTTCACAGGGTGGGCTCCTGGCCATTGCCTCTCTGCTCAGGCTGGTCAGTTTCCCAGCTGAGAAAATGACAACGTCTCTGCATTTTTGTTTGCAGAAATTATCACCGACCTCTGGCTTCTTGGGCTTTTTAAGTGGCAAACAATGATGACTGTTATGATTAATGCAAGGGTTAAAACTTTCTGCTGGGCGTGTGTTTCATTTTACAACCTAACTCATTCTCTCCATGCATCAATTTCCAGTTCTGTCCTTGGCTTGGGGTTTGTTACCAACTTGGCAGGCAATGCCTCTTGCCTTTTATTTTTAGAACTTAGAGTAAGGATTAGCAATGTAATATTAAGAATCTGGTGAATTGAATTAGGTAAAATATGCAACAGAGAAAAAGCTGTAAAAGCTTGACTTTTTTTGACACATAAGCAGTAAAAACGGCCTTGTAGAATTTTAATCTAGGGTGTGTTATCGGCCCCCAATTCCCTTGGCCAATGACTCTGAGGATTTCAAAATGGCTTTGGGGAATACTTTTGGGGAATACTTTGATTCTAGGATTCTTCTTAGTGACTCGGGAAAAAAGTTTCCTTGTCTCTTCTTATGGAAATGATATGGGTATTTATAGCTTGAATATATATTACTAAGAACTGCCGATTGTCTAAGTTTTTACTCTGTGATTAAAAAAAAAATCAATTTAGAGCTGTATGTGTGTGTGTTTTCATGAATGAAGGCTCAAACCAGTTGTGTGCTGGTTTCCTACAGTAAATCCAAGTTTCTGGCAAGCTCTGGATCCCATCCTGCCTAATCTCCCAGACTAGTGTGTCTCATCGAGCTTCCTGGATGATGAAAATGTCCTTTATCTAGTCACTAGACACACATAGCTACTGGGCATTGAAATGTGGCTTGTGCAACTGACTGAGGAACTGGCTTTTAAATAATTCGGTGTGAGTTAATAGCATGTAAATACCCTCACATGTCTGTGTGGGACCTCGCCCTGGGCTTGGACAGTTCCTATCAGAAATGGCCTGTAACTCAGGCAGCATCCGGCTTTCTGAGGAATTCGAGCTTCCTTGGGGGTGGGATGAACCAAAAATCAGAGGGGACAGGTGCCACTGTCCCCTCCGCAATCCCTCGAGCCGAGTGTCTTTGCTGGAAGTAAGTCTCCTTGGGAAGTGCTTTTCTACCCTTAGTCCTCTGAGCTTTAATACTGAAATCCCTCCGAAGGCTCCACACTGCTCTGAGGATAAGCTCTAGGCTCCTGATGACTTATATTATCTGCTCACCTCTCCCTTTCTTGCCCATCACTTTCCCCATCATCCGGTGATTTCTCATCACATGGATAAACTTCCGTTCCAACATCGGGCTGTGTGCATCCTTACCGCGAGAGCTTTGCAGACACTGTGCCCTCTGCCTGGAATGCCCTTTCCTTCCCCTTCACCTGGCTCACTTCCCCCTGTCCTGTGGGTTTCAGATTGGATGTCAGCTCCCATAGCATCTCCTCTGGGAAAAGCTTTCTGGAGCCCTCCTCGGACAGGTAGGTGTCCCTCCTGGTATGCATCCTAAGTGGACCCCCGTCATATCACCTACCACACTTGATTGAAGTCACTTATTTTCCTGTAAGTCTCTCCCTTTATACTGTGTATGCATGCTAAGTCACTTCAGTCGTGTCCGACTCTTTGCAACCCCATGGACTGTAGCCCACCAGACTCCTCTGTCCATGGGGATTCTCCAGGCAACAATACTGGAGTGGGTTGCCATGCCCTCCTCCAGGGAATCTTCCTGACCCAGGGATTGAACACAAGTCTCTTACGTTTCCTGCACTGGCAGGCGGGTTCTTTACCACTAACACCTCCTGGGAAGCCCTCGCTTACACTAAAGCTTTGCAAAGTGTGGTCCCTGGACCAACCATATGAGCATCACCCAGGCATTGGCCAGAAGTGCAGGTTCTCAGCTCCCAGCCTAGACCTCCTAAATCAAAACTCCAAAGACTGGGCCTAGTAAGCCCTCCAGGGGAGCCTGATGCCACTTCAAGTTACCGAACCACTGAGCTAAACCATAAGCTTCATGAAGGTTGGACTCTGTGACTTCCTCTTCGACACTGTGTCCCTTAGCACACTACATGGCTTGGAGGAGTGGATGTTCAAGAAACACCTCCAAACATGGTACTTTGGTTATGCTTTGGGCTGCTTATCCTGTAAGGAAATTTTTACCTGAAACCAATTTAAATCTCTTCTCCTTTTGCCAGAGGAGGTGAAGAACTGAGTACTTTTTCTGGGGGGGTGGGGTGGGGGAGTACATTCTATATATACATTCTAATATATTCAATGTATATTGAATATACATTATAATATATTCAATATATGTGTATATTATTTTTCATATTCTTTTCCATTATGACTTCTCACAGGATATTGAATATAGTTACCTGTGCTATATGGTGGGAGCTTGTTGTTTATCCATTTAATATATAATAGTTTGCATCTGCGACCCCAAACTTTCAGTCCATCTCTCCCTCATCCCAATACTTGTTATTTTTTGTTTTCGATACTTGAGTACTTGAAAGAGAAAGTTAACTAGGATAGTGTCAGAGAAAGCCTTTAAATTCTTTAAATGTGTTTCTTTGATCAATTAAACTTATACATTGAGTACCTATTGTATAATAAATTGCTAAATTGAAAGAAAAAAATCAATAGAGTTTATTCTAGTTGGTCCTTGAAAATGTTTGAATTTGACTTAAAAAAAAAAAAAGGCAGGTGTGTCTGTGTTCAGTCACTCAGTCGTGTCTGACTGTTTGCAGCCCTCTGGGCTATAGCCCACCGGGTTCCTCTCTCCATGGGATTCTTCAGCAAGAATGCTGGAGGGGGTTGCCATTTTCCTTCTCCAGGGAATCTTCCTGACCCAAGGATTGAACTTGTATTTCCTGCGTCTCCTGCATTGGCAGGTGGATTCTTTACCATTGTGCCACCTGGAAAGCCCCCATACCACACTTGATCTTAGCCAAAAGGTTGAGAAATGAAAAAAGTATCTGAAAATTTAAATGCTGAAATGTTACTACTAGTTCCTGATAACAGCCGGTGGCAACAGAACTCCATCTTTAGAGATTTTCTGGACAACTATTCCAGCCTTAGAATTTATCCTAAGGAAATAACTGGATAAGTGTGCTGTGACTCTGTAGAGGATGTAAGAGAATATAGAAAGATTCTCTGCTTTTAAGGCCTGAAAATGATTAGGGTATTTATGATGTTGACCACTTCTGCCCACTCTTCAAAAAGTTAAAAGTCAGACAGTCCCTCTGGGAGCTTGCCTGTGTAAACAGGCGAGTCCATGTGGCTGACCAGGGAGGGAGCCCAGCCTGGGATCCACAGTGAAGAAATCAGTCATTAAACATGCAAATAATCAAGGATTAGCTTGATGAAGCAGTTGACGTGAAATTGTCAAAACCATAGGAAATTTTACCAAAGATTTTTATCTTGGTAGGAAAATAAAAATGAGAGGAATCAGCCTGTGTTCTAATCTTTCCCTTCTCCAAAGAAGGTATGATTATATAACGCATGAGTTTTCCTACTGAAGTAGGGTGCTATCGTAGGAACAGTCTAATAAAGCAGCTCTGGTGGGAATATAATAAGTGCATATAACAATACATTCAGCTTGGGGAATCTCCAACGTACAATTACACATTGTTGATAAACAACCCGAGACTATTTTGGGCTGGCAGGTATAGCCTGTCTCTGGCTGGCAAGATACACACCGTATATGGTGGCAGAGGTGTCAGATGTCAAGACAGCTTCTATTTCTGAAAATAACACTTTCTCATTCTGAAAAATCCCCCTTTTATCCATTATGCAGAGATCCGGGCCGGAGGAAGTATTGCCGAGATTATTTTGAGTTCCAGAGTCTGGTTTCTGTGACATCTTTTTCCCTTCCTTGGGAGAGTTGAAAAAGCAGGTAATGGATATGCCCTAGGTGGCTTTGTTGTGAGCGGCTGGGAGAGTAAAATATTTAATGTCTCCCTCACTACTAGGGTGACATTTTCCTGCGGCCCGAGCGCGGCAGGTTACGAGCTAGGCATCCCCTCCCCATTAATGATTCAACACATGCAGGTGAACTTGAGCCTCAGCCTGGGCTGTAGTAACTGCTCAGCTGTTCCTGAACTGTCACTTTCGTCACACGTTTCTTCTAGTGTTTACTCCTCTTGCATAAAAATTAGGACAGCTAGTGTTTGTTGCACCCTGCCTGTGGGTCTATTCCTGGAATTCCTATTCCAGGAATTCCTAAATAATATTCGCTCATTTCAGCCTCACGGCAGCCCACAGACGCAGACACCATTATCTGGCCCATTTGACAGATGAGGAAACAGAACTGCAATATTACTCGATGAGCTCTTCTGAGGTCTGGGGGCTGCAGGAGGTGTGTCTCCAGAGCCCACGCCCTTTGCCATGCATGTGGTGGGGACGCTGGGTCATGGCACCAGGATGTGACCTTGGTAACTGAAGAAATGGGGCTTGGTTCCAGTGTCAGCCCTGCGGCAACCAGCTGTGGACCTTCAGTGCTCCCTGTCACCTTTCTCAGCCTCTTTGTGCGACCTGGAAGTGGGGGTGGTGCTGATATTCTATTCAGTTATGGGAGAGAAAAAAAACTAATAAAGGATGGGACAGTGGTCAAGAGTCTGCTGCTGGTGCAGGAGACCCGAGAGATGTGGGTTCCATCCTTGGGTGGGGAAGATCCCTTGGAGAAGGAAATAGCAACCCGCTCCAGTACTCTCGCCTGGGAAATTCCATGAACGGAGGAGCCTGGTGGGCTACAGTCCATGGGGTCTCAGGGAGTCGGACCTGACTGAGCAACTGAGCACATGGTATTTGAGCTAAAAGTGATTCTTAAAAAAAGTTGTGCAGGAGGGAAGGGGTAAATTGGGAGACTGTGACCGGTACTCACTACTAAATATAAAACAGATAAGTAAAAGGATCTATTGTATCACACAGGGAGCTCTCTTCATTACTCTGTAATGACCTATATGGAAAAAAAATCCAAAGCAGACTGGATATATGTACATGTATAACTGATACACTTTGCTATAGAGCAGAAACTAACCCAACATTGTAAATCAACCATACTCTAATAAAAAATTTTTAAAGTTATAATGCATTACTGCTGCTGCTGCTGCTGCTAAGTCGCTTCAGTTGTGTCCGACTCTGTGTGATCCCATAGACAGCAGCCCACCAGGC
Organism: Redunca redunca; assembly: GCA_006410935.1. NCBI lineage: Eukaryota > Metazoa > Chordata > Mammalia > Artiodactyla > Bovidae > Redunca > Redunca redunca. Next base: position 32,278 of record SJYQ01007706.1, read on the forward strand.
TCCCCCGTCCCTGGGATTCTCCGGGTAAGAACACTGGAGTGGGTTGCCATTTCCTTCTCCAAGGCATGAAAGTGAAAAGTGAAAGTGAAGTCGCTCGGTCATGTCCAACCCTCAGCGACCCCATGGCCTGCAGCCTACCAGGCTCCTCCGCCCATGGGATTTTCCAGGCAAGAGCACTGGAGTGGGGTGCCATTGCCTTCTCCGTATAATGCACTAAAGCAAAGTAAATGCTAAATGTTCTTAGTGATCCAGAGAGCACATGTGCCTCCTCAGGTCGCATACAAATAGGGCAGCCCCGACCTGGAAAGGTTCTCCATGACATTTCACTTTAGGCAACATTCAGTGATTTTCACTTTTCACTTTAGGAAATGTGAACTACTCAGGTTGGCTTAAAAATACTCTCCTTTTGGCCATGAAAAGGCTTATTTCATGAGTTATTTAATATCTGAGTTCTCATGACTGCACTAAGGATGTGGTCCCTTCAGAGCCTATGTTATGAATTAGGACACGGTGCGCTGCATATGATGGTGACTTAATGATAATACATTAATTTTAAGGCTCTTTTTTTGTTTTGTTTCTTTACTTTTCATTGAAGATTGTAAACATGTAGAAAAATAGAGTTGTATAATCAACCCTCTTCGTTGTTGGCCATGGTCTGTGGCCTTTCATCTATACCTTTGTTTCCTCCCTCCCCCATATTATTTCAGAATAAACTAATCAATGTATCTTTCCATCAAACCTGTTTTGAAATTTGTTTGTTTCACTTTTTCCTATCATGGTTGTTTGCTGCTCAGTCTCTGAGAAAAGCAAACATCTGCATTAAATGTAAGTAGTTAGATTACTAGCTGCAACTCTTCCCTAGATGATGCCAGAGTGATAGTTTTGTTTGTTTCAATGCGGTCCACTTTTAGGGGACTTGGAGTTATTATCCTCTAGAAAATACATAGTGCCTTAAATGATCATAGTTTTCTAAAACCTTACCCCAGTGTCCAGGGACACGGTGATGAGGGGAAAGGATACAGGATTTGGATTCAGAGAAGACCTAGTTCTGGTCTCCTGCTTGCTACAAGCTCTGAGAGTGTGGATATAACTGAATTGTAAGCTTGATTCTTTATGTATAAAGTTCATTCATTTGGTAGTTCTTCTAGTCAAAGGTGCACTGTATGTCAGACCCTGTTTTGGACCACGGCAATATCACAGAGAATAAAATGAAAATAATTTACTTCTCAGTGACGTTGTATAGCTCAAGGGCATTAATGGTACGTGGAAATTTGTTGCACACTCAAGAAAAATATGGTTATTATTACTTTTATTTTCTTGCACTGCTTTTCACTTGAAAACTTCAGTTCACAAGTATTCTAGGCTTATAGTAGTTTTTAATAAACTTAAGTTTTATTGAGGAGAAAAATATTATTCATTCTCTCATAGCTGGAATGTCTTGCTTAGTTTGTTACGAGTGGTTTCTCGAGTCTGAGCTACTGTGTATCTGCTAAGGAGCTTCACAGGGACCTGTAAGCTAGGCCTTGCCTTGATTGTACAAATGGGGAGACTTAGGCCATTTTCCCCAAGGTCCCCAGAGTAGTGAGAGGTGGAGCCCGGATGTTAGCTGTATCTGTCTCTTGGTCTTCAGACTGAAGCCCTTAACCATCCCTTGACCCTGCCTCACTTGGGAAATAAGAGAAAGAGGGCTTGGTCCTGAGCCTTTGGAATTTACTTCTCCATGTGAGACGAAAGCAACCACAGTATAAGGCGGAATACAAAGGAAGGGTTGGGCAGATAGCAAGTTGTTCCTAAATGAAAAAGCCGCTGCCTTGGGATTTGGGGATCTGCAAAAGCGCCGGAAGGGCTCTGCTGCCTTTGTGAATGTGTGTGCCTGTGTGCTGGGAGGAGGAAGCCGCCGTGGGGTTGGGGGTGGGTGGGCCCGATGGGTGAGGCCAGAGCAGAGAGCCACACAGCCTTTCTCATTTCTAGTCTGATGTGAAACTGATCATTTCCGGAACGGAGCACAACAGAAACCATCGGTCCACAGCTTTTGAAGACAACCTGAACGATGGCCCAGATTCCCCCATTGGACCCAGGACAGCTGTTTCTTGAGAGTCACTGATGCAGATTTCAGAATGTATTGGATGGTCATTGCATTTTTGTATTTGGTCTCAATGGCAAAATTTTAAACTCTAGAAATGATTCCTCCAACTGCGGCAAGCATTCATAAAGGTAGATCCTCATGTGGTATGTGCAGACATACGCAGAATTAGCTGTATCAGGGCCAGGCAACATTGTTTTCTGTGTGTGGTGTGTAGACTTTGGAAATCTAACATGCAAAGTCACCATCGCCAGATACGAGGTTGGAAAAAGCAGAGGAGGAAAGGGCGTGGCCTCTGAGTCTGATTGTAGCCAGCCCAGAGCCCATGGGCTGACCTGCTAGGCAGGTCCAGCTGAGGAGTGTTTGGAGGTGGCCTGTTTTGTGGCCAACAACCAACTTTGGGTCTTGAGCATAGCTTGGTTTTTCGTTGACTGCAGGATGACAGAGCATGTGTGTCACAACTCAAATATTAAGGACTGGCTGATTGTAAATCCAGAGCACAGGCTTTTAAAAACATGCTTTGAAAAGGTCTTACTTTGTTCCAGATATCTGAAGTTCAAATCCATGTAGCACTGAAAGGCTTTTGTGTGGTTTTTTCTTGGATTGTGTACCGCATGCACATATTCATTCCTGACTTGGCGATGGAGGTTGATGGATTATTTCAGCCTCTCATTTACTGACTGATTGATTGGTGCTCTTCTCTTCATTCTTACACTGTTTTTTCCTTTTCTTTTAAAGAGCTCTGGGCAGTCAGGAGGATCATTGGGTTGAAATGTTAAGTTCAGGACAGTGAGATTTGCTACTTGTTGGATGTTTATCCCTGGCTTTGGTTGATGATGGACAGTTGAGGATCTACTCTGGAGAGTGGAGGTGGGGGTGGGAGGTGGTGGGGAGAGTCCTCTGGACATCTCAGTCAGAGCCTGCTTGCTCCCTAGACCCAGGGGGGACACTGGTCTTGAGCCTTGCTTGCTAAGTAGAGGAGCGATCCTCCCGCCTCAGAGTTCCAGAGCAGGCCTGCACCTAAAGCAGGCAAATCACACATTAACTATTGCAGAACTTTGCAGCATTTGTAGCAGTTATGATAAAAGTTGTGAATAGTATGTCGATAACAGTAGGGCTGAGGAAGTCAATTTTCTGTTCATTAGGGCAAGTCCTTGCAGGAGGTGGGGGTTGAACTCTAGACCCTCAGAGCAGGGGGCATGGAGAGCCCCTCCACTCTCCAGAGCAAAAAATACTCAAATGTATTTACTTTCTATTTCACTTCAGCGTTTTAAAAAGGAACTGTTCTCTCTGTGTTACAATGCCTTTCTCTTGGGGGTGAGGCTGGAGTGGGGTCAGTCAGTTCAGTCGCTCAGCAGTGTCAACTCTTTGCGACCCCTTGGACCGCAGCACGCCAGGCCTCCCTGTCCATCACCAGCTCCCGGAGTTTACTCAAGCTCACGTCCATCTAGTTGGTAATGCCATCCAGCCATCTCATCCTCTGTTGCCCCTTCTCCTCCCGCCTTCAGTCTTTCCCAGCATCAGGGTCTTTTCCAGTGAGTTGGTTCTCCGCATCAGGTGGCCAAAGCATGAAAAGGCAGAAAGGGAGGGGCAGGTATTGCTAAATCCAACACCAGCCTGGCCACTGTGTGCTCACGCTCCCAGAAGGCACACAGAGACTTTAAAGAGAAATAAGTATTGATCGAGAGGGGAAAGGAAAGCTCCAGAATGAACTGGCATTTTTGCTGGGGCCATGCTTTTTAGGAGATGGAGTGGAGAGCTTATTTAATTGGTACTTTTTAAAACCTTGGAGCATTTTGAGGCTGTTTTAATAAATGCTGGACGTCTCTATGGGATGGCGTTTTCTCTTATAGTGCAAATCAGAATAGCTGTTTGTGCAAGGCCTGCGTTAGTCATTTCTGTTTGAGCAGGCTGCCCTTATTTACATTAAATACCAGTTGTGGCACATGCACTCAGTTGCTCTGTGGCATGAAGACTTGTCCCAGATCAGGGATGGAAGCCATGTCCCCTGCACCGGCATGCAGATTCTTTACCACTGAGCCACGAGGGAAGCTCCCAGAATCCCACATTTACTGAAGAAGAACAATTTTTTAAAAGTTTACTTCTATATTATTGGAGGCTTCCCTGGTAGCTCAGCTGGCAAAGAATCCTCCTGCAATTCAGGAGGCCCAGGTTCAGTTCCTGGGTCAGGAAGATCTGCTGGAGAAGGGAACGGCTTCTTTACCACCAAGCCACCAGGGCAGGCCCTAGAATCCCACATTTATTGTAGAAAAGGTATTTTTAAAGTGTACTTCTATATTATTAAAATTGAGCAGGAACTACAAGAGAAAGATCTTTGAGGAGTATTTTATCACTGACATCATTCATGGCAATAATAAAGTAATAAAAATTATGACTTTAGTTGGTTCTGCTACTGTTTTTGATCTTCTATAGGGAATACACTTCCTTATTTCCTGAAAGCTGGGCCAACTGACCCATCCCCTTTGTAGGTCTCTGCGGTTGCAGCCTGCCCCTGATTAGCTGTGGGAACTTGGATGAGTCATATGAAACGATTCTACACCCAATTCTAATGTGTGTGTGCTTTCCCACACCACCAAGCAATTCTCTGACCCCAGCTGGCTGTCCTGAAGTTTGGCATAATTCTGATACTTATCTGCCCGGAGAGAGCCTCAGATCCTGTAGGTTATGGGCTCAGCCCTACAAGGTGGCTCTCCCTCCAATTCAGACACCAGAGGCAACTCCAGGTTGCCACCTGTGTTTCTGACCTTCCAGCTGTAGATGGGAGGTTCCAACGACCTCCTTGTGGGGTTCAATTAATTTGCTAGCACAGCTCACAGGACTGGAATGATTTACTTATTCTAGATTACTGGTTTATTACAAAAGGCTGTAACTCAGGAACAGCCAGATGGAAGAGATGCACAGGGCAAGACAGGAGGCACACCATCCTCCCCATGTGTCCACCTGTTCCCCAACCCAGAAGCTCTTCAGACCGTCCCTTTTAGGACTTTTATGGGACTTCATCTTATGGCATGATTGGTTAAATCGCTGCTGGACCGGGAGGCCTGGCATGCTGTGATTCATGGGGTCGAAAATAGTCGGACACGACAGACCGACTTCACTTGCACTTTTCACTTTCATGCATTGGAGAAGGAAATGGCAACCCACTCCAGTAGTCTTGCCTGGAGAATCCTAGGAACGGCAGAGCCTGGTGGGCTGCCGTCTATGGGGCTGCACAGAGTCGGATACGACTGAAGCGACTTAGCAGCAGCAGCAGCATACCAGGAATAGGACAAGGACCAAAGAGCTACTTCTTCTTATTTAAGTCACGATATCACACAGGACGCTGCCAGTGGGCACTCTGGGGAAACCAGTGTGGGAGGCTGGGCAGGAGAGAGGGCGGGAACCAGGCAGCTCCAAGACCTGCTGCCCTCCAGGTGAACGGGGGGCAAAAGGCAGTTCATGTGAAGGCAGAGACCAGGGTTCTAGGTGACCCTGAGGAATTCCCTGACAAGGGTGGACCCTGCTTGCTCGTAATGACGCCCGTTTCATGCGCCTCCGGGTGCTCAGTGTCCACAGAAGTCGAACCCTGAGTGGAGATATCGGAGGATGTCGAGGGCATCCTGACTGGACACACTCCCGTCCTAGCTCCAGCACAAAGGTAACTGTGTGTCTCATAGTTATGTGCCTCCTCAGCTGTAAATTGGATTAATTATCTCTTCTCCAGCTTAACCCCATGGTAATGTTATTAGGTACAATTAAGGCATTGAGTGTTGTGACTAAGAGCATAGGCTTTCAACAAGGATTCTGATCCCACGTACTGCCTGTATGCCCTTGGGCAGGGAACTTAACATCTCTGTCAGTATTCTCATCTGTAAAATGGGGCTAACAATTGGACCCTGAGCAAATGAAATAAAATAGTACTTGCCAAGCATTCAGCCCATTGCCTGATACATAGGATGTGTTTGGTTTCGGTCACTCAGTCGTGTCTGACTCTCTTGCGACCCCGTGGACTGAAGCCCACCAGGTTTCTCTGTCCGTGGGATTTTCTAGGCAAGATTACTGGAGTGGGTTGCCATTTCCTCCTCCAAGGGATCTTCCTAAGCCAGGCATCGGACCCACATTTCCTGCATTGCAGGTGGATTTTTTTTTTTCAACTACTGAGCCACTGGGGAAGACCTTCTAGAATGTGTAGTGAGCTCTTTTTAAACACTCACCACCATCATCTCAGGAAAACAGAAGCTCTGTGTTATAAGACCCTGATGCTGGGAAAGATTGAGGGCAGGAGGAGAAGGGGGCGACAGAGGATGAGATGATTGGATGTCATCACCGACTCAATGGACACGAGTTTGAGGAAATTCTGGGAGATGGTGAAAGACAGGGAAGCCTGTCCATGCTGCAGTTAATGGGGTCACAAGGAGTCGGACATGACTTAGTGACTGAACAACAACAGTATTATAAATATTCTCATAAATCCTTAAACCTATTGAATATGTAGAAACTTAGACACTTCTGTTAGTTGACCTGTCCAAAACTCTGAAAGCCAGAACAGATAGTATAGCTGACTGTCTGTAGGAAGCTCTGGCGATTGTTCAGACCAAATGAGTGACCAGGGGACATATGAAATATTAACCACATGTTTGCAGGACAGTCCTCATCCCAAGCTTTGGGTGTGAATTCAGCTGTCTGGGTAGAGTTTGTAATCTAAGCTGAGTCTTCTAAGCTGACTTTAAATATAGTAGAGACATTGATTCAATATCAGGTGTGGCCTTCATCCCTTAGACTTCTGGGACCCAGAATTTGTGAAGATGTTAACATTCAAATGGACCAAGAAGTAAGAATCTATGACCAAGTGTAGACATTCATGAAACCATGACAGTGTCTAGAAAAGAGCAAATATGTGCACTGATCATCCTTGCTGTGTCAGTCATACACACCGTCTACTTAAACCTTGAAACGTCTTTACATATGAATATTTGGAAAATTTATAACATCTTTATATTAGAAAAAAGTACCAGAAGGGAGTTTGTATTTTCAGTTAAAGTTCCTTGGAAGAAAAGCTGTGACAAACCTAAACAGTATATTAAAAAGCAGAGACATTACTTTGCCAACAAAAGTCTGTATAATCAAAGCTATGGGTTTTCCAGTAGTCATGTATGGATGTGAGAGTTGGAACATAAAGAAGGCTGAGCACTGAAGAATTGATGCTTTTGAACTGTGGTGTTGGAGAAGACTCTTGAGAGTCCCTTGGACTGCAAGATCCAACTAGTCCATCCTAAAGGAAATCAGCCCTGGGTGTTCATTGGAAGAACCGATGCTGATGCTCCACTACTTTGGCCACCTGATGCAAAGAGCCGACTCATTGGAAAAGACCCTGATTCTGGGAAAGATTGAGGGCAGGAGGAGAAGGGGACCACAGAGGATGAGATGGTTGGATGCCATCACCAACTCAATGGACATGGGTTTGGGTGGACTCCAGGAGTTGGTGATGGACAAGGAGGCCTGGCATGCTGCAGTCCATGGGGTCACAAAGAGTCGGACACTACTGAGCGAGTGAACAACAGCAGACTTTTCAGATGCAGATTATAGTGGGATGAGGAACAACTAACATTTTAAATCATCTTGTCACTGGACCTCTGCCCAGGGCTCTTGAGGTCTATTGTGTTTGTTGCAGGCAGCCTGGAAGTTGAGTGAAGGCTGGTGGTTTGGGGTCTCCATCCGCACAGAGTACAGGTCAGCCAGGGCTCTAAGGAAAAGAAGGACCTAGACTAGATGTCATGGCATCCCGTAATCCTTCAGTCCATGGGGTCGCACAGAGTCAGACAGGACTGAGTGACTAACACAGGCGCCCACACGGCCCTTAGGAGGGAACTGGGGTTTTACGTTGACTAATGCGCTGGGAAGGTGATTACGATTATGATAGGAAAGATAAAAAGGTAGCTTTCATCTCTCCTGCCCCGACATGCCAACCATCCCTTTTTTGGTCTCAGACTGCCTCTGGATAAAAGCAACCTCCTTTCACGCTGCCACTTTTGGCTTTGCAATCATTTGCAAAGAAGTAGGATTGATAGTAAGAAAAAAAGGTATGGGTGGGTGCTCTGACACATCTTTTCTCTGCCTTTGACCAGCTCTGAGACAGATCTTAAGAGATCTGAGGGCAAAAACCTCTGATTGAAATCTCATTTATGAACCTGGAGCAGTTACCTAACCTCTATAAAGCCTGCAAAGTGAGGATAACACCTGCTTTTTAGTTATGTCGTGAGGCTTTCAGGAATTGAGCCCAGCACCTAAGTGACTGCTGAATGGTCTTCAGTGATAAGGGTGGGGGTGGTATCATCAGTTGTTGAGTTATTATTCACTTGGCTGTGCTGGGTCTTTACTGCTGCTCGGGTTTTTCTCTAGTTGCGGCGAGCGGGGGCCGCTCTGTCTGAGGGTGCGTGGGCTTCTCACTGTGGCTCCCTCTCGTTGTGGAGCGTGGGCTCCAGGGCGCGTGGGCTTCAGCAGGGGTGACTCCTGGGCTCCAGACGCAGGCTCACGGGTTGTGGCACACGGGTTTAGTTGCCCCACGGCATGTAGGATCTTCCCGGACCAGGGATGGAACCTGTGTATCCTGCACTGGCAGGCAGATTCTTAACCACTGAGCCACCAGGGAAGTCCTTGATTGTTGGTTGTTCTAGAAAAATAAACACACACATTGGGTTTCTTTTTCCAGAGCAAAGATTCTTTTCCAAAATATACATGTATGTATTATTTATAGAGATTCTGTAATAGGACACAGTTCTGATTTCAGTCCTTCCTCCAATTTAATATTGTATTTAAGGCATTTCCTGTGCTTCTAGGGCTGTCATTTTTATTGCTACTCTAAAATCATAACTTATAAAACTATTATACTGGTGGATATTCAGGTGGTTTCTATTCAGCTTTATATAGCTGACAACAACAAGCTAAAATTTTTCTGTGAATAGTTATTTTACTTGTTGAATTGTTTTTGTTGGAAATTTCTATGAATGAGCTTATTGGGTCATATCTTGTAAGTATATTTCGTGTACTGGTACAGGAAAGTGAAAGTGTTATTCACTCAGTAGTGTCTGACTCTGTGACCCCATGGACTGCAGCACGCCAGGCCTCCCTGTCTATTGCTGACTCCTGGAGTTCACTCAGACTCATGTCCATTGAGTTGGTGATGCCATCCAGCCATCTCATCTTCTGTCGTCCCCTCTTCCTCCTGTTTTCCCTCGGAATGTATCCGTTTCATTGCCAGCAGCAGTGGTTGTGTGTGTGTGCGTGTGTATATAGGTGTGTGAGAGAGAGAGCTTTACAACTGCCCAGCAATCAGTTCAGTTCAGTTCAGTCGTGTCCAACTCTTTGTGACCCCGTGAATCACAGCACGCCAGGCCTCCCTGTGCATCACCATCTCCCGGAGTTCACTCAGACTCACGTCCATCGATTCCATGATGCCATCCAGCCATCTCATCCTGGGTCGTCCCCTTCTCCTCCTGCCCCCAATCTCTCCCAGCATCAGTCTTTTCCAATGAGTCAACTCTTCGCATGAGGTGGCCAAAGTACTGGAGCTTCAGCTTTAGCATCATTCCTTCCAAAGAAATCCCAGGGCTGATCTCCTTCAGAATGGACTGGTTGGATCTCCTTGCAGTCCAAGGGACTCTCAAGAGTCTTCTCCAACACAGTTCAAACGCATCAATTCTTCGGCACTCAGCCTTCCTCACAGTCCAACTTTCATATCCATACATGACCACTGGGAAAACCATAGCCTTGACTAGACGGACCTTAGTCAGCAAAGTAATGTCTCTGCTTTTGAATATGCTATCTAGGTTGGTCATAACTTTTCTTCCAAGGAGTAAGCAAGTGTCTTTTAATTTCATGGCTGCAGTCACCATCTGCAGTGATTTTGGAGCCCAAAAAAATAAAGTCTGACACTGTTTCCCCATCTATTTCCCATGAAGTGGTGGGACCGGATGCCATGATCTTTGTTTTCTGAATGTTGAGCTTTAAGCCAACTTTTTCGCTCTCCTCTTTCACTTTCATCAAGAGGCTTTTTAGTTCCTCTTCACTTTCTGCCCAGCATTAGATATAGTCATTTAATATTGTTAACTTAATAGGCATAAAAAAAATGGTGTCTTACTGTTTCATCAGTATGCCCTTTGATTACTTGCAAGAGTAATCTTTTCCTGTGTGCTTGTTCCCATTTACTTATCACCTCTGCCCTTTTCCTACCCTTTTATTCAAACAAGCAGTTCCTCTTGAATCTGAATGGGGAATACAAATCATGTCTTTTCAAATTTTTTACAATTTATGTTCAGTTTTGCAAAATGATGTGGATTCTTATATCCTTCTGTAGTGTAATCTTTTTGTTAATTGCATCCATCCATCAATAGGCTAGTGATTCTTCAAATATTAAAATGAATTCAACTCAACAGATTAACTTTTTACTTTACCTTGGAGGTTTGGCTTCCAGGCAACTATCAGTTGTAAAGCCCCAATGATTTTATATCATTCAAACAAGAACATAATTGAAAAACCTAATATAGAAGCAATAGTAATGAAGTAAAATGGGACCATTGTCTCTAATAAGCAAGGACAAAGCTTGAATGTAAAAATAACCATGCTTTTCTCCTGGTAACTTTCAGTATGTGTTATAAAAACATGTTGTGGATTGAAGCTGAATTTCCAAAGTAAATATGGGGAATTCTGGCATTGTTTTCCTATGAGAATCCATTCCAGTCTTTAGTTTACTTTTTTCTTCTTAGTTTTCCAGACAAAAGAATGGCAGCCCCACCCGATCTTAATTTGAAACACATTTTTCTAGTTGCCACCACCCTGTTAGGCGTGTGTTCCTTCTTGCTGCAGCTACATCCACTCACTGACTGTTACTGCTAAATGTGTCTGCAGAGGTCATTGGACCAAACTGCCTGGGTTTACAGGTGACAGAACTGTGCCTGGGAGATGCTCAGTGTCCAGTGTGACCTCGGGATGGTCTCCCTGCCCGGCTGTCACCTTTCCGGCCACCCACACCCTCTACGCTATCAGCTTCATCCTCTTGAAGCACTGGGCAGATCGGTTGTCTCTCCTTGTAGATATGCTCAGTGCTTGCTTCCAGTCGCTGGAATGAAGTCTGTGTCAGGCCTTCTTAGGCCTGGGGAGCTCATGAGCCCGGTGCCCTAAATCTTTCAGCCGGGTGGGTATCTTATACTTCCCTGTGACTGGGTCTTCACTCCAGCTGTTCCTCATTTCTAAAAATCTCTCTTCCATCCTGAGTACCTGATACACTCTGTGACTCCCACACACCCTGCCCAGCTCAAGACAGCTAGGAAATGATTATTGATTCCGGTACACTTGAACATGATATAAACGGAGAAGCCTTTAAATTTTTGCAACTCTTTGGTATAGGAGAAACCTGTCTGTAGGTGCCAAAGTTGGCTTTGTTTTCTCAAGTTCTCTGTATCCTTTGCTTGCACTTTTCCTGTGACTTAGGAGGCGCTAGGTTGGTTTGTAGACAAGGAGAGCAGTTACCACTGGAGTGGGGCGTGGGCTCTGGCGCTTCCTGGCGTGCTTGCACGCTCAGGCATGTCTGATTCTTGGCGACCCCACGGACCATAGCCCGCCAGGCTCCTTGGTCCACGGGATTCTCCAGGCAAGAATACTGCAGTGGGTTGCTGTGCCCTCCTCCAAGGGATCTTCTCAACCCAGGGACTGCACCCCGAGTCTCCTGAATTGCAGGTGGGTTCTTTACCGCTAAGCCATCGGGGAAGCCCGATACTTCCTGGATGGATCTTCGATTCCAGCCTGAAGCCTCGATGCATGTTCTGCACCACGCCTAGCACAAAGCTGGGGACGCGCTGAGAGGGCGAATCAGGTCGGAGCTAAATAACCTCGGGAAGACTCCTTAAGCACCTTAGTTTTCTCTTTGGTAAATGACAATGGTAGCGCCCGACCACCCGTCTCGAATAATTCCATGTCAACCGTGTGCGACGATGTGTATGCAAATACTTGAGAGTGAAGGGCAAGGGGCAGGCTCATATTAACAGGAAGTAGCTGCCATTACTAGGATATGTTAGGGAGCCCGTGACAGAGCTGGGGTGGCAGTGTCACCAAGAAATCCTTTAAAGTTTTATCAGGAAACTGACAAAACTGCCCTTCTCTGAGAGGGCAAAATTTTGAGATTCCCTCTGCACCCTTTTTAATGTAGTCATCCCAGTTGCGTCATATGAAGTGGGAGTCCGTCTTCCTTTGTGACAAAGGGCTCTGGGGTGGTCTTCCCGAGGAATAGAGGATGAAGCTGTGGACCCGGCGAAGCCTTTTGTATCACGAGGCAAGACCTGGGTGAGCTGTCCCCACGACGGCAGTATTAATGGGCGCTTAGCTGCGGGCGCTTAGCTGCGGGCGCTTTTCGGGCGGCGCTTTTCGGGTGGGGCTGGTGGTAAAGAACCCACCTGCCAGTGCAGGAGACACGACAGACGCGGGTTCAGCCCCTGAGTTGGGAAGACGCCCTGGGGTAGGAAATGGCAACCCTCCCCAGTATTCTCGCCTGGAAAATTCATAGGCAGAGGAGCCTGGCGGGCTATGGCATGGTCCGCAAAGGATGTGCGGACTGAGCACAATTTTATGTTAGTTGTCCCAGACATCTAGGTTTTCTAGGCTTCAGTTTGGAAGAAAATAAAAAAAATATAACCTTGTTTATCCTAAGAACGATAATCGTGTTATTTCTAGAACGGTGTAAAGTTTGAATTTAATCTAGATCTTAGATAGGTTTTATTACTCTTGGTTCGTGAGATTATTCTTGTCTAATTACAACGGTCATCAAGCTTGTCAGATTTTGCTCTCAAGAGAACTGAACAGATTCCAGATAGGGTGTGTGGCCTGTGTCTGGATTGACTCAGGTGATAAAGATTGCTGCTGCCTCTTTAATGGGGCTCCATTGGAATAAATGGAAACGATAAAAGCCATATTAGGTATCTTACCATAGAGTTCTAATTATTTGTGATTAATGGTATGTGTATTAGTTTTCTATTACTATGTAACAAATGACTCCAAAGCAGCAGCTGAAACTTATCTCACGATTTTTGTGGATCAGGAACATGACTGCTGCTGAGCTGTGTCCTCTGCTTCAGGGTGTCTCTGCCGTTTAGTCACTAAGTCGTATCTGATCTTTGCATCCTCATGGACTGTGCCCTGACAGGCTCCTCTGTCCGTGGGATTTTCCAAGAATACTGGAGGAGGCCCCTTCCTCAGGGGATCTTCCTGACCCAGGAATCGAACCCTCAGCTCCTGCATTGTAGGTGGATTCTTTACTGCGGAACCACCAGGGAGTCCCCATACGATGATAATATCTCATGTTAAATACTTTGTAATATTTTTCTGTCATAAAAAAATCTGTATCTAATAATAATCTGCTTTATCTGTAATAATAATAATAAATAGGCAAATGAAATAAAAAATCCATGTCAGAAGTACCCTTTCTTGCTGAGGACTTTACGGAGCCATAAAAAAGATGAAGAAGAACAAACATGAGTGCTGTGTCTCCCTTCCTGGTTTAGGCTGGGTCACTGTGGACACGAATCCGTTTATACCACAAAGATATCATTGACCAGGGACTTTTGGCCTCCCCAGCCTCTGAGTGTGTCTGTACAGGTCAGACCCTGGCCGTGTCAGGACGCTCCTTGTTCCTCCTTTCCCTTCATTTGAATCTAAGAACCTTATGATCGCAGCAAAAGTTTGTGTGTTCGTTACTTCTGACCTCAGAGTTTTATTGCAAGGGCAGAAAGGTATGTCTTTGCACCTGAGTCCTCTTTCTCTCTCTCCTTTTGCACCCCGTCCACTACAAAAGGAGCAGAGAATTTCAGGCATTCAGTCACTTGACAAGTATTTCATAGCCAAGTATTCCAAGATGACAAATGATAGATGTTAGGGATCCAAGTTTGGAAATCCTGCCATTTACTCCTCCTCTCTTCTGGGGTTTATGACCAAGAGGACTGAATACTGCAGAAGGCAGGACGGAGAATGAAACATCTTCCCTTCCTGGAGAATGAAACATTTTCTCCCCTTCCTTTCCAAAATGTTAAACAACCCACCCAAGTGGTAAATTGGTGAACAGCAGAGCCACGATTTGAATCCAGACCTATGTTCTTAGTGAAATTACGCTGCTTCTCAGCCTGAGCAGGAACTAAAGATCCTGTTTTCCTAAGATCATGTGACCAGAAAAATCGTGAGTGCTGTGTTACGTTGACAAGTTTTCAAAACTCCTGATAAGATTTTTGCTGCCTTGCTCCAACATTTATTCACCTTTCCATCTGATGCCATGATTATAAGCACATGGACTAATGATGAAATGCGGTGTTGGACTGGGTATGAGAAGGCACGTAACCACAGCTTCCTCACAGGAAGCCAGAGATGACGGTGTGTTGTTCCCTCAGTATTTGGAATTGTGTGTCCTCTCCCGTTACACAACCGTGCTGCGGTTGAAAGAGTACCGTTAACAATCAATAGGGCAACTGTTTGGTTTAGGGATGTTCTCCCACCACTGCCCCTGGCAGTTTATTTCACACCTTCGAAAAGCATGCATGAGGTGTCCGGGTCAGTTACAATTATGTCTGGCTGTGGGCATTTGCTGTTGACCACGTGTTTTGTTGTTCTCTTCTCTTTTGTTTTAGTTCAGGGGTCAGCAGACTGTGTGTGTGTCAAGGGCCAGATAGTAAATATTTTTACCATTCATTGTCTATCACAAGTATTCAGCTCTGTTATTGTGTAAAACTGGCCATAAACAGTACATGAAGGAATGAGCAAGAATGTGTTCTAATAAAATTTTATTTACAAAAACAGACGATGGGCCCAGTCTGGCCCGCAGGCTGTCACCTGCTGACGCCTGTCTAGACTGTAAGCTCTCAGCGGCAGAGGCAGAAGCGCCTCCTGTGTGGTGGTCGGGGAGGATGCCCTCCTTGACCGCCATCTTGCAGGGTCTGCACGGGGCCGTTCCTCTGTGTGTACACGGACAGACAGAGCTCTTAGGCGGCTTTTCCTCTTCTGTCTGATCGGGGCCCCACCCATATAATGTTATTTAACCTCAGTCACTTCTTTAAAGGGCTTCCCAGGTAGCTCAGTGGGTTAAGAATCCACCTGCAATGCAACAGTTAAAGAAGACCCGGGTTCGATCCCTGGGCAGGAAGATCCCCTGGAGGAGAGCATGGCAGCCCACCCCAGTATTCTTGCCTGGAGAATCCCACTGACAGAGGAGCCTGGAAGGCTACAGCGCATAGGGTCGCCAAGAGTGGGAAACGACTGAAGCGCCTGAGCAGCAGCACCTCTTTAAAGGCCCTGTCTTCAGGTGCCGTTACACTGAGAGGTAGGGCTAATCTTTCAGTTTGGCGGAGGCAGTTCAGTCCATAGGCCCCAAGAAGGGTCTAAGCAGGAGAAAGGCATGACTCTGATGGATATGTGGAAGCTGATGGTGATGGTGGCAAGTCCTATTGATTCCACCTGCGGCATCTAAGGAGTGAGACTGTGGTGTCCTGCATTATGGTGCTGGCTGCGGGGATGAAGAGGAGGGAGTGGGCTGGAGGTGTGTGTTTGGGGAGAAACGTCTCAGGGCTGTCACACATAATTTACTTATCTGTATCTCTTGGTAGAAGACATAAGAGACGTGGGTTTCCGAACCCTGTGTTGGGAAGATCCCTTCGAGGAGGGCATGGCAACCCACTCCAGTGTTCTTGCCTGGAGAATCCCGTAGACAAGAGCCTGGTGGGCTACAGTCCATAGGGTCGCAAAGGTCAGACATGACTGATGTCTAACACTTTCACTTTCACCCCTCAGTTACCTGGGTGGCGGTTCAGTTCCCAGCACCTAAGGTCACAGTGTGTGCCTAGCAGATGCTCAGTGAAGGCTGAATAAATTCACAGGTGTCTGTGATGGGCTGGAGTGGTGGGGAGAGACATAAAGTTTCCAAATCTGTATTTTACGTAGTACCTGCCTGACAAGGATTATGATTTAGACCTGGAAAGCTGCTTGATGTCACCAAGGGCTTCAAGGAAATGATTTCTAACTTATTTTTCTTCAGTAGTCTAAGACAACAGAGCTTAACTGTTCTTTGAGTGTCTGCATATCACACACACACACACACACACACACACACACACACACACACAGCAGAGAGCTTCCTGCTGAGCTTAGAGCTCCCTGCCCAGCCTTCCAAGGCAGCCACACAGATCTGGCCTGGAGTGGATGTTGGGTGGTGAGTGGGTGGGTTGTGCAATGGCTTATTTTCTTTGGATCACATGGCTTGCAGTTATCAAGTCGATTCCTTTTTGTTTGTCTCCTTCAAACTCAAAGGACTGAACCCAATCTTAACACGGGAAATAAACACACAGGCACTTGGCAATGATGATGACAAAATGATCACTTACGAAGTGATTCTATAGAAGGTGCTTTTGCCGCTAACCTGGGTACTTAAACATGCTTGGAGTGGCAAATGCATGCTGTGTGTGTTTACTATCAATAATATGGGCTTCCCGTGTTACTGGTTCAGAAGGTAAGGAATCCACCTGCAATGCAGGAGACCTGGGTTCGATCCCCAGGTTGGGAAGATCCTCTGGAGAAGGGAATAGCTACCCACTCCAGTATTCTTGCCTGGAGAATTCCATGGACAGAGGAGCCTAGTGGGCTACAGTCCATGAGTCACAGAGTCTGACACGACTGAACGACTAGTACGCTTTCACGCTCTTACTATTAATACAATAAGGAGACTTTCTCTGTGGTGCCTTCCCACCTTTGCATAGTGTGTGCCCTTGCAGTGGAGAGATGAGACCCTGATTCTGCCACTTACCAGCTGAGCCTCAGCCTCCTTATCCGAAAGATGGGTAGATAGTATCTACCTCACGGGGTTGTCCTGCCTGATATAAACTAGGCGTCCAGTACATGGTCACCGCCTTTATATTTTTGTTCTGAAAGATTTCTGATGAAAGTCTGCCCTTAAGAGTCTGAGAATTTTTTAAGGTGTGTGTGTGTGTGTGTGTTAGGCACTCAGTTGTGTCCAACTCTTTGTGACCCCATGGCCTGTAGCCCACCCGGCTCCTCTGTCCATGGAATTCTCCAGGCAAGAATACTGGAGTGGGTAGCTATTCCCTTCTCGAGAGAGTCCCGACCCAGGGATCGAACCCAGGTCTCCTGCATTTTAGGCGGATTCTTTACCGTCTGAGCCACTAGGGAAGCCCTAAGGAGTGTATTAAATTTTAATACTAGCTAAACCATAAAACTGCAAGTAAGGCCAATTAAGCAAGTGTAAAATCCCAAGAAACAGCCATTTACTAACCCATAGAAAATTAGGAAAGAGGGAAAATGTTTTACTTGGCAGTTAAAGGTTTTAACCCTGAATCTGCCTGCCCTTAAGTCTGCTCATGTTTTGCAGTAGGCTAGTATTTTACTTGGCTTCCCTGGTGGCTCAGTGGTAAAGAATCTGCCTGCAAATGAAGGAGGCAGATGGGCTATAGTCCGTGGGATCGCAAAAGAGTCAGACACAACTTAACAATAGCAATAATCGTTGGATATCCATGTTGCTTCTGGGTTTTATTTTAAATAATATTGGACAAAATCCTCACTTAAATATTTGAACATTTCTTAGTTGTACACAAAAAGTTAGATATTTAAGATGCTAGATTTGGTAAAAAGCCTGCAGCCAGCTAAATAGTTCCACTCAAGGCAACTAACCCTGATAAAAATATCTAACAAACTATAACATGAAAGTAGGATATAAAAGATGTCTCCTTGGAAAGCAATTGTTCTTGCTTCCAAATTTCAGTAAATCTTTTACAAGTTGTCCAGTGTTATAAAGGTTTGGTTCTCTCCTATGTAGACTACAAATAACAATAATACCTTCACTATGCTGATGTGGAAAGTTTCAAGGAGCCAGTGTTTATAAAGCATTTCATTCAGAGTCCCTCAAGCAGTTAACACTAAATAAATGTGAGCTGCCACTGTTAATGATATCGAGTACATGTAGGTGTGACGCCTATGTATCAGTAACTAATGCCAGAAAGTATTAGTGTAAATATATTCCTAATATAAATAGAACTGAGGTTGCACTTGGCACTTGTGTAGTGTTGCTTTCTGCAGTGGTGTATACACAAACACAAATTCTAAATATAAGGAGTGGGTGGTGGCAGTTAGGAAAATAGGCTAGAATGTGTTTTCAAGAAGCCATTAGGAAAATTTGAGGACTAAGCTGGTATTTAAAATATATCACACAGTAAAAGCTCAGAATATTAATGTTAATGGCAACCAGATATTGTAGGACAGTAGTTTTCAAACTTTGAAAGCAGGGCACACTTCCCAAGAGAAATTCAATTCTGTTAAGACTCACAATGCAAATAAACATATGTATGTGTCAGCTTTGTAAAAGTGTTTAACCAAACAATACTCTTTCTATGCCTGCTGTACTCTGATATTTTACGATCTGTTTCATTTTATTTTAATGTTGGTTGTGAACTGATTAATCTTGCTGGGTAGAGACACACAATTTGAAATAAAACCTTAAAGCTTGAATACCCTTAAAAAACAGTTGGCAGCTACATTATTGTTGTACATGCTCACCCAAGCATTTAATCAATAATGAATGGTTTTGTTCTTATTTGCATGATAAGTTGAACTTTGGGGGTCCTTCATCAGTCATATTTCCATGTGGGTAAATAACGTTCTGTCAAGCAGGAAGAATTCAACCAAAAACTAGACACGGGTCCTGTTTCACTCTGGGTTCTCTTTCTTTTAAACCAGGTAGTTCCAATTTGCCAGCAGAATGAGTACAGAAAGAGACTCAGAAACGACGTTTGATGAGGATTCTCAGCCTAATGATGAAGTGGTCCCCTACAGTGATGATGAAACAGAAGATGAGCTTGACGACCAGGAACCTGCGGTGGAACCACAGCAGAATCGGGTTAACAAAGAAGCGGAGGAAACCCGGGAGCCGTTCAAAAAAGGTAACATGCTGGAATCGGGAGACCAGGCACCTGTCTGTCTTCATGTGGGCAGTAGCAGCAGGTGCGAAGGACGGATGCTCCGGGAGGCATCTTTCTCTTAGCTTCGGATGAAACTTTTGATGGGCTGGGACAGGTACACACTGTCCTCGGTGTGGTAGGGCTGGTGGACCATAGCTGTCAAGTTCTGCAGAGAAAACAGAAGGTTCTTGCTGCATGTCTCTATTTTTAGAAAGGAGCTGAGTGGGGAAGAATTTGCTGGTTACCACACCCAGGAACCTTGGGAGTCACTGTAACGTTTGTTCAGTCCTTTGTGAATATAAAATGGTTTTGACTTTTTAGTAACAGGGGGAGAATGTGTAGGTCTCTGTCATGAGGGACTGTGATTCAGCAAGGAGTGCTCCCTGCCCCGAATCAGGGCTGCTTCAAGGCCGGCTCTGGACCACGGATTGGCAGACATTCTCCGCCAAGGGACAGGTAGAAGCTATTTCAGGCTTTGTGACTCATAGGATCTCTGTTGCAACTTACTCAGCGCCGCTGATGTTTCTTGCAAATGGCCATAGACAGCCTGTCATTTGTACGTAGCTGACTGTTATGGCTGTGCTTTTTTTCTCCCGTGACTTTTCTATTTCATTTCCTACAAACACATGCAGTTCGTTCTTCTAGCTCTTCCACTCCAGGAGGAAGCCGATCCTTTGGTCTTTACAGCCCCGATTTGCTCCATAGTCCAAGCTGAAAAGGTTTTTCCTTCCCGGTCCTTTCAATTCCAGCGACATAACTGGCTTCCCATTCACAGAAATCGCCAGGAAGTTGTTCTGTTTCTGCCTCTCCCGCGCACCTCCTTCCAGCCTCAGTCAGAATAACCTCTGGTTTTGTCTGGTTTCCCCGTCATTGCCGTCCCCCCTTCCAGGCCTGCCAGAAGTCTGCTTCTCTTATCTTTCCCTGCCCCCAGTCTCTCCCTCCAGGATTCTGCTGCCTCTTAAGCTGATTTGCTTGCTTGTTTTCCAAAGAGATTTCCCCTGTAGAAAAACAGATAAAGCATGAAATCCCCCTGATGAAATGATTCCTCCTGCTCTGCTCAGATGGTGCCCATCTTCTGTGTGGGGAGGTCCCGATAGGGAGGTGATGTCTGCGTGTGCCCACAAGGGCCGCCCCCAACCACAGGCTCTGAGACCTAGGGAGGCCGTCTGCTGAACTACATCGTTTCCCCCTCCTCAGCTTTCTGTATCAAACCCTGAGCAGGATCAGGTCTTGCTGTGGATGTCTGGCTGTAATTTTAAGCTATTGAGTATTAGCGCCTCCTGAGAAGGCACTGAAATCACTATAATTGGGCTTCGTTGAAATGGAATCACTGCCATTCTGATGAGGAATGTGGCCTCTGTCATAACAGGTCCAGACTGGATAGTGTTCAAATGGGAATAAGGCTGGAGTCGCCGGACGAGTTAGCAAGGGGAGTTCTAGTTGATTGCCCAAATAGTAAATAACGAGTTTCTTCCTCATTCCTTCTTCCGCTGTACTTTTCAAGTTTTATATAACCATCATGGATTCGACCCTATGTGGGAATCTGATGAGCCGGCTGAGAATGGGCTTGGTGCGTGTAGGGTGGACTTTGCTGTTGGGCTTGCTGCCATGTTATCAGATGTGTGGTCCAGGACAAGGAAACGGACAGGGTTGGGTGCCTGTGGAATTGTCCGAGGGGCACGTAGTGGGTGGAAACGCTCACCTCTGTTCTTTTCCAGCTCTGCCTTCACATTCTACTGCCCAGGGTTCTTTGCTGATCATGCGGCTCCCACGTCAT
Source organism: Redunca redunca (assembly GCA_006410935.1). Classification (NCBI taxonomy): domain Eukaryota; kingdom Metazoa; phylum Chordata; class Mammalia; order Artiodactyla; family Bovidae; genus Redunca; species Redunca redunca. The sequence continues at coordinate 53,129 of SJYQ01007706.1, forward strand.
ATTTCTCATAGATTGCTACCCTTAGAACATAGGCATTGCAGGGAGCTCAGACTTGATCTTGGCTCTTCAGAGTCTTTTCCAAGGATAGGGAAATTTGGTGATTCTCAAAACCCCTTTCAAATGACTTTTAAAGTATCATTATTATTATTATGACCTAGTGACCGAGAGACCACTAGTTCTTGACCAGGGATGGGACCCAGGCCCCAGACACACAGAGGACACTCAGCAAGTGCCCTTCCCAGACACACAGAGGACACTCAGCAAGTGCATGACCCCTGTCCTTTCATTCCTGCTTCTACCCTGCACCCCAGCAACCAGTCTGCATCCTCTCCTGCATCCCCCTTCTTCCCTTCTTCCTCTGCGTCCTTCTTTCTCCTTCTTAATTTTCCCCCCATATCCCTACTTGGGCATTTTCCCAGTCATTCTGACTTCCTTTTTAACTGTCATCTGTCTGTCTTGACATTTTACATGAAGGGCAGTTTTCTTCAACGAGCTCACTTCTTTAGAACACAGAGCATGAGTCACCCCGTGAAGTACCCTCCAGCTGAGTGCCACCAGGGACCCAGGCCTCTTCCAGCAGAGCAGTGTCTAAGAGTGCCGGAACCACGTTCATTTCTCTTAACCATATTTTAGTGCAGAAAGTTGGTTCTCTTTTTTTTTAAAGATGCTTAGCCCCACTTTGGTAAGCAAGTGTGTTGAGAGACCCATTGCAAGTGCTTTTCAGTGGAAGGACATTTCTTATGTGCTGCTAGAATCAAGATCAGACGTAAGCCTGCTTGTCAGAATGTGCCTTGAGGGAAGAAAAACCCGCAGATTTTACGTGTATCCTTGGCTTCCTTTGTGCAGCTGTTGACAAAACTAAGGCGGAATGTTTCCATGTGATGGGATGGACATTCTTTTGTGAACACACAAGAATGGTATGTCCCAAATATGTTCTGGGAAGCACTGTTTCTACCAGATATTTCTGGACACAGAGATTCTTTGGTCCCTGAGAATGGAAACCCAGAATTCTTTATGCTCTTGAAGTTTAAGGTTATCTATTAGCATATAAGAATCCCAGAAAGCTTTGACTCTAAAGAAACCAGTTTAATTTTATTCAGTCATAGGTTCCTGAAATTCCTTGACTCCGGGTGGTTTGGTGGTTTGTTTGTGAATGTAGCTTACCCCTCCACCCTCCTGGTAGCCCCAGGTCAACTCCTTGGGTAGTTCTGTGGCAGTCAGGAACCAGTGTAGAGATGGACGTCCTTGGAAATGAACACGTGCTCTGCCCTAGCACACTGGCTCGCTTTTCTGAGCCTGGGGATGGCACGAGAAAACTGTCTCCTGCCTCCTCGGCCGCATTGCTTGGTGAGTTAACCCTCCTCTCTTCTCGCATTGGCTGGCTTACAAACGAAGCCAATGTAACCGTGTCCCTTTCCTGTGGCAAACTCTTAACTGGATCCTGCTTTTTGCCTTGGGCAGCTGTCCTGTCTCCTGATCTCCTGACTGAGCTTCTGGAAACCCATTTCTCTACCATCACAGCCCTCTGTTTCCCTGGTCCTTCCCCTCTGGGGGCCGCCCCAGCTCTCTAAGGATGATGCTTTCGGCAAGATCACCAGGAACCCCAGTGCCCGGTCCAGTGGGCTTTTTGTCACCCATCCTCTTCCCACGTCCGTTTGCCCTGAAGCACTTGGCCTTCTTGACAGCCTCTCCTTCGGGAAACGGGCCTCCCTGGCGGGACGGCGCTTTGTGATCCCGACACTCCTGTTCCTGCTCTCTTCTGGCTGCCCTTCACCCCGCCTTTAAGGCGCTCCCCCTCCCAGGTACACTTTCTTCTCTGTCTCCAGGCCTGCCTGGGGCAAGCTCATTCACTTCATTTATGGCATCTCTGTTCGTGACTCGGAGAGGCGCTGGTACACAGGGCGGATGCTGGGTGCAGGCTGGGTGAGGATTGCAGCCTTGGCTTCATTGCCTTCTAGCTCTGTGACCTTGAGGGAAGGACTTCTTTGCCTGTGCCTCAATGTCCTCATCCGTAAAATGGACTTAACATGA
>SJYQ01007706.1:55547-83097 GCA_006410935.1 Redunca redunca
CGAGTGATGGGGCCCTATCTTCCTCTCTGACCGAGACGGCTGCATGCAGCTTGCACCCTTAGTCGAGTGTTTGATTTGGAATGGAATGCAACATGTATTTGTGTGTGTATGTGAACTTATTCAAAGATACTTTTAAGATTTACTCATTGTTGAATGTAGATGTGTTTCTTCCCCATGACTGCATAGATTTCCATCTTTTCCTGTCTTCTCCTCTCTCGATTTATTCCCATTCAGCATCCCATTGCCTTTCGGGATAATATTTTTTTTTATTGACTTTTTTTTTTTTGGCAGCACCACATGGCTTGCCGGGATCTAATTTCCCCAACCAGGGATTGAACCTGGGCCCTTGGTGGCAAAAACTTGGAGTCCTAACCACTGAACTGCCAGGGAATGCCCTTGAATAATATTTTCAAAAAATTAAACATAATGGCATCCTGACCATAAGAAAATCTAACAGCTTACATATATTGATTTAAATCTATTATTTAATTAACCTATTATAAACATATTTATTGTCATCCTATAAAGGGAAAGAATTGAATTACAAATGATTTTTCCCCAAAGAGAATAGGCTTGATGAAAGGGTGGCACTATTGCACGTAGTGTTGATAAAAGGGCACAGAATGAAAATGAACTCCCCACCCTGCCTGTTCTGTCTCTGCTGCTGCCCGTTTCTCCTGTGTCCTCTGGAGACATACAGACACCACTTTCTGCAAAGAATACTTACAAATTCGAGACCTTACATCATACCCAGAGATACATGTACAGTACAGGCACACGTGTGCAAGTGTGTGTGCATCCCTGCACTCATTCTGTGTGTTACATGCCTCACGGGCAGGGTAATTTGACGATCTCCCCTGTCATGATGTACATATAAAGCTACCTCATTCTTGTTTGTGGACCACACAGACTTTCATTGTGTGGATATTTAACCAGCTGCTCGTAGTGGTATTTAGACTGTTTCTAATCTCCCTGATAAACAGGGCTGCATTGAATAGCCCTGAGGTATGTTATTTCTTTATCCAAGAGTGTGCACACACTCAGTGAGCATGTCCGTGTTGAAGTTTGATAGATGTGGCCAACTTGTTCTCTGCAGAGACCACCTAAGAGGGCCTGTTTATTTTGCCTTTGTGGGATAAAAATGGGTACCTCACTGAAGAATTGTCCTTGTTTTTTGATGAACTTGGCTGTCTTTTCATATTTTTAAGAGCCATTGAATTTCTCTTTGTATGAATGATCTATTTGTCCTTCACCCATTTCCCTCTTGGGTTGCTTTTTGTTTGTTTTCTGATGCTAAACTTTTGATCATTTAACTCTGCTGGTTTGCTGTAGTCTGTACCAACCAATACAGCTTTTTGGTTGCAGAGTTGTCCATAATCAAGAGTTCAGAATGAGGGGTCAGGTAAAACCAACTTTCTCTGCCAGATGGTGATGGTCAAAGGACTTGGTGACCATAACACCCAACACATGTAGCCATACTTACCTGTATTAAATACATGTTTTCCAGGTGATTTTGAGCCCGTGGCTGATGGTAAATGCATTGATGGTTTTATTAGGCACAACCCTTGTGAGTTAATTTCCTTCTTGCTTTTAACCAAAGGGTCATCAGGTGAAGGTGAAATTTTTTTTTGTTAGTTAATATATTACTTCTCTTTTCTTGGTCAATATTTCCATTCTAGAAAATGGTACAATATTTCTACTTGTTCTGTAAATTAGCCTTGGGGTCCAAGTGTCCAGTAAGGTTCTCTGTTTTAACTGGGTACTTAGTAAATGTTTGATCCAAAACGTAAATATTTCCAAGTGCTATTTTGCCACCTTTCTTAAAAGCATGTGCTTAACACAACACTTCTCAAACGATATTAATAGATGTTCTGTGATATTTTTAAAAAATGTGCCCCTGGTCACATTAATTTTAAAAAGATTGAATTAAATAAAATTAAATAAGCTCTTTACTATAGGACTTCTCAGAGACTTTAATACAGCAGTGGGTCCACTGAATATCCAAGAGGAGGCTGTTGGATACTGTGTTTCACAAATGTATTTGACCACAGGAACCGTTTTCACTTTCTTTATGGTCTCTCACTGAACTACTCCTCAAGCAATGAGCATGAAACTCTGGAAAGTATCAGGAGAAGGAATCGGTTACTTTGCCGACTGAAATTAGGCCAGATTTGTCTGACTTGGGCCAAATGAGGAACCCTGTTAGAAATAGTTATTTTGATTACTTGACAGCAATCCGATTTCTGAAATTAACTATAGATGCTGCTACAGTTAAGCTCAGGGTGCAGCAGACGAAGACACTAGTTACTTTCTCCAAGCTCTCCAAGGTCTTACTCACAGTGTAAAATGAAGAGACCAAGGTCATTTCTGATGGACCTCCACTGCCCTACTTGAGGTCAGATCTACCACCTTCAGTCTGAAGCATCCCAATCAAACCGGGCTGGAGGTGAGGGGTCGTGTGGACACAGAGGAACCGTTGGCTGGAGGACTTAATTATGAAGCAAATTTAACGAGCCACAAGCGGGGGCGAAGAATCCAGCGCATGAACAGGGCAGCTTATTCTTTCCTCTTGAGCATTTCTGACTGGTTTTTATCCCTCCTCATTGGTCATTTCTCCCTTTTTAAGGAATCTTAATTATTTTTCTTTTCAACCTTCCTGAATTTTTGAACAGCAGTTCTCAAAGGTGTTCTAGAACACTGGTGACCCGGGCTGTGTCACGAGTCATCTGAGAGCCAAATGAAACCGTTAACAGTTTGCAGATTACCGTAAAATAGAGTGAGGAGGGCATGGCACCCGACTCGTCTTCTTGCCTGGAGAATCCCGTGGACAGAGGATTGTGGTGGGCTACAGGCCATGGGGTCACAGAGAGTCGGATACGACTGAAGCACACACACATTTTATAAACCAAGTAAATGAGCTTGAAGAAATAATTTAATTTAGCTGTGACCTTGTGGGGCTCTGGGGTTTTTGTTCAGGCCATGTTTAAATGAGGATTTCTCTTTTAGAATCAAATGTTCTATGAATAGTGGTCAGTTTATAACATGGTCATTGGCTTGCTGAGGCTGCCCTAACAAATTACCACGAACTGGGCGACTTGAATGCAGAAGAGTGTTACGTCACAGTCCTGGAGGCTAGAAGTCTGAGATGGGTGTGTGGTGGTGTGTTGATTCCTCCTGAGTGCTGTGAGGGAAGGGTCTGTTCCAGGCCTCTCTCCTTGGCTTGACTGTCTCCCCTCCGTGGGCATCTCTGAGTCCTGGCTTCCTTCTGTTCTAAGGACAGCGGCCATGTGGGATTAGGGTCCTCTCCAATGACCCCACTTTAACTTGGATCTGAGTGAATCTTGTTTCCAAATAAGGTCATACTCTGAGGTCCAGGATGGGGTTAGAGCTTTAATGTGTGAATCTAGGAAAGACATAATTCAACCCATAGCAACAGGCTAATTTTCTCTTTCTTTTTTGAAGACTGTACATGGCAAGTCAAAGCCAATGATCGACGCTTTCATGAACAACCTCAGTTTATGAACACAGTATTCTTTTGCATTAAGGAGAGCAAATATGCGGTAAGTTGATTTTAATTAGTTAGCTTTATTAAAAGCCAGTTTTTGTGTTTTTTTTTTTTTCCCCAATAGCCATGATGTTTACTTGCTTTGTGTGACACCTGCCTTCCAGGTAACCCCTGGCCTGGGGCCACTGACAGTCATTGTTAGTTCTCTAGAATGTCAATTTTTAAATTGAAGTACAGTTGGTTTATAGTGTTGTATCAGTCTGCTGTACAGCAGAGTGATTCAGTTTATATATATGTGTGTGTGTGTGTATCTTTCTTTAAAAAATTCTTTTCCATTCTGGTTTATCCCAGGACATTGGCTAAGGCTTCACTGTTGATCCAGCCTGCATATAATCGCTTTCATCTGCCAGCCCCACACCCCCAGGCCACTCTCCCTGGCAGTCACAGATCTGCCCTCTCTGTCTGTGAGTCTGTTTCTGTCTCCCAGATAAGTCCATTTGTGTCTTATTTTAGGTTTCCTAGAGTGTCCTTTTTTCTCGTTGCATTAAGATGAACTACCTTAAGGGGTATGGGGCAGTGTGAAACAAAACAATTGAAATTTTCCCTCTGAATATACAAAGCTCTTTGAAAAAAAATTTTATCGAAGAGCATACAGTAATATCACAGATGCCTCGCTTTTTGACAGTAATAAGAATTTGAAAGGAATCTTGGTAACTTATCTCTCCATCCTTGGCCTGTGATGGATTCAGAGACTTTGAAGATATTTTCGCCCCCAAAATGCTTATTACCATTGAAATATAAAGAACATGAGCTAAGTCTGGGCTGAAATGTTGTCTGTTAGATTCCTGGGACTGCTTCACAGAATACTGCCAGCTGGGTGGTGTAAGACAACAGAAATTTATTCTCTTACAATTTGAAAAGGCCCAAAGTCTAAAATCAAGGTGTCAGTGGGCTGATTCCTTCTGGGGGATCCGCAGGAGAGACTGCTGCAGACTTCTCCTTGGTCTCTGGCTAACCGATCTTGGTGATCCTTAGCGACACACCACTCCAGTGTCTGTCTCCCTGTATGTTTCTCTGTCTGTGCCCAATTTTCCTCTACAAAGGCCAGCAAGCCTAATCATTGCATTGGGCCTTAATCCACGTTAATCCATGGTGAGCTCACTGTAACTTGACCACCTTGGCAAAAACCGTATTTCTAATATTTGGTTGGCCAAAAAGTTCATTCGGATTTTTCTGTCCCATCTGGTGGGAAAACCCGAACGAACTTTTTGGCTAACCCGGTAAGATGACCATCGCAGGTCACAGGGTCAGAACTTGAGTGTATCTTTGGGGGGCACACAATTCAACCCACACCTGTGTCTTTGACTCTTACACACCCTCCATTGCTCTTATAAGAATGTTCCTTTTCCACCCATGTTGACACATCTCATTTTCTCATCTTTGCCCTATTTTCTAAGAGGCTCTAAGGATCACGAAACCCAAGAGCAGAATCTGTTTGGTCACAGTGAGAGTTGCCAAAGAGACCTTTGAGGTGAAATCTCTGTGTCTTTTGACTTTCTGACATAAGCCTCCAAGTTGTCATTTCGAGGCCCAGTTAGAAGTAAAAACTTAAAATCTCAGTATCTTTCAAACAAATTATAGCCTTGTGAGCCTGTAGGTCACAGGGCTGATTTTTGTGTCTGGGCTTCCCTGGTATCTCAGCTGGTAAAGAATCTGCCTGCAATGCAGGAGACCCGGGTTCAATTCCTGGGTCAGGGAAGATCCCCTGGAGAAGGGATAGGCTACCCACTCCAGTATTCTTGGGCTTCCCTGGTGGCTCAGCTGGTAAGGAATCTGCCTGCAGTGCAGGAGACCTGGGTTCGATCCCTGGGTTGGGAAGATCCCCTGGAGGAGAGTGTGGCAACCCTCTCCCGTATTCTGGCCTGGAGAATTCCACGGACTGTATAGTCCATGGGGTCACAAAGAGTCAGATACAACTGAGCGACTTTCAATTTCACTTCATACATTGTGTATTGTGGTAAGGGTGGGAGCGTTTAGAATGATTTTCTCATTTTTCCCAACAGAATAATGCAATTAAAACATACAAATACAATGCGTTGACCTTTCTACCAATGAATTTGTTTGAGCAGTTTAAGAGAGCGGCCAATTTCTATTTCCTGGTCCTTCTCATCTTACAGGTAATAATACCCTTTCATATCTTAAATCTGTTTTGAGTTATGATGACTCAGTAACATTCAGGTTGTTAGTGTTTAAATTGTACATAAATTACAAACAATCTTGAAAGTTTTCTATAAGGTCATCTGGGTTCTGGATGTAAGAGAGTGTGACTAATACCCAGAGTCAGTTCATGAACAGTGTTACATGAACACTGAAACTGAGCAGATGCAGATGTTATTTTAATTCTGTATTTTAAAAAGTTCAGTTTCATACTTATGTCAGTGAAAACATACTGATGTCATTGTTAAAATGATTTTCCTAAAGTGAGTCAAACTCAAATGTTCAGTTTGTGAAACAGTTGTACCTTAAAATTAAATCTATATGCTTGGCTTTTATGTTTTTTTTTTAGTTGCCAAAAGGTTATTGATTTTTAATTAGGATTTTTGTCACAATTCTCATAATTATTTTTCTGGTTTTACACTGGAAAGGCCTATTTTTTCTTTTTTTCCTACTTGGGGCAAGAAGTCCACTTAATCTGAAGAGCATTACTTTTATCTGTCTAGGAACTGCTTTATGATCAAAGAAACTATATACCCTCTAGTTGCCACTCAGAGTTTCCACCTTTGCACTTGATGTGCCGGTTGCAGAGGATGGCATCTCCACTTGGTTTCATCAGATTCTTTATGTCAAGCGTTTGATTTGGAGAATAGTCTCACCTGCTGGGATTCGCCCAGTGTAGTTTTGTGAAACTGTAACCTGTGTGTCTGAGTGGAGATGGCGGACACACGGGTGGAGGGAAGACTCGGGAGGGAGAGCTAGACCCTGAACAGGTTTAGTGGAATCGGAGACCTGCTGATTTGATCATAAGGCGTGGTCTTATCGAGTAGGGCCTTAGAGACAGGCTCGTGTAGAGAGAAACATGCCAAGTTTACAGCACTGCTGCATGACGAGTGGGCCGCTTTCCCTTCCTTCCTTCCAGAAGGAAAAGGGGCGTTCTGCCTTATTATAGTCACAGTAACGTGGGAAATGAACTGCCTCCCCCCATCTCCCCACACCTTGATTATCTTTCCTGAAGGCACAGTGATCCAGGTGCGGGTACTGGTAACAGCCTTAGCCCTTTCCTTGCACTGTTCCTTCACGTAATTCTTGTAGTCTGCAAGATTAGTATTGGGTTGGCCGAAAAGTTCGTGTGGGTTTTTCTGTAACGTGTCTCTGTCTCTAGGCTCTGTTCCAGGAAGCCAGAAGCTAGAGAGGCAGGAGAAGGGTTAGCTGGGTGCTTCAGCACCTTTCCATGCCTGCTGTGCAGAATGCCAGCTGGATGACAGTGGGGATTAGACTTAACATTAGCAGTTGCCTGTAGCTCTGTGGGGTCTTCCCAAGCTCATATGTCTGCCATTTTTCAATCTCTTTCAGGCAATCCCTCAAATCTCGACCCTGGCGTGGTACACCACGCTGGTGCCCTTGCTTGTGGTGCTGGGCGTCACGGCCATCAAAGACCTTGTGGATGATGTGGTAAGGATTTCTCATGCGACCTCCTCCTCACCGCTGCAAGCGTATTTTCTAGTGGCATTCATACTGGCCATTTTGAGATGAAAAAATAACCTTTCCTCATCCCTCCTCTCAAGGCGCGCCATAAAATGGACAAGGAAATCAACAATAGGACGTGTGAAGTCATTAAGGATGGCAGGTACCGTGCCTTTCTGAACGTGTCTTTTCATCCAAGGATGTAATATACAAATACATCCAGAAGCAACCTTAGAGATAACTAGGAACTTGGAAGTCTAATGGCGCATGAACCTCTTCCTTGTAAAGGCCTCTCTCCACTTCCTGAGATGAGACTGTCCCCAGGTTGGAGTCCAGGCAATTGCCTGCTGGAGGTCTGAGTCCTCAGTCCTCCTGGGTTTCCTTCAGCCTGGAGTGTGCGACTCCATCTCCGCTCTCCCCCAGCAATTTGCCCAAACGTCCTGAAACCCTTCAGGAATCCCCAGCTATAGTGGTCTCTCCCTTCGCTGGGCTTTCAGAGCATTTTGTTTTCATCTTTCTTGTTATGAGCTGAGTTTTATTATAATTAGTTGTATTGAAATCTCATCATCTGCAGTATCTCTGAGGTCTGCCATACTATATTTTAAATTTTTTAAAATGTTTATTTGTTAGATAGTCAAATGGGTGTTTCCGGGAGAATTTAATTCCAAAGGAAGCAATCTTTTTATTTTATCAATATTCTTATGAGGTTTATTAGAAAAGTGATACACTCATTAAAAAGATAAGTTTCGAGAGGAGACAAGTTAAGAACTAGAGTTGGGGACTTCCCTGGTGGTCCCATGGCTAAGACTCGGCTCCTAATGCAGGGGACCCAGGTTTGATCCCTGGTTGGGGAAACAGATCCCAGATGCTGCAACTAAGAGTCTGCGTGCCCCAACTAAAGATCCTGCCTGCTGCAACGAAGATCAAAGACCCCGAGGGCTGCACCTGAGACCCAGTGCAGCCAAATGTGTATAAAAACCAAAGTATCGTGAGCCTTCCAGATGGCTATGTGGGGTCCATAATGCTTCCCTCTCCTGGGATCAGCAGGCGATGGGTAACTGAGTGGAAGGAAGCAGAGGGGCTGGGAGCACAGGACACGAGCAAAAACAGAGGTGGCACGTGTCTCCTTCCTGCGCATTTAAGGCGCCCCCGCTGAGCCCCGATCACGCAACGCAGGGTGGAAAGGAACGCATCAAAGTTAGCGCCGCCTTTGTTTCTTCCTCCAGAGGAGAAGACGATCCTCATGGCCCCTTAATCATCAGCTGGCTGACCTTCTGGCTGACCTTCCCCTGGGATATACCTTCCCTAGAATTTTTGGCTCCCAGACAACATAATCCAAATCCCCTGCCAGTAACTTGAAGAGTGCCACTAAACAGTCATTCTTTTCTACATTCAGGTTCAAAGTTGCCAAGTGGAAAGACATTCAAGTCGGAGATGTCATTCGCCTGAAAAAAAATGACTTCATCCCAGTAAGTGGGCTCAAGCTCTGCCGTCTCATTCCTTACCCTTCCATCTGACTTGGCATTTGATTTGGCCTCGGGCGTCAGGGTCTCTGTATTATTGCTGTGTTTTGTTTCAAACAGGCTGACATCCTGCTGCTGTCAAGCTCTGAACCTAACAGCCTCTGCTACGTGGAAACGGCCGAACTGGACGGGTGAGTGGGTCTTAGGCGGGCGGCTGGGGAAGCTCACCTTTGGAAGGCTGACCACTGTTACGTGAAACTTGTGCACTTGGACAGGAAGCCCTGAGGTCTGGCCTTGCCCCTACCCGCTGGATGCCCAGCAACCTCTCCTTGTAGGAGACCAGCCTCTTGTTGTCTTTGCCTTTTTCCCTAGTGAGTACTCGTAGGACAAGCAAGAAGACGGCAGTGGTCTGGTTCCCTAGTAGACCAACTTCTCTTTACCTTATTCTGTATTTGCGAGCCTGTCTTCAGGGAAAGTAAAGCTCTGATTACAGAATGTGTGCCTGAGCCCTTTACCAGCTGCTGAGCAGTGTCAGACGGACAAACGGCTGCAGTAACTATTTCAGGGGTGGTGGGGGGAATAGATTTTTAAAGTCTTTGCCGGTAGACAGGTTTCTCCCTTTGTTGGTTTTTGTTACTATGCCACCACTTGAAAGGATTTTTTGGACCATTTTGACCAGTTTTCAGTACATTTATGGATTACCTACTGGGTTGCATTAGTTTTACATGGTAGGTCATTTAATCTTTTTTTTTTTAATTAAAAAATAATCAGTATTCTGTCTTATTATTGGGCTGCACTGGGTCCTGGTTGCAGCATGTAAGATCCAATTCCCCAACCAGGGACTGAACCCAGGCCCCCTGCATTAAAGATGTGGAGTCCCAGCCCCTGGACCACCAGGGAAGTTCCTCATTTAATCTTTTCAGCAACCCTATGAGGTGTGTGTTATCACCTGGACGTACCCCATGAGGAAACTGAGGCCCTGGAGGTGAGGTAGCCCGCCCAAGATCCCACAGCCGGTGGCAGACTTGGGGCGCTGCTCCCCTCTGCTCACTCCCCGGGCCACTGCCTGTGTCCCTCTCTTGGCGTCAGCCCCTTTCTCACACGCACGATGAGCATAAGCTTCTATGGAGACAGATCATCCGAGTAAAAGCGAGGTCTGTAAGTCAGTCGGTTGATCGTTCAACCTAAACTGTAAAACAGCTCTTATTCCCACAAGTGAGAGATCCTGAAGTTTTGCAAAGATAGAAACTCCTAGCGTGCCCTGTCGGAGCAAACAGAATGGAAAGTTGAGAACTGCTGGTCCACTTCTTAGATGGGAATCCCCAGTCCGTCTTCGTGGGGCTTGAAATAAGTGACTCACCGCAGGAAGCTTGGCTTGCTCCCCAGAGTGCATGTGCCCAGCCTGGCCCTGGGAGTCCTCTTGCCTGTGTTTTGCCTTCCACTGTGTATGTGTGTGTGTGTGCGTGGGTGGGTGAACATGCTCAGTACTGGGGGTAAGGTGATCACCTCCTTCCTTAGATAGAATTTATCTTTCTTCTTTTTATTTTTAGAATTCATCTTTCAAAGGATCCAGTTATTCACTCTGGAAAATATTAAGTTGATAGAGTCTTGACCCTTTCTGTAACAAATATGTATCCTAGAATTATCTTAGTGTGATTAAAAGTTAGAAAGAAAGTTTTAAATAGCAGTTTGGTAGTCTTGGCTGGTGGTAAGAATGAAGTTAGTAAGGAGAGAGACAGGAAGCTTCTGGGTGCCCTGGTCCTACCCAGGTTGCCTCATAGTAACAAACAGTAAAAGGGGGCCAACGTTTCCTGGGTCAGGAGTTTTTCTCTAGTTCAGGGGATAACTTCATCCAAAGCTGAAGTTCCAAGAAGAACAGAGAGTTTGAAAACAGAAAAGGCTGATTATTTAGCTTTCACTTCCTGGTATACCTAATATTACTTCGTACAGTGTTCTTTATACTCCTTTTCCAACTCTGAAATTTGTTCATGTAGTTCTTTTTTCCTTTGCCTTTAGAGAAACCAACTTAAAGTTCAAAATGGCACTTGAAATCACACACCAATATCTCCAAGAAGAAAACTCACTGGCAACATTTGATGGTTTGTGCAAATGTGTCTTTTTGTTGTTTAGTCACTAAGCTGTGTCCGACCCTTTGCAACCCTGTGGACTGTAGCCTACCAGGCTCCCCTGTCCACGCGCTTCTCCAGGAAACAATACGGGCGTGGGTTGCCATTTCCTTCTCCAGGGGATTTTCCCGACCCAGGTTCAAGCCTGTGTCTCCTACATTGGCAGGGGGGTTCTTTACCACTAAGCCCCCAGGAAAACTCTAACATGTTTTACTTTGTATTAAATTTCCGTTGCTTGGTTCAGTCTGTATATTAATTAAAACCAGAAAATCTTTCATATGTGAGTACTTACGTGAATCATATCTCTTTTAAAAGGTTTTATTGAATGTGAGGAACCGAATAACCGACTAGATAAGTTTACAGGAACACTATTTTGGAAAAACACAAGTTTTCCTTTGGATGCTGATAAAATTTTATTACGTGGCTGTGTCATCAGGAACACCGATTTCTGCCATGGATTGGTCATTTTTGCAGGTACTTTGGAAGTCTCTTGGGAGATTGATCTGTAGGCTCATTAAAGATGTAAATGAGGAAACTGATTGTCCTTTCTTTATTGAAACCCAAGAGACTTATATTATCGACATGTTAGTGAATTGATTTTCCCAATTGTTGATCAGATTGAATTTTCCATTTCTAGGTGCTGACTCTAAAATAATGAAGAATAGTGGGAAAACCAGATTTAAAAGAACTAAAATCGATTACTTGATGAACTACATGGTTTATACGGTATTTATTTTCTGTTTTGGTAGATTGCTATCTTTTGCTCTAGTTTTCTTGTATGTTCTTCTAATGCAAAGAAATTTTACCTCCGTGGGCCAAGTAGAAAATTTCACAGGGTGGGGGAGAAGAGATTCCCTCACCTTTTCTCAGAAATGCCACATTTCTACTAGGAGACTCTCTCTGGGAATGTGAATCCCAGTTGCACGGTACCCTGAGTTAATCACCCTGTAGAGTCATCAGTTGGGAGACTAGGGAGTCTTAGGTAAGTTCGTAGGACTACGCCCCTGAAGCCAATGCAGGATTGATTTTACTGCTCTTAATTTCCCACAGGGATAGCTCTCTTAAAAGCAAACCTTTGTCCCCCAAAATATACTGTGTAAGTCCAGATATAAGGCAAGTTTATGTGTGAGGTGAGTCAAAGATCTATCTCCAAGACCACTCCCAGTATTGATGATTCATGAGGAAGACTTGAATTCAGTCTATAATTGTTCTCATAGTTAGGACTTACTATGATAAGGATTGCTTATTACAAAGCAAGATAGCAAAGGAAGACGGTTCATGGGGCAAAGTGCAGAGAAAACCAGGGATGAGCTTCCAAGAGTCCTCTCGCAGTGGGGCCACTCACAACAGACTCACTGAATCCTCCCAGCGACAATCTGTGTCAGCCCATGTGGAATGCTGGCTCTCCAGGAAAGTTCATGAGAGACTCATTGCCTGGGTTTTATTGGGGTCTGGCCATGTAGGCACTGTCTGCCTGGGGTGCACCAAAATTCCGGACTCCCTAAAGGAATCTGGGTAGTCAGTATAATCCATATTGTTTTACACAAACAGCTGGGCACAATGAGTCATTCTTATCAGAGAATAAGAAATAAGGAACCAGGAAGCCCTTCCAAAATCTGTTTCCTGTGGCCAGCCAACGGCCCTCTGTGTAAACAGGCCTCCAAGGATGGCAGTCTTAAACCTCTGTGTCCACTTTCTGCACATAGAGGGGCCCTAAACATCAGACGGCCCTGCGGCTTGCCAGTAAGGGTTTCTCTCAAGTATTTAGCTGTGATGTGTTCATGAGAGAGGTGGCGTCCCTGTCCCTCTACTCCAGCATCGTATCCGATCCCGTTTAATTTGAACACACAACATTTTAGGGACTTATAATACTTCAATACTTTATATGGTCAAAAGCATATAATAGTAATGTGTTAATTTAAGAAAAAATTCTTTTTTCCCTGCTCTCACATTGCATGAAATCTTCATTTGAACTTTTCTGGTGCATCCTCCATGTCACTGTCTTGCTTATGGCTGGAGCCCTCCCAAGGAGTTTGTCATCTCTCCTCTGTGCCAAGTTCTTTTGAAATACAGCACTTTTGGAATCTGTGTCCAGAAATTTAAATTTGCCTTGGAAATTTTCTTCCTCCTCACAGACACCCAGTGTTTGCAGTTACCTTAAATACCCAAGTAGCCCTAGGGCTGTTGACTTCTTTATTCATTCCTTAGGTATATACTCAGTTTTCATGATAGAATACTTGCTGTATTGCTTCTTAAATGATCTTAAATGTTCAGTTCAGTTCCATTCAGTCGCTCAGTCGTGTCCGACTCTTTTCGACCCTATGAATCGCAGCACGCCAGGCCTCCCTGTCCATCACCAACTCCCGGAGTTCACTCAGAGCTCATGTCCATTGAGTCCATGATGCCATCCAGCCATCTCATCCTCGGTCGTCTCCTTCTCCTCCTGCCCCCAATCCCTCCCAACATCAAAGTCTTTTCCAATGAGTGGTGGCCAAAGTACTGGAGTTTCAGCTTTAGCATCATTCCTTCCAAAGAAATCCCAGGGTTGATCTCCTTCAGAATGGACTGGTTGGATCTCCTTGCAGTCCAAGGGACTCTCAAGAGTCTTCTCCAGCATCACAGTTCAAAAGCATCAATTCTTCAGTGATCATTAAACCTTCAGGAATAATTACCCAAATTTGCTTAAAATTTCCTTGCCCCCTTTTCTTTTTTTAATCATTTCCATTGAACATTTTTTATAAGAACCCCGATTTTGCCTTCTTTGAAATTGTTCATGCTAAAGTAAGGTTATCTTCCCCAAACATTATGTTATTGCTCAAAGGAAAAGTTGTTGAGATAATGTTCCATATTATGATAATGTTTAAGGATTTGAATATAAAACACCACCTTCTCTTCTGAAAGATAATTTTAGGAATAAAACCTTACCTTGTATATGGTAGGTAGGATAAATTAATCAACCACAGAAATGAATAGGCTTTCAAAGCATTCTTTCTGTTTGTTTATTTACCTTTTGGCCTTGCCACATGGGGCATATGGGAGCTTAGTTCCCTGAGCAGGGGTCGAACTTGCGCCCCCTGCAGTGGAAAAACAGAGTCTTAACCACTGGACCACCATAAAAGTCCCCTCGAGGTGTTGTTATGGCATTGTCTCTATTTTAAGTGAGTTTGTTGTTGCTGTTCAAGTCACTAAGTTGTGTCCAACTCTTTGCAACCCCATGGACTCTGTCCTCCCCTGTCTGCCAGAGTTTGCTCATATTCATGTCCATTGAGTCAGTGACACTATCCAACCATTTCATCCTCTGCCGTCCCCTTCTTCTCTTGCTTTCCATCTTTCCAGCATCAGCATCTTTTGTGTTGCTTTTACAGCGTACTGAATTATCATACACATGTAAAGTATTGAGTAAGGTAGAGTCTACACAGTGCATGGGATTGGGAGTGTGTCCTCAGCGTTAAACCTAACTATTGTGTGTCTTTCAGATCTTTGTTGTTCTCATCTTGCTTTCTGCGGGTCTGGCCATCGGCCATGCTTACTGGGAAGCTCAAGTTGGCAATTTTTCCTGGTACCTCTATGATGGAGAAGACTCTACACCCTCCTACCGTGGATTTCTAAATTTCTGGGGCTACATCATTGTTCTCAACACCCTGGTGCCCATCTCTCTCTATGTCAGGTAAGGCTGACTTCTCTTTGGCCTTCTGCTTTAAGAGAAGAACTCGGTACACCTTGCCAATTCAGCACCTTCAATTTTAGCAGTACTTGTTTTAAAGGTCATAAGGAACAAATAAAAGAGCTTTCACTTCAGAATTGAGGGTGATCTGGGCAAAGGAAATTAACACTGCATGTCTGCTCTGTGCTAGGCACAGCATCTTGTATCTTGACCTCTTGACAGATAAAGCTGCTGGAGTTCAGAGGTCGAACTCCACTCCTGCAGTCACTTTCTTGGCAGGATTCCTTCTGACTGGGTTCCAAAGCTCAAGCTCAAAGCATCAGAAAGAGCTGGATGAAGATTTAGACGTCATGGAATAACTTAGTTGTTCTCCATTTCAGGAGCCATCCTAACCTCTCTTGTGTATCTTCTGTATTACTACCTGGTATATCTCCAGCTTGTAAAACTCACTGGGCTTCCTGAACGCTGCCTCCCACATTTCGCCTCTCAAAATGTTCTCTTTCTCATCTCAACCCCAACTGTGATAAAAGAGTAATAAAAGAAGGCCATATGTCTGGTAGATGGTCATCACCTTGTTTTCTGATCCTTTTTCCTTTTTTAATATCAAGTTTCACTGTCTCTGGTTAGTTGAACTTTAAACCACTCGGAGAAAAATTGTGCCTTGAAATATTCCCAGCAGCCAGAGTCTGCTCTTGGTTCCAGTAAGCAATAGCCCAGAGGCGTATAAGACTACAGGCACACCTGTAATTAGAAGTGTTTGTTTTATTTTAATTTTATTACACGTACATTTGTTTTAGTTCTAATTTTATTAGCTGTCATTACTATCACTCTTTTCATGTGAAGTAAAGCCCTGGGGAGCCATGTGTTTGCAGTTACTTAAAAAAAAAAAAAAACTGAGATGACTTTTGGCTTTGTCAGGGGAACTATTACCCAGACTGTTTTGTCTGCATTTGTACGTGTGCATTAGGGCTTCTCTGGTGGCTCAGATGGTGAGGAATCTGCCTGCAGCGCAGGAGCCCTGGTTTTGATCCCTGGGTCGAGAAGATCCCCTGGAGAAGGGAAAGGCAACCCACTCCAGTGTTCTTAAATGTAAAAGTGTTAGTTGCTCAGTCCTGTCTGACTCTGTGACCCCATGGACTGTATCCCACCAGGCTCCTCTGTCCATGGAATTCTCTAGATGAGAATACTGGAGGGAGTTGCCATTCCCTTCTCCAGGCGATCTTCCCAACCCAGGGGTCGAACCTGGGTCTCCCACATTGCAGGCAGATTCTTTACCATCTGAGCCACCAGGGAAGCCCCCAGTATTGTTGCCTGGAGAATTCCGTGATCAGAGGAGCCTGGCAGGCCATGGGGCCACAAAAAGTTGGACATGACTGAGCGACCGACACTTTCACACATGTATATTATACATAAACCGTATATGGAGCTTTAGGTTTTAAAAAGTCATGTCATGTGATTAATATGATGTTTTTGTTGGTTTGTTTCTCTTGGAAGCGAAGGTCCTTTTGAAGCACACGTCAGTCAGGTCATTTCAGATAGTATCTCTGTTCTGCTTTTAGCCCCACAGCAGCTTTCTGTCTCATTCAGAATAGTCCCACGGCAGTCACACTGCACCCACAGGCCCATGGGACCCACGGCACTGCCCTGCATACCCAGTCTTGACCTCCTGCACCTCCACCCACTCCCCAGGCTCCCTCACCTCGAGCCTCCTTGAACGTCTCAGTGGTATCAGCACCTGCCCCAGGGCCTTTGCACTTGCTCTGACCTCTCCCTGGAATATCCTTTCCCTTCCATATCTACATGGTTGCTCTTTCATTTCCTTGAGAGCTCTGCTTAAAGCTCACCTTATACCCCTGGCTATTCCTGACCCTCTCTGTCTTAAACATCACTTCCTCTGCCTGTCGGTTTCTACCTCTCTTTATGGTGTTTTGATTTTCTACAGACAATTCTCACCATCTAATATAGAGTATGTTTACTTGAGGGCAGGGATTTTTGTCTCTTTTGTTTATTGACATATGCCCCGTACCTAGGATGATGTCTGGTAATACTAGGCACTTGTGAAGCATATAAGGGAGCAGAGAAGAAGGGAGTTATTTTTCCATCTGTTTAGTTCCATCCTTTACAGACATCCTTTGCTCACTGAACAGTGGCTGGATGTCTAAGCACCTTCCTTAAAACTGAGATAGATTTAATCAGTTATAGTTTTCAAGTAGGAATGATCCTTTTAGAGTACTGTATTTTGGACATTCTATAATCTTATAAGAATTTAGAACTATATAAAAAATGAGCTTCTCTGGTGGCTCAGATGGTAAAGAATCTGCCTGCAATTCAGGAGACCGAGGTTTGATCCCTGGGTTGGGAATATCCCCTGAAGATGGACATGTATTCTTGCCTGGAGAATTAGAGGAGCCTGGTGGGCTTCAGTCAATGGGGTCCCAAAGAGTCGGACACAGCTGAGTGACCAACAGTTTCACTCACAAAATGGGTAAACGACAAGGACCTACTGTTTAGCACAGGAAACTATATTCTATATCTTGTAATAACCTCTAATGGAAAATAATCTGAAAAAGAATATACATATATGTACATGTTTCTCAAAAAATGCATATTGCTGAATCACTTTGCTATATACCAGAAACTAACACAGCACTGCAAAGTAACTGCAATTTAAAAAATGTTAAAATAATTTTTAACAGTGTGCAGTTACAACTTGTGGGTTATCTCCCAAAAGTCCTTTGTGCTACTCGAGAGCACACAGGGGTGTATAGCCTAGTGGACTCTCACTCCTTTTGCCTCCAATTGAGGGCAGAGTTGAACTTACCTTTCCATCGTCCCTGGGTGCGATGGGGACCAAGAGAAGAGAGTAGGTATTGTCCCATGGGGGGCGGGGGGTACCACCTGCAGTGTTAGTTGCCACGTCACCCACATGGGCTATGTGTTTTGAGCAGAGGCTTCCATGGCTGGATGTGCTCAGGAGTTTGTAGGAAATCATCTCGAGAGGACACTTTGACCTTGAAGCTAAAGATGTGTTTGGTCAGGAGAACCCAGAGGCTGGGCACCGGGGTCACTGCAGGGCTGGTCTCCCTGCAGATGAGTAGCTTGCTCCTATGGCAAAGCAAGGACAAAGTCCACTGCCTGCCGCTCATATCTGAGAGCTTGATTGAAAGTGATCTTTTATCTTGCTAGTGTGGAGGTGATTCGTCTTGGCCAGAGTTACTTCATCAACTGGGACCTGCAGATGTACTATCCTGAGAAAGACACACCCGCCAAGGCGAGAACCACCACGCTGAATGAGCAGCTCGGGCAGGTCCATTACATCTTCTCGGACAAGACGGGGACCCTCACGCAGAACATCATGACCTTTAAGAAGTGCTGCATCAACGGGCAAATTTACGGTGAGCAGAAGCTGACACTCCGTCTCTGGATGTGTGCGACCAGAGGCTGCCTCCCTGGAGTGGTCCCCTCCCAGTGCAAAGCTCTGGTGGTTATTCTGGTGATGTTTCTCAAGCAGCATCACTGGAGCACTGAGACCACACATGTGGGGAGGTGAGGAGTCAGAATTAGGTATATATTCCTCAAAAAGTTAGCTTGCCATGTGATCCATCCAGCAAGTTTGCTCCTGGTTACACACCCAAAAGAACCAAAAGCAGGGACTCGAACGGATACTTCTACATCCATGTCCATAGGAGCATTATTCATAATCGGGAAGGTGTAGTAGTAACTTAAAGTGTCCATCAGTGGATGAATGGATAGGAAAATGTGATGTATACACACAGTGGAATATTATACCCTCTTGAAGGAGAATGTGACACATTACAACACGGATGAACTCTGAGGATATTATGCTACATGAAGTAGGCCAGACACAAAAGGAAACATACTGTATGATTCCATTTCTTTGAGGTACTTGGAGAAGTCAAATTCAGAGAGCTACAGAGTAGAATGGAGATTGCCAGGGTTTAAGGGAAGAAGGGAATGAGGAATTAGTGTTTAATGAGAACGGCATTTCCTTTCAATGAAGGAGCCATCGAGATGGATGGTGGTGAAGGCTGCATAGCAGTGTGATTGTACTTAGTGCCACTGAACTGTTCATTTAAAAATAGTTGAGATGAAATTCCCTGGTGGTCCAGTGCTTAGGACTCTGTACTTCCACTGCTGGGGGCCTGGATTCGACCCCTTATCAGGGAACGAAGATCCCACAAGCCTTGAGGCACGGCCAGAAAACAAACAACGAAATAGCTGAGATGGTAAACTTTGTTTTTCATCACAATTATATTTTAAAAATTGATTTCCATTCTAATATTCTGAAATGTGCTATATACTTATGAAAATAACAAGCCTAGTGCTGCATTCAAAGTGGATGCCCGTAACATTGAAATATTTTAAAACAATATAATTATTTTAAAAGCTATGAGAACATCATAAATTTCCTCTTGGAGGAAACGTTTTGCTGTGAGTTGCAGATTCACAGAATGTCAGTGAGGAAGGCGGGATGCTGAGGGCTTGAGGAAGGGGCTCTGCTGACGGGCTCCCAGACAGGCTATGAGACCCATTGATTCAATTTGTTTTGTCCTGTTTGTTCCCAGGAGACCATCGAGATGCTTCTCAGAATAGTCATAGCAAAATAGAGGTGAGTCCTTTCAAAGACGAAGTTGTTTGGGGTGTGTATGACTTTCCTGGACTGTAACAAGCTCCCATAGAATAGGTGTCTTAGAGCACTAGGAATGTATTCCCGCACAGCTCTGGAGGCCAGAAGTTTGAATGGAGGAGTCAGCGGGCGCACACTCGCTCTGGAATCTCTGGGGCAGAATCCGTCACTGCCTCTTCCTAGGCTCTGGCGGTTGCCTGCAGTCCTGGGCCCTTGGCTGGCAGACACATTACTCAGAAGTCTGCCTCTGTCGTCACACGGCCTGCCTTCTCCGTGTGTGTCTGTGTCCAGATTTCCTTCCGTTTATAAAGACACCAGTCACTGGGTTGTGCGCGTGTGTGCTGTGTGTGAGCTCAGTCCTGTCTGACTCTCTGCAGCCCTAGGGACGGTAGCTCACCAGTCTCCTCTATCCATGGGATTCTCCAAGCAAGAAGACTGTAGTGGGTTGCCATGCCCTCCTCCAGGAGATCTTCCTGACCCAGAGATCAAGCCCATGTTTCTTGCATTTCCTGCATTTCCTGCATTGCAGGTGGACTCGTTACCACTGAGCCACTGGACCAGTCCCTAGTCGCTAAATCAGGGTCTCTCTAATCCATTTAACCTCATCTTTGTTTTTCGTTTTTTACATTGGGGTATAGTTGATTAATAATGTGTTAGTTTCAGGTGTATAGCAAAGTCATTCAGTTATTTAATACATACATGTATCTATTCTTTTTCAAAATCTTTTCCCATTTAGGTTATTACAGAGTATTGAGTATAGTTCCTTGTGCTCAGTTCCTTCTCTTGATTACATCTACCAAGACCTTATTTCCAAAGAAGGTCCTATTCCCAGGTACCCGGGGTTAGGACTGCAACATATCTTTTTTGGGGGAGGACACAATTCGACTCACACCAGGCTATGTTAAAACAGATATGAGCCTCTTGACACTTCAGAACATATTAAAGTCCTAAGGGGATGTTTGCATGAAGACACAGCTTCCGAGAAAAGTTCCCGTTGTTTGTGAAGCCCGAGTCGTCTGTTTTAAACGAACGGTTTTCCTTCTCCGTTTCTTTCAGCCAGTGGATTTTGGCTGGAATACATTCGCCGATGGGAAGCTGGCATTTTACGACCATTATCTCGTTGAGCAGATCCGGGCGGGGAAGGAGCCAGGGGTGCAGCAGTTCTTCTTCCTGCTGGCCGTGTGCCACACGGTCATGGCGGACAGGCTCGACGGTGAGTGTGGCTGCTGCGTCTTGGACACCAGAGGCCAGGTCTTTTTTGTTTTGTTTTTAGCTGACAGTGAGCTCGTGCTTGGGACTCGGATGCATATGAAGAGTTGTGTGAACCAGGTTAGGTTCAGTTAGGTTTCAGTTACTGACATGTCTTCATCTTATACCTCAGAAAAGTACATGGCTTACGTGGCATTCTCCAGGGAGACTTGCCTTCTAGATCCTGGGGTCTATTTCCTATGGGTAGGTCTTTGCCATAGATATTCTGCAGAAGGCTTTGCGGACGTAAGGCTTCTTCTTCCTAGCAAATGTCATTGGTCTGTTTACCCAGAAGCCAGCGGACGAAACAAGTAGACCAGATCACCGAATCCTTTCTCCCTGCACCTGGAGAAAAGGACCAAATGGATAGCAGTCCAGCTGTCGTCAAGTCCTTCCCAGGACCCAGAAACCTCCAAATTAAATGACTTCTGAAAATTAAGTGAATTCTGAAAAGCAGAATTCTTTTTTTTTGTTTGTTAATTTTTAAAGAAAATTATAGTTGGTTTATACTGTTGTGTTAATTTCTGCTTATAGCAAAGTGATTCAGTTACACAGGTATATACATTTTTATGTTTCATGGTGTTTTCCATCATGGTTTATCATAGGATATTGAATATAGTTCCTGGTGCTATGCAGTCAGACCTTGTTGTGTATCCACCCTATAGAACAGTTTGTATCTACTGACCCCAAACTCCCAGTCCATCCTCCCCCACACTGCCTCTCCCTCGGCAACCGCAAGTCTGTTCTCTCTCTGGGTCCACTCCTGCTTCCTGGATAAGTCCGTGTTGTACTTTAGATCCCGCATGTGAGTGATACCACATGGTATTTGTCTTTCTCTTCCCGACTTACTTCACTTAGTGTGATAACCTCCAGGTTCACCCGTGTTGCTGCAGATGGCATTGTTTTGTTCTTTTTTGTGGCTGAGCAGTATTCCAGTGCGTGTGTACATGTACACACCACATCTTCTTTATCCATTCATCTGTCAGCGGACATTTACATTGCTGCCATGTCTGCAGAATTCTTAAGTGCAGCTTGTGCCAGCTTTGTTACAGCAAGATGGTCCAGTATCAACAAAAGGTATCTTATCACCTATTCACACAGTGATACATTACATAAACACATATGTGCATTCTGGAAAGAGCCAAAAGTGCCCCTTTGTTATGTGCATTCTCCACTTTTGGGCTTCCCTGGTGGCTCAGGTGGTAAAAAAGCTGCCTGCAATACAGGAGATCAGAATTTGACCCTTGAGTCAGGAAGATCTTCTGGTGGAGAGAATGGCAACCCACTCTAGTATTCTTCCCTGAAGAATTCCACAGCCAGAGGAGCCTGGTAGGCTACAGTCTGTTGCTGCTGCTGCTGCTGCTGCTAAGTCGCTTCAGTCGTGTCTGACTGTGTGACCACATAGACGGCAGCCCACCAGGCTCCGCTGTCCCTGGGATTCTCCAGGCAAGAACACTGGAATGGGTTGCCATTTCCTTCTCCAATGCAGGAAAGTGAAAAGTGAAAGTGAAATCACTCAGTTGTGTCCAACTCTTCATGACCCCATGGACTGCAGCCTACCAAGCTCCTCCGTCCATGGGATTCTCCAGGCAAGAGTACTGGAGTGGGGTGCCATTGCCTTCTCTGAGGCTACCGTCTATGGGGTCACAAAGAGTCAAATCCAACTGAGTGACTATCACTTACTTATTCTCCACTTTAATCAACCCAGCATAGGAACGGATGTCCTTTCTTGTTTTCTGATTCTGAGGTTTCATATGTAGACGATGAAATCTTCAGAGGAGACATAAAAAACTAAATGTATAGAAGCTATGTGTATCTTGCAGCAAGTTTCAAAGACACTCATTCTCCAATGATGAATCTAATTGTGCAATAAAGCTGAGATAACAGCAGAATTCAGGTTGGGTAGATACATGGAAGGGCCTATTAACAGGCCAAACTAGGGAGATAGAAAAAGGTAAGATCAAGTCACGAATAACTGAAGCAGAGGTCAAAATCTGTTTGACTAGCTAAGCACATTTTACTCGTATGATAAGAATCAAGTATGATATTTTTAAGCAACTGGGTTCTCTTAGTTTTTGGCTCATTTGTAAGTTTATTCTACTTTTTATTTTTTTTTTGGAGTGTGTGGTGGTATTATTTTGAAAGTTAACCTGCCAGCTTAAGCAAGTGTGTATACATCTGCGGTCTCCATTTCCTTCTTCCTCCGCTGGGACTTCATGGGAAGAGTCCGTGGGCTCTGTGCTGGAGTGGGCGGTCCCCACCTGGGTTCTTGCCATAACACACAATGCAGACCAGTGTTTTCTGCTGGGCAGTGGTTTCCTGCCTGTCACGGGAGGAGGGCTGGAGTTCAAAGTCCTTTCCAGCCTGATAATGCGCGGCTCTTTGTCCCACTCTCCACCAAGGCAGAACTGTACACCCCGAGGCATCTTGCCCCGTGTAGCACGTCACAGGCAAATTGCTCTGGATGCTGAAAGTGGAGGCAAGTTGGATTTCTAAGCACAGGGATTAAAGGAGAGTCTGATTTTGTCTTCGACCCATAAAAGCACCTTGAAAGGGTCCATGGGAAGGGACCTTGGGGATAACAACCCCCAATGTTACAGCTGAGAAATTCAGCCCCAGAAAGCACCCAGTACCTCCTTGAGCTTGGACGACAGGTTAAAACTCATTTTAGCCGAGTCCTCTCGCCCTGCCGTGCTGGTGCGCCGCTGCTCTTTCACTCTCATTTCCCCGCTTTTACAATAGTGGAGATTGGCTCTTTGGTCATTATGCATAGTATGAGCAACAAGGGGACAGAATTCTTTCAGGCACACTCAGCAGACAGGGGGTGTGGCCCACGTGCTGAGTATGTGTAGGAGGGCTCGTGGCGGCTGAGTGTGGAGCAGCTGTGTTGGTTTTCTATGGCTCTACACTAGATGCCCACAACGCAGTGGCTTGGATCATCCATTCCTTCGCCCACAGCTCTTTAGATGAGATGTCTGCACAGGGCATGATGGGGTTCTCTGCCAAGGACCTCCCTAAAATCCAGGTCCAGCCACTCTGTCATCCGGAGATCAGCATCCTCTTCCAAGCTGAGAGCAGGACCCAGTGCTCTGGGGTTGCAGGACTGAGGTCTCCATTTCCTCGCTGGCTATCAGCTGCGGCTGCTCTCTGCTCCCACAGGCCTCTCTCTCTTTCCTTGCCTCGTGGTTTCCCCCGTCTTCAAAGCCAACAACCGAGAATCTCCCTCCCATCCACACCTTTCATGCCTCAGTCTCTCTCTCCCTGGGAAGAAAGCCAGTCCCTTTGGAGGACTAGGGCTTCCCTCGTGGTTCAGCTGATAAAGAATCCACTGGCAATGTGGGAGACCTAGGTTCGACCCCTGGGTTGGGAAGATGCCCTGGAGAAGAGAAAGGCTACCCACTCCAGTATTCTGGCCTGGAGAATGGGGTCTCTGTGCACTGTAGTCCATGGGGTCGCAAAGAGTCAGACGTGACTGAGTGACTTGCACTTCACTTTGAAATTAAAAGACACTTGCTCCTTGGAAGAAAAGCTATGACCAACCTAGACAGCATATTAAAAACCAGAGACATTACTTTGCCAACAAAGGTCCCTCTAGTCAAAGCTACGATTTTTCCAGTAATCAGGTATGGATGTGAGAGTTGGACTATAAAGAAAGCTGAGCGCCCAAGAATTGATGCTTTTGAACTGTGGTCCTGGAGAAGACTCTTGAGAGTCCCTTGGACTGCAAGGAGATCCAACCAGTCCATCCTGAAGGAGATCAGTCCTGGGTGTTCATTGGAAGGACTGATGTTGAAGCTGAAACTCCAATGCTTTGGCCACTTGATGTGAAGAGCTGACTCACTGGAAAAGACCCTGATGCTGGGGAACATTGAAGCGGGGAGGAGAAGGGGACGACAGAGGATGAGATGGCTGGATGGCATCACCTGCTCAATGGATATGAGTTTGAGCAAGCTCTGAGAGTTGGTGATGGACAGGGAGGCTTGGCGTGCTGCAGTCCATGGGGTCACAAAGAGTCAGACATGACTGAGCACTGAAAGGAACTGAACTGACTGGACTTGAGACTAACCCAGTTAGTTTAGGAACACTCAGATAATCTCCTTATCTTACAGTCAACAGATTTGGATCTTAATTATATCTGTAAAATCCCTTCCCAGCAGTACTGTGATTAGAGTTTGCTTGAATAACTGGGAGAAAGTGTGTGTACACAGGGGCAGGGTGGGGGCCATCATAGACTCCTGCCCTTGCAGAGGCTGAGAACAAGAGTTTGAAAAGACAGAAGAAAGAAAGTGATGTCACTCAGTCGTGTCTGACTCTTTGCAACACCATCGATTGTAGCCTGCCAGGCTTCTCCATCCATGGGATTTTCCAGGCAAGAATACTGGAGTAGGTTGCCATCTCCAGAGTTTGAAAGGCTTGGACATATTGTCTTCAATATGAAGGCCTGAAGTATGGATGTGAAAGGTTGTTGTTGAACAACACCGGGATTCTTGGCCCCCGGAGGAAAAGAATTCAATCCAGGGCCAGAGACGAGGCTTGATCGCTCAGAGATTTTGTGGAATAAAGTTTTATTAAACTATAAAGGAGATAGAGAAACCTTCTGACATAGGCATCAGAAGGGGGCAGAAGGACTACACTTGTTAGTGTTAGCAATGAAGCTACATACTCTCCAGTAAATGTGAAGAATGTCTGGAGGTTGTAAAGACCTCACCAGACCTACTGCCATAATTTACATTTTAAGATAACAGAATTAGCCAGAAGGTTTAATCCAGAGACTGTCCTCAGGCAGAATACATTGTTATATAATCCTTGTAAAGAGCAGGTCTACTCCCATAATTTGCAGAATTAGCCACAAGGTTTAATCCAGAGACTGTCCTCAGGCATAATACATTGTTGTGATATAATCATAAGGAATGTAGAGAAGGAAAAAAAGTTTGTCCTTTCTTCCTCCTTGAGAATTCCAGACCCCTCTCTCCTTGGGGACCCCTAGACTTCTTATCAACCTGCCTAGGAAATGACTCTCTCAGATGCACCATGAGATTGTGATTAGAGAGATGAGTTTTAGAAGTTTGGAGCCAGGACACATCAGATCAGTAAGGAAATTTAGGACCTGGATTAGTGGGAGTCTTTAGGAAGGACGAGCAAGTTACAAATGAGGAGGATATTCAGTCTGAGAGGTAACTTGTTTTAAGACTGGTGACTAGAATTACCAGCCAGAGAATGCTATGGAATCAGGATAATAAGAGGTGAAGTTTGTTGTCTGAGCATCTTTTTTATTTGAATCAGTTCCGTGATCCACAAATTAGCTTGTACAAGAAAAGAAAGTCTCTTTGGTTGTGCCTCGATGTGGGGTAAATAAAGAATTTTCTTACAGGAAAGGTTTCAGGGGGTTAATTTTTAGTCTGGATTTCCTCCTGCAAACATCAAGTTGGAGTTTGGACCAGATCTCTGAAGTTCCTCCCATCTCTGTTAGTTGGCAATCCTGTGATTCCATTACTAGAACAAAATTGGAAGGGTTTTCTTTTAATGATAAAAACATCAGTGTTTGCTCCAGATAGGATTGTCTTTACTCATGGGAACTTTACCACCTTTTGTCATTTTGTTCCTTTTTTTCTGTTGGAATAAGTTTGCCTTCGGTATGATGTAATATATCCCCACCAGTGAAACCTGCCGATGGGAGGGGACTGATCTCACTGCTGCTTGTTTAGCTCTGGTTAAATATTTTACTGTCTGGCAGGTGTGTGTGTGTGTAGAATGACTGGATTTAGCAAGTACATTTGTAACTTCTGGTGTGTTTCTTTCTGGGTGAACAAACAGATACCAGCCTCATCTTTGATTAGTATTTGGGAGTGATGAATATTGGCTTAGAGTATGTCTGTCAAGGGAGGAGAGTGTGGGGATGGGGCATTTAGCTCTACCAATAGCCTGCTTCCCTGGTGGCTCAGATGGCAAAGAATCCACCTGCAATGAAGGAGACCTGGTTTGATCCCTGGGTTGGGAAGATCCTCTGGAGAAGGAAATGGCAGCCCAGTCCAGTGGAGAATGCCTGGAGAATCCCCATTGACAGAGGAGCCTGGTGGGCTACAGTCCACAAGGTCGCCAAGAGTCAGACACTTGTATTGATCACAGAACTGATTCAAATAAAAAAGATGCTCAGACAACAAACTTCACCTCTTATTATCCGGATTCCATAGCTTTCTCTGGCTGGTAGTTCTAGTCACCAGTCTTAAAACAAGTTACCTCTCAGACTGAATATCCTCCTGAGCGATTAAGCACACAGCCCTGCACCCTGGAGCATCCGTCCTCCCCTATGGACAAACGGTGTAAAGAGATGCCCGTCTGTGGGCTGCAGCCTGGTCAAACCGTGGTGCAAAATGAAATGCCTTTTCCTGTGAAAATTTATCTGACCGTAGACATACTTTTCATTCTACTTGGGGGTGGAATAATGAAGAGTTGAAAAACAAAAACTCTTGGATAGGGAGAGCGTTTTAAAAAAAATTTTTTTACTGACATACAAAGATAAGCATATAGCTCGGTGAATTTTCACCAGCCGAATACTCCCTTGTCATGCACGCCCTAATTTTTACAAACACGACATCATACATCCCTTAGACGCCCTTCCCTGTTCCCTCTCTGTCATTGCCCCTCCAGAGGTGACTACTGTCCTGACTGAATAGTGCGGGTTCGCTTTGTCTGCGGGAGGTTCATGTAGATGGAGCTACGTGGTTATGTGCTTGTGCTGTCTGGCTTCTTCACTCAGCACTGAGAGGTTTGCTTCTGTTCTGAAGCAAGTTTGCAAGTTGTGAAATGTGGTTTCCCATTATTTAACTTTCAAAATCAAGATATTGAACAGATTGATACATTTTGAGATTTTTTTAAAATTAGACTGTAGCTAAGGTGAAGAAGGTTCTAGAGAGAAAATAACCTGGTGCAATCCTTTTAGAGAGCAAGTGCAGCAGGCTTAAAAAACTATCACTGTTGTTTACCTCAGTGTTTTCATTACTAGGAAGCTATCCTTCAGTTCAGTTCAACTGAGTCGCTCAGTCGTGTCCGACTCTTTGCGACCCCATGAATCGAAGCACGCCAGGCCTCCCTGTCCATCACCAACTCCCGGAGTTCACTCAGACTCATGTCCATTGAGTCAGTGATGCCATCCAGCCATCTCATCCTGGGTTGTCCCCTTCTCCTCCTGCCTCCAATCCCTCCCAGCATCAGAGT